>VYZM01016691.1:711248-725690 GCA_013398915.1 Dromas ardeola | reverse complement strand
AAAAAAAAAAACAAACCAAGAAAAAACAAAACAAAACAAAAACAAACCCAAAAACCCAAAACCTTGTGAAGAGTATAAAAATTCTGTCAACAAAAGACCTTGTATCAAAAAAACTTGTAACTTGTAATTTCCCTATTTTCCTCTGGTTTTTACACTTGATGTTTAATGTGGAGGAAATCTAATTAAAGTTTTGAACTTTCCAGGTTGCTACTCCAGGGGTTAAACAAGGACCAGCTTCACAGGCACCACCTCAGCAGCCGGTAATAGCTGACAAGCAGGCGGGTCATGAACCTGCCTCTCCACGAAGTCTTCAGCGCTCAAGGTATTTTGCGCTACTTCTCTGTGCTGTCCTCTGGTTTTGCTCTGGATTGAATGTATGTTGTATGTGTTGCAATTTGTGGATTCTTCTTTGGCCTATTGAACATGATTTAACTCTGCTGCTACTGAAAGGATGCAGCTAAGTATCTTTATTACAGAGCTAACGTGGTAGATTCTCCATTTTAGGACCACCACTAGAGTTCCATTCACAGAAGGAAAATAGAATTAATATTTCTGCCCCATCACTCTGGAGTGAATTTTAGAAGTGATTCCTTGTATTTTGAATTCTGAGTTTGGAGGTTTTGTTTCTTTCTGTGCAGTTATGGGTTTAAATGCTTTAACTCTGTGATTTGCTTAGTGTTAGATGTTTGTGGTGTCGTGCTGTAGTGTGATTTGACTTTTAAATTAGTAAGAACTTTTGTCTATCAGTCAATTTTGCTGCTTTAATGAAAAACATTAAATAACAAAGTAAGTTTCACAAATGCTTCTGGTTGGCCAGACTTTTTTGTCAACATTGCAGCCTCTTCAGCTGTTGTATGATAGGAGCATTTAGCCATGGGTTTACAAGGTGGGTTTAGAATCTGTATCTTGTGTGAAATTTTGCTTTTGGGAACATGGGCTTTTCATTATGTAGGATGCTGTGCACTTTATCATACTGGTTCCAGGGGCTGTAAGCAAAGATTTGTCATAAGAGCCTTCCTTCTGTGATGGAGTCATGATCTAGAACTGTGGCAGGAGGAGATTGCAGGTCGACTTTTTGAAGAAGTGCATCATTGCAATGGATTCCTGTAAATAGTGTTGCACTTCTTAAAAGCTAGATTTTTAGAGTGATTGAATGAGGTATGTGCTATAATGTTAACAAACAAAAAACCCAACACTCTTTCCTTGTCAGCATACCCAAAGCTACATGGTGGTCCTTTTCAGGTTATAAAATAGTGAGGTCATTTTATCTGCCCTTCTGACACTAATACTAAAGGGTACCTTCAATTATGTGTCATTGATGCACTAACTTATTGTTAGATTTCCAAATCTGTGTTACTTTTTGTTGTTTTGGTGAGGAGAGGGGGGTTGTTTTGTGTTCAGGGTTTTTTGGGAGGGTGGGTTTTTTGTTTGTTTGCTTGGTGTGCTGTCACAGTGACTGGCTGTACTGGAGACACCGTGATATTGATCAGTTTGAGGGTACAAACAGAAGGAAGTCAGAAGTTTTTGAGTCTTTAATGGTGGCTATCTTACAGACACTTCATTCTAATCTTTGACAGATGTCTAACCTACAACTCGTTTTCCTCTATGGGTAGAATAAAGCCCTCTCTTTGGGCTATAGAACTTCCTACTCTGGCATAACCCTTACCCAAATCGAGTTCCCTTTAGAGATCTACTGGCCCTCTGCAAACCATTGCTCCGCTTGGCATCAGCATTTTGCTGGAGAAGGGAAGCTGAGTTTGTCCCGGACACGCACCATATCTCTCAAATTGTTACATATTTGTGACAGTGGTATATTGTGCATTGTGAGTCCATGGATTTCTGATTTTTTTGGAAGTGTCTCACTTGCAAAAAAAAAAAAAACAGAGAGATTAATGAGCAGGTGATTTGGAAAAAAATGTGCGACTGGTATTTTCTTCTGTTCAGTGCAGTGGAGCTGAATGAAGATGGACTGGCTCAGATGTAGATGTACTCATCCACAAAAAAAGTCCTGTGTCTGGGCAGTATTTCTGAATCGATACAGAATGGGTTATTCCTTTGTAGGTGAAAGCAGTCAGGCGGATTGGGACTGCTTCTGGGGCTAACTCCCTTTACTTTTTTTGTAGGAATGAACAATAATTTAGCAACTTGGAACTGTGGACCAGAGGCTCTATGAATTAAGGTTGCATTTTTCTGCAGGTTAAATACAGATTCATTGTGCAGAAGTTAACCACAACTACATTTCCTTTGCTTTTACTATTACTAAAAGTTTGAAGCAAATGGAGATAAAATTATTTTTGACTTGTTTGGGAGGAAGCACTGTCTAAGAAATACGTTAATGGCTATTGATAACTTTAAAGTTGTGAACATTTCAGCCACCTAAGTTAGGAAATCAATGCAGTGTAGGCATAGAGTGAGTCTTCTTGTAAGACATAGTTCTTAAGACACGCCATGAATTATGGCTGCTTTAAAAATGGAACTAAATGAGTGCTTCAATAATGAATAGTTTCATCAAGTTTATCTTGTTCTCAAGTTACCAGTTTCTCTTTATTTCCAGAAAGGACTGGGAATATTTTTCCTCTACCTTACAAAATGCAAAACTACTGGAGAGGAAGGTGTTTGCTCACGTTTTTTGTAGATGTAAGATGTAGTTTGTTGTGGTATATTTCAGAACCATCCTGGTTTTGTACTCTTGTGCAGATGTTTTTGCCACTCTGGAAGAATTGCGTTACCTATGTATAGTCAGTCTTTAATTCGCTAAGGCAGGTATTTGACTTTATTGAAGCATTTGAAAATATAGCAGCAGTTTGGAACTGTCTGTCATTGCTGCATTCGTAGCTCCCCCTGCTGCTAACATAGCAGTGCTAGGATATTGTGTGACGGTATCTTTTATTCATAATTAAGATAAAACTTTTTTGAGAAAATTTTTTGAGAAACCCACAGATTATTTTTTTTTAAATATTTCTGATGTGCTAGAGTGATTTTTACTGATGAAGTAGGAGTCAGAGGAGCCAGGTTGATAAATGGAGAGGAGGCAGTTAATAATGGAACTTTGATTCTATTAGAACTAATAGGTAAATAAGAATGGAAGGTGATGCCTCAATTCTACTTAAAAAATGTAGCCTTTCTCTGCACTATCACTATGCTGATGCTGTATGAATACATAGAATAATTTAGGTTGGAAGGGACTTCTAGTTGTGATCTAGTCTAAGTTCCAACTCAAAGTAGGACCAGCAAGTTTGAATTGCTAAGGACATTGTTTAGGTGATTTTTTTTTAACATCTCTGAGCATCTTCTAATATTTGACTATCCTTTTGGTGAAATGTTTTTTTTTATTATATCTAATTACAAATTCCCTTGTTGCAACCTGTGTGTCTGCCTCTTGCCCTATCACTGCACATCGCTGGAAGAAGTCTGGCTGACTGCTTTCCTCATAGGTAGTTAAAAACAGTAAGAAGATCCTTCAATACCCTTACCTCAGGCTTCTCTTTTCCAGACTGAATAAACCCAGTTCTTTTAGCCTCTGCTGATATGGCATGTGCTTCAGCCCCCTAGTCATTGGTGTGGTCCTTTGCCGGATTCCTTTGGTGTGGCATTTTAGTTCTTGGGTGATTTTGGGCTTCCTACTACACAGTGCCCCAGGTACTGTGGACCTCAGACTCTGAAGAGAGCGGAGGAATTGCTTTCTTCAACCACGCTCTTGCTAATACAGCCCAGCGTGTGCTTGGACAGCTTTGGCACAGGGATACAGTGCTGACTCGCATTTAACTTGTCCACCAAGATCCTCAGGTCCTTTTCTGCAAAGCTGCTTTGTACCCGCTCAGCCTGTGCTGCTCCATGGGATTGTTCCAATATTGTTGCACGGGGTTATTCCACCCCAGGTGCAGGACTTTGCATTTGCCTTTTTTGAAGTTGTTTCCTGTCTGCCCATTCAGGCCCTTCTGAATAACAACCTACCCTCCAGCATATTGACTGCTCCCCCCCAGTAGGTGTCACCTGTAAACTCACTGAAGGTGCACTGTGTGCCACTGCCTAGGGTTTTAATAACAGTATTGGCCCCAGTATTAATTGGTGAAGAACAGCACTAGTCATTGGCTTTTGATTGGTCTTTGTACTGCGGACTGCAGCCTTTGAGCCCAGCAGTTCATTCAGTCTTCCACCCACCTTTCACATGAAACACAGACTGGATAAGTGAACAGTTTGGCTATAATACTATAGGAGATGATGTCACAGGCCTTGCTGAAGTCAAAGTACACAACATTGCTGCCTTCCACTTACCCTCTGAGCCAGTCATCTCATTGTAGAAGTCAGTGAGGTTTGTTGGGCGTAATTTCCCCTTTTTTCTTTTTTTTTTTTTTCTTTTTTTTTTTTTTCTTCCCCCTTTTCGTCTTTCATGTAGCTGGAACCCCTTCCAGGAAGACTTGATCCATAATTTTCCCAGATACTAAGGTCAGATACTGGGCTGTAGTTCACCGGGTTGTCATCCTTGTGTTTCTTCAAGATGACTTTAATGTTTGCTTTTTTTCCCCATCATCGGGAAACTTGCCTGCTCACCATGCTGCTTCAAGGTGGTGCAGCGTCTGAGTTACACTGGCCAGCTCCCTGTTTACCCTTGGATGCATGCCGTCTGGTTGCATGGACATATGTCCGGTTGGCTTAACTGTTCCTTAACTTCTTTCTCTGCTGTAGGTGATACTTCGTTTGCACTGACTCTGCTGATGTGCTTGGGTGTGTGGGAGGACTGAAGGCAGACTGTCCCCATAAAAACCCAGGCAAAAAAAAAAGTTGCCACGTATCCTGGCCTTCTTCATGTCCTTTGTCTCTAGATCCCCTTGCCTTGTAGAGGGGCAACCCATCTGTTCCTTAACCTTTCATTTGCTCCTGATGTATAGCCCTTGTTGCCTTTCACGTTCATGGCTAGTTTCAACTCAGCTTCAAAATCTAAGTGCCATTTTTTTCCTAATCAACTGAACATTTTTACAGTTAAGTGTTTGCACTTGTAAGTGGTTTTGAAGTAGTTGAGCCGATTACTGAAGAGAACACAGACCACAAAACCCAAAGAATACTTTTTACCCTAGTTACATCATATGTTCCCTTTTGTGACTTCTGCTGCCTGAAATCAAGGGAATTTTATGTATACAACTCCAAGAAAACTGCCTGCAAAAATCTTTCTGCTTTTTTTTTTTAAATTCTAAGCTTCTAAACATGTTTGGGGGTATTGAAAGGAATGAGGTTAAAGTCTTTGCTGCAGTGCAGTGTGCTGTACCTAATTTGTTGGCTGTTTGGAAACCTGCTGTAGTTCTTTGCAAGTGTGAGTGATTAGGATAAATGGCTGGGCATTGGACTGTAAAGATAGTTGCATTATGCCAGGATGTTTTTAGTCCTCAAGGGCGTAGGTTATGTGAGGAATTAAGATTTCTTTCGAATTTGATTTTTCCTCACATTACTTTATATCACTTGCAGGCAGGTAGTAAGAAAGTTTTAAGAAGTAGACTAAAATTATTTCCTGTGTTGAAAAGCTGCTGCTGGTGGGAGAGTGATTGGAAACATAATCTTAAGAGTAATGGCTAGGTACTTACATAATTAATACTACTATTTCTCAGTATATGTAGTGCCAAAGAACATTGTAACTGTGAGATACCATCCCTGTTATGATCCTAGTGATGTTCTTTTGTCCTGCTCAAGCTTACTGCTTCCTTCGTTTTCCCTTACAAGGGTGGGAGGAGAGAGCAGAATGTTTTCATCCTCACCTGTCCTCGTCCATGTTCACATGGATAACTAGCGCTACTCCCACCTTTTCTTTGCGAAACACATGAACAGGGCAACAGAGCCTCTCTCTGTGAGTGTCGGGGGGATGGGAGTGATTGAACGGATACTGGAAAGGGCAGTAAGAATGTAGAGGTCTTGTTTTTGCAAGGGATGGGGGAGTAGAAAAGGGCAGGTGCTGAAACATCAGCTTCTAAGCTTCCCCACCATGGGTTATATACCCCTCCCAGTGCAAGTTTGGTTTCCCAGAAGATCAGATCACCTGGACAGCAGTGCTTGCAAGGAGGAGACAAACCCGCACATTGTGATCCTTAGTTTGATAATGGTGGTATACCAAATAGCAGTTTTGATGCTGGTGAATGTCGCAGTGGGTTTGTCTATCACTGCTAATACAGAAGTTGAAGAACAGTGATGAACTCTACGCGTAGCAGAACTCTGTAGCTGCAGCTCTGGCAGTTGTGTCAGATGTGATTGGATCCATACAGTATGAGAGTGTAGTGTTCATGCTGGCCCTGATACCTGGGCTTCTGGACACATGGAAAGTAAATTTAAGTACCAATGATTTTTACATATTTTAGGGGAAACTTCTGTGGCTTGTTGGGCTTAATGTTAGGTGTTGAGGCTGTATATCATAGCTTTATTGAGAGAAGTGGTACAACTGAAACAAAAAAACGTACTTTATCTAGAGAGCTTATCACCCAAGTGTAAGGTGGAGGATGAGGAGTATTTGCAAATTGGGAGTACAAGAGTCCTTGTGGATTAGTCAGTCATATGAATTTACCAAAGATTTACCTAAGCAGTACCCACCTTTTTTAGTCATTGCAGGAGGAATAAGCTTTTGTGAAGAGATGGGATTCTTAAGAAGGCCCCTCCCATATGTGAGGAGCATCATGAGGTAGAGAGGAAAAATGACTTGTAAAGTGGAGCAGAAGTGTAATTATTAGAGGAATGCAGCTAAAGAAACCCATTAACTTTGCTTAAACCAATGGCTAGAATACTTTGTAGACAACATAATCTTGAACACTGTAGATGGCAAAAGACTGCTATGCCAAGATCAACATGAGGGTTTTTTAATAAAAATTAGAAAAGTTTTTGACCAAGAATTATAGTTGCAAAGTAGAATTGGAAAAGCTGTGTTTTGGTGTCGTGTTCAGATACTGTAAATGTGTTTGCTGGCATAAGGAAATCTGAAAGAGGACAGTCAAAGGCTTTGTCTAAGGCACAGAGTTTTTGATTCATTTTACAGTACACATCAGCTGAACATGGCTCCATGTATCTGTTCTCCAGCAACAGGTTATCACACCAACCAGAAAAACAGCAGCAGGACTATGTTCCAGTAAAGCAGTCAAGTTGGTGGCTTCAAACATACTGCCTCTCTGATAACTTCTGTTCTCTTGAGCGCTTTAAGTGAGGATGTACAGTATCACAGGGTCACCTAGGTGTTTGTGTTTTGGCATTAGTAAATAGTTATACTCCTTAAAGCCCATATGACTATATTTTTAGATCAGGACATCAGGCATTGTACTTAATGATTATTGTGACACTTGATATTTTGTTGAATAAACCTGCTTGACTCCATCTGATAACCATTATTGAAAAATCTTAGGTGTGCAGCTATTTGAAGGAAGAACATACATGCATATATTCTTATCCAACACAAAAATGTAGATACAGCTTACATCTCTTGAACAGCTGTCAAAGTTAAAAAAAAGAAAAAAAAAACCAAACCCAACCAACTAACTAAAAAAAAAAAAAGTCATATTCTAGCACTGAAACGGCTCCCATACAAGTAGGAGGTTTGTGGAAAAGTGGCAGAGGTTTGGTCTACCAGAAGTATTTACTTGTGGTTTAAATGTTTTATGTATTTTTGTGGCTGGAAGCAATGAATTTTAAGAGTTTATTTCTCTGTAGTTTTACATATGTTTTTAAGTGCTTACTTGTGTGGGTTTTTTTTTTTTTAATTCTTTCTTGTAGTAGTCAAAGAAGCCCATCACCAGGTCCAAATCATACCTCTAGCACTAGTGCATCAAATTCAACACCTGCACCGCAAAATACATCCGTACGACCCACTTGTTCATTAACACCTACGCTAGCAGCACACTTCAATGAAAATCTCATAAAGCATGTTCAAGGCTGGCCTGCAGATCATGCGGAAAAGCAGGTGAGTACACTCGTGCTTTTGCTCCCTGTGAGAGTGCAAAATGTGTCGCGTAAAATCTAGTTTTCTTACACAGGTTGCTTTTCCTAGGAATTCAAAGTATTTTTAAAAACTCCAATGCTTGACCTTAGCCAGAAGAGGGGAGAGATTAGGCCAGACCTGCAGGCTTTACATGTCATTGCCATTTAGCAATTGAGCGTTTTCAGTCTTGCTTAAAGTACCAGTGCTTTTGAAATTCTCTCGGATGAATAGCTATCCCATAACTATTTCCTTACTGCCAAAGTCTCTTGAAATTTACAAAGAACACAAATTTCAACAAATTTTTATAATAATGATAATTTTGTGATGTGATACATAAATTAGCTGACAGAGTTACACTGGTTGAGACTACTCCACAGTTTGAGTCACTGAGGTGTTAGCTCAACACAGTGGAAAAGGAACTCTGCCTTGTTTGTTTTACCCAGGTTTTAAGATGATGTAGAGGGCTCAAACGGAATTTGGGCTATTTTTACATAATGGGAAATCCAGTAGGATTGCCATCCATACTTTATAACTAACTGCATGAAACCCATCCTGTTGTGGTAATACAGGGAAACTTGGATGCATGTCAGCTGCTTGGAATGTGTTACTCAAAGGAACCGTGTTGGTTGAGTCTAGTTCAAGCCCTTTCTCAGGCAGCCCTGTCTGACGCAGTCTGTGTGGGATATTAATCTTACCTACCCTGGCATGCTTTGGTCTTTTGAAGAGTGGTTGCATGCTGGCTCAAGCTTACACTGGAGGCTTTTAGGTAGTAATTTTCAGGATGACTTTTAGAAGTTCAGTCTAGTCTGACAGCCCATTTGGACTTTTTGGGGGTTCTTGTGTTGTATCGTTTCATCAATTTTTTAAATTCAATTTTAAGACATTACCAACCTGTACTGAGTCAAATGACTGAGCCACTGCTGTGGAATGTGTGTTTAAGGAAATGGTGCAGCACAGCCACTCCTCTTTATGGTCCTGGCCCATAGTTTTGATAGTGCTGCTGTTGCTGTGTTCTGAATTGACATATATTTTAATGGAGAAAATACAGATTTACACAGTTTATAGGTGATTTTTTCCCACACTGTCAGTAATAAAGAGATCAAAAAACCACAGCCAATGCTAGGCGGTCATGTACTCAGTTGGATACTTTCACCTTTGTGCCAAGTGTTACGTGCACTATTGTCCTGTCTGCTATTTCAGATTATTTCACGTGACAATGTTGTTTATAGACCAGTTTTGAATAGTAACACTTGAGGGACTCAGATTTTTGATATAAAAGAATAAGTGAATGAAAGTATAGGTGCAATACACAGTGAAGAAGGTAAGCTAGATGGAAGTGGAAGGCTAACATATGCAGTGCCTTGGTTTCTTCAGATTTATAACCAGATGCGTATCTTAAATTGAAATTAGGGCATAAGAGCACATGCCAGAGTAAACTGAAAAGTAAATAAGTAAATAAATCAGGAGAGACAGGAGAGGTATGTGTTAAAGCAGTCAGATTTGAAGAAATGCACAGTGCAGTACTTAGTAACTAAAACAATTCTTGAACCACTAGCAGTTCTTGAACCACTACTGGAAAACAATCCAGTACTGTGGTTAATTGGAAAATAAGCGACGTAACTACTTACCTTTAAGGAATGTGAGAAACAGTATTGTAGGTGGTCTCAGCTCGGTAATTGTAGAGGTACTTTGAGTATTGAACAGTATCTAAGTACAAAAAAAATGATGAATTTACCATTTTGCAAACACCTAGAAAGAAAGCCATGATAATAGTCAATATGGACCTTTCAAGAAAGAAATTATGTCAGGTTTGGAGTTGTTTTTTTTTTTCTTTTGGTATCAGGCTTTGGTAATAGGGGAAAGCAATGAAAGTTATATCCTGATTTGCAGCAAGACTGTTAACACCTTTTAACAAGAATCTTGTATTCAAAAACAATTCTAAGGCCTTTTAAATGAGATTACTTTAAGATGGGTGACTGGTCAGCTTTAAAAAAGAAGTACTTTGAAAGTTGTTATTGATAATTTACTATCAGTCTCAAGGCTTTGGAGTTGTGTAGGGAGGACGTGGAAAATGATATCCTACGGGAGACCAGGGTACTCTTGGATGTTAGCGCACTCCAGAAAAGAAAACTTGTAGGGAATTACAACACAAAGTGCTGCTTTGAACTGGAGAAATGCCAAAAGTTGATGAAGACCTGTGCTAAACACTGTTATTTTTCAGAAGGAAAAACAAAGTATACAAGTGCTTGAGCAGATGGATTAACTCCAGTAGGCAGCTAAGCACCACATAGCAGCTCATTCGCTCTACCCCAGTAGGATGGGGGAGAGAATTGGAAGGGCAAAAGTGAGAAGGCTCGTGGGTTGAGATACAGACAGCTTAGTAAGTAAAAGGGGGGGTGATGCAAAAGCAGTTGCTTGCCACCATCCGACCAATGCCCAGCCAATCCCTGAGCAATGGCAACCCCTGGAAAACTGCAACCAAGTTTTATTGCTGAGCACAACATTGTATGGTGTGGAGTATCCCCGTGGTCGGTTTGGATCAGGTGTCCCGGCTGCGTTCCCTCCCTGCCTTTTGTCCACCCACAACCTATTTGCTGGGGGAGGGTCAGAGTGAGAAGGGGAGAAACCCTTGGTGCTATGTAAGCACTGCTCAGCAGTAGCTGAAACATTGGGGTGTTATCAACCCTGTTTTGGTCACAGATCCAAAACATAGCACCATATGGGCTTCTATGAAGAAAATTAACTCCATCCTAGCCGAGCAGAGGATAACATTGGTAAATGGCAATACTGCAGGAAAGGATCTATTTGAAACAATTTTTTTTTTGGTGTGCCACTTGAAAGAAGTCCGCTTTCCTTACTGCAGTGTGATACACAGGACCTCTGAGTAATTATAGTAGTCTCCTTGGTGCTGTTGAGGAGTTCTCTGGAGTCATACATCCAGTTCAGTGACAAGAAATACACAAACTGGGGATAGGTCATGCCTTTTAAATTTACACTTCTGCTTGTCTCCACCTGACTAAGTGGGGATATTAAAATAATGGAGTTTATCTCGAAGAGAACACCTGAAAAGGGTTTCAAAGGTGGTTTTTTTCCCTGGATAAGGTAGCTAGAAGGAAGATGGTATTCAATTATATTTGTCACTAAGGCTTAATTTAGTTGGGAAGTTTATGTCTGCCATTGAAGTAGTGGACAGAGACTTTTAACTACTTTAACAAATGACTTTGGAAACTTGGAGCCCTGTCATGTACTATCTTTCAAGTTGGTTGGGCAAACATTTGTTACGATCAAGGAAATCTAAAACATCCCTGCCTTACCATGGGGCTGGGTTAGACAATCTCTTGACAGCCAGTGTTGTTCATTTCTGATTCTAAATGGGCTTTTGTAAAGAATTTAGCGTAGTTCTGACTTAATGTTCCCTTTTGAAGTTAGAGTGCTTTGCTGTTTCAAGACACACTTATTCAGCAATCCTCTGGATATAGCCAGTTGTTTCCAAATAACTGCATGATTCAAAATCCTAACCTTTATGTGTAACCATTGCAGGCATCAAGATTACGTGAGGAAGCCCATAACATGGGAAGTGTCCATATGTCAGAAATTTGTACTGAATTAAAGAATTTAAGGTCTTTAGTTCGAGTATGTGAAATTCAAGCAACTTTGCGTGAGCAAAGGTAAGTGTGTGCTCTGTGTTTGTTTTCAAAACAGTAATTTTCAAGGTGGTATTAGAATTCCCATTCTAGCATTGTTTTGCATGAGCTAATATTTACTGATGACTTTGTAAGTATGGTAATACTTGCCAGGTTTGCAAATTATCTTTATTCTACCTGTTTCCCACACAGATACCTCTTAGTCTCCAGTACCTAGAACCAGATACTTAACTTTTGTATGCATTTTCACTTAGATAGAAAAGAAGGATCTTTCCAGATACATTAATGCGTTAGGAAAAAACGATTAACTCACAGTAGTTCAGCATACTTCTGAAGTATCTGTCCCTACATGGTGCACAGATCACATAGGTACATATCTGCATGGTTTATACTGGTCTTAATCACTACAGTTTGCACGAGACATTTGTTAGGTCTAAAGCCAGAGTAAGTTTGAACAGGTGTCATTGATCTCACAAGCTAAGGAAAAATTAATGTGTGTTACTTAGGCAGGAGGCATCTGAGAAGATCTTGGGGCTCTTTAGCGAGATGTTGATTATAGCAAAGTAGACTTCTGCTTCTTAACAGCCACGTTGCTGAAGACTGTTGTGCAAGACTGAAAAGTCTAGTCTTACAAGACACGCTGAAACTTTTCACCAGCAGTCATGATCCTGAATCTACTTTCATATTCAGTTTCCTTTCTGAGTGATGTTATTATATCTATTAAGTCACACTACAGTTTGAGTACAGTGATTCTGATTTACTATTTTAAGCTGCTTTAATAGCATTGCATGCTGTTCAAATAGCTAGTTTTATCTTAGAAACTCTTGCTTTTTGACAGTTAGTAAAACAATCCTTTAGTCAGAAGTAGACTATAAAATATTTGTAAATCTTTCCTAATAAAGAATCAAAAATATCCATTCTTTCTGAAATTTTCTTTCAGAACTTCATTACATAAATTACAATTTCTGTAGTATATTCAGTAAACTGCTTGGTTTCTTACAACTTCTTGGTTGTATCTCCTAAGGTTTCAGTTCTGTCTCTAGGTGCACATTTGATCTGAAATAACATGTCAAATGTCATTGTTCAGCTCACTAAATAGCACCTTGTTTCTTGTACACCGTGTATCCTTAAACTGTCAATGGATAATCATTATTATGACTTTGAATCTAAGATAACACATATCTTTTATTTTTGCTGCAATCCCAAAGACGTGGAATACATGGCATAAGTAACAAGTTGGTGGGGGGAAGCTTTCACAAAGGATGGGATTATCAAAGCCAATACACTTGAATGATGATACTATTTCAATACTTCTGCACAGAACTATTTAAATTTGTTCTAAGAGGGAGCTTTATCTCTAGGAAAAGGGAGTATATTGTTCTAACCATAACTGCCGGCATGTGAAAAGGCACTCCTTATTGATTGGTATATTTTATATGACTATGCCTTTTAAGTTTAACTTTTTTTTTTTCAGTGTGTCTATCTTAATCGTTTTGCACTTACTTTTCAGTAAAAAATTACTTTTTACTGAACTGGACACGTATTTGAAAAGTGTTTCACAAAAATCTGCTGAAGTGGGTGCTTTTTTTGCATCAACTGAAGTTGCTTCGGACTTTATAGAATATGTATTGGAAACTTCAGCTTTCCTTGAATATTTTCTTAATTCATTGACAAGCTTGCATTACACTTCAGCGTCATGAAAAGTTGTTTCAAAATAGTCATTAAAAATTCTGGGAAACAGTTATGTGCGCCAAATGTTCACGAATCACAGTAATTGTTTATGTCAGTTCAGTAGAAGAAGGAGAAAATAAATGTGAAAGGGAATTGCTAGCAATATAATTTGTTTCTAAGCCAGGTGTAGTTACAACTTTTTCCTTAGATGTCTTTTAATGATAGAATGTTTTGAGATAAGAGTTTGCCGTAATGAGAGACTACCACTAGCTACAGAGCCAAATACTGGGAAAAAAGTGTGGCATCTAGAAGAAAACTTGTGTTTAAAAAAATTCATGAGCTCTTTGGGTTGTTGTACAGTCTAGAAAACTGCATGACACAGGCATACTAGCATTCTTCAGTATATTCAGTTACTCAACGTACTCTTCCAGTGTCCCACTTTTTCTGGGAGTTAAATTCAAATGAAGAGCAGGCTAAAATATAATTGTGTGTCAGTCATAATGAAATATAGCAACTTAATTTTCTGAACTAAGGTATCAAACACGGCAGGTCTCTGCGCATCTGCGCACGGTGTTTATAGGTGATTGAGCAGATTGGGAAATAATTTAAAAATATCTGAACTTTATTAATAGAGCTAAGGAGCTTGGTATCGTTCACTGAAATTGTAGAAGTACTTCTGTAGATACTTATTTATTGTCTCTGTATAATAGAAATATTTATACTAATGTCTTTCTTTTGTCTTTCAGGATACTATTTTTGAGGCAACAAATTAAAGAACTTGAAAAGCTAAAGAATCAGAATTCCTTCATGGTGTGAAAAGTTGTAAACAATTGCACATGGTTTTGAGTACAGGAACTATTAAACTGATGCCCAGTCTTGACACTTTTGAGCTGCATTTGAGTAGACTTTGGACCGTTGAGCTGGGCAGAAAAAAAGTTGACATGGGGAAGGGGACAGGAGGGAGTCAAATTCAGGGGAAAGATACAAGAATGATTTGTAAAACCCTTGAAATGTAGATTTCTTGTAGATGTATTCTTCACGTTGTAAATATGTTTTGTAGAGTGAAGCCATGGGAAGCCATGTGTATCAGAGCTTAGACATCCAAAACTAATCAATGCTGAGGTGGCTAAATACCTAGCCTTTTACATGTAAACCTGTCTGCAAAATTAGCTTTCTTTTTTTTTT
>VYZM01016691.1:681881-711206 GCA_013398915.1 Dromas ardeola | reverse complement strand
TTTTTTTTTTTTTTTTTTTAGTTAATTTATCATTCAGAAATCTTGCATTTCCTAAAATTCAATGCAAGCGCCAGGCGATGTGTCTAAGGCTGCAACAATTTGGGTAATGTACAAAACATCATGAAACAACTGTTTCCACACTTGCACCGAATCGAGAGCAGTGCTTCTCCATTTCTGTTTTACAGAGAAATGTTTTTCATTTTCTGTGTTCCATTTCCCCGTGAAATCCTAAATCTGATTTTATCAGTTTTTTAATGCTTCTAATTTTCTCTTTTCTTAAGGCACTGTTGCTATGGCACTTTTTCTATAATCTTTTCATTCCTGTGTACAGTAGCTTAAAATTGCAGTGATTGAGCATAACCCACTTGTTTGTATAAATTATTGAAACGTATTTCCATTTGCACCCTGTAAGAATGGACTTATAGTACTGCTGGGCATGTGTGCTGAAAGTACATTACTTGCTCAAATATAAGGAAATAGCCCAATGAACATGTTAACATGGTTGTGGGAGGGGAAAGAAGAAAAAAAAAAAAGCTAGTCAGATGTGAATTGTATCTGTTGTAATAAACATGTTAAAACAAAGAAACACTGGTTTTCATTTCCTTTGGTCAACACATTAAAATTTGGTCTGTTTGGGGACTCTTTATTAGAACTGTTCTTGTTGAACATTTTTGTACTTAAATAATTCCTCAAGGGAGGTTTTGTTTAAAACTTGTAAACAGGAAAATATGTATAAAATATTTAATGAAATATAAAATTCAACAAGAATGATTTAAGACACCTCCCCAACAGTTGTCATATGTTAACTCCTGGTTTACCTGTCTTGATATTATTACATTTCATTTCGAAGGATGTTTGTGTTGTAGCTAACTGTTTAAGTCTGGTGCTGACTGCTGTTCTTAACCATCACAAAACGCTGAATTTGTGTAATTGGAGCAACCCACCGTTTGAAAATGGTGGCAAAGCTCAGCTTTGTATATTGTTTCCTAAAGTATATTAAAAATAAAAAAGAAACTATTGCTACTACAAAATAAACGTGGCTTTTTCTTTGCTTAAAAACATCAACAAAAATAGCGATGGCAGTACTAGTTTAATATTTGCAGAGGTGTATATGTTACAGTAGTCTGTTAAGTAAGAAAGATTGTAGGTGATGGATTAAAAAAAGTTAATTATAAAGGTGTTAACATGTGATGCTACATGTTTTTTTCCTACAAAATACTTTCAGCACCAGAAACATTACTTGATTTTTATTTTGCCTTGTCTCGTGTTGAGGGGGGCTCAGACTGATTTTTAATATCAGTTTTTCATCAGTGGAAGCTGAACGCTCAGTCCTAACAAGATACTGCAAACGGAGCAAGTTGAAATACCTTAACTAAGAACAACAAATGAGAAATCAGCATAGATTAACTTGTAATCGTTCCTCGCTTTTTAACCCAGTATGTGCTGTTGCCTTTCGTATCATGCAAATGTTTAGTTTTGCTCAGAAAATGACAGTAGAATAATCATGAATGAATTAATTTTAACATGCGTTGTTTCTGCATTTTTAGGGACCCAAGGCCAAGTGACAGGCGGCTTCCTGAGACTCTCGTATTTGCCTAACCTTCTATTTCTTGTAACGTTCGTTCTCTTGAGGTTGCCCAAGCGCAGGGAAGTAGCATGTGAAATGCATGGACGTACAGGTGATCTTTCACCAGTGGCTGCCCTTAGTCCTGGTATTCTGCTGTTTAGTTACTTGATGAGACAGAGATTACTTCTGTCTTAATAGACGTGCTGGGCCTATTTCCCATGAGCTTATTTTGTTGCCTTTTGATTCATATGTTGCCCTCTATAACATCCTCTATCAATGAGCTGCACTAGTTAATTTTGTTCTGTAGAAAATTACTTTGGATTATTTTTTTTTAACCTCTGGTTTGAATGAATTTTCTTATATGCCTTACTGCTGCCTGTTGATCTTATTATTTGTCGTTTTATGGAAGAGTTTCTCATCCAACCTAAAGGGTACTGGTCTGTTATATCACATGAAAACTTTGGTAATGTACGAATGGGCAGAGATAACTTGGGAGTAACAAGGATTAACATGCTACTCTATACCCCTTAAAAATACATGCATACATATACATACCTCACACAGAGACACACACTTTCTCTTCAGGCGATGTGCCCCCTAAGCAATGCAATAAAGGCTACTTCTTTGGCTCAAGTGGCACACTGAAAGCTTGTTGGCTTCTGTATTTGCTCACCATGCGATAGCTTTCCACCCTGGTCCTCCACGCCTTTCCGAAGCCTGGAGCTGCTGTTAGGGGAGGAATGACACCTTGCCAAACTTCACTAGCATCAGGCAAGTTGGGGAAGAGGAGGGCTGCAGGCGCTGCTTTAAAGTACATGCCAACCAAATGGCAAGGTCTGGGTTAATGTCCTTCAAAATGGCGTCACTAAGATGGAAATGCAATTTTGGCCTTATGGTGTGATCTGGAGACCCTCTTCAGTGACATGCAGAATCTGGCCCTCTGTGTATTGCTTGAGGGGAGGAAAAAAACCCCAGTCTCTATCTGAAGCTGGAGAACAAAGAAACGGGCAGGTGCACTGAGACCTGTTACTAGATTACCAGTTTATCATTTATTTTCTGTCCTGAAGCTGGTGTTATCCTTTCAAATGTAGTTGACATTGTTTAATGAAAGGGGCTTTGTTGGATCGTTCTACACCTGCAAGTCAAATCAAGTGAATTTTCCCTGGGACAAATATTGTTTTCTTCCTGGGCAGGTGTTCAGAAAGTGTTTATTGGAGTTGTGGGATATGTTTTCTATATTAATTACTTGATATGGGTGTTCAAGGAATAGTGATGAGAAATTGATGAAAGAACTGTTGTTCCATATGTTGCTCTTGATTTTCCTGTTGCATTTGCTAAGCAACCATTTAGTAAAATAGAGAAATGGTCTTTAGAACTCCTTAAGAGATTGCCTGAGCCTGTACAACCATACTGCAAGCAGTGCAATTGGAATAGTATTTTATCATCTGTGGTGGCACACTCAAGAACTCCAGCAGAATGTATAAAACCACATGACTCATCAAAGGGACTCCCATGTTTGATGCTTTTACAATTGCACCNTTTTTTTTTTTTTTTTGATTATGAAGGCCCTCTGATTTGAAGGTATGCATATTTTTTTCACTGGCCTTGATCTTAAGAAAGATCCTGTGGCCAAATGCTCAACTTTGGTCAACTTTCCCTGCTTAGACCGATCTCTTGCAATGATGTAGTGTTTCCTTTTCAGACTTGTTTTATTAATTGTATCTCCTTTCAGGGGAGGATCTTATCTTGTGGTGGACACCGATGCTCTCTTACTGTTGCAGTTAAAAACATATTTAGAAAGGGTATATAAATTGAGGCTGGAGAGAATTAAAAACATTCCCGTTCCTTTTTGGAGCAGCCTTATTGCAGGAGTATCCCCAAAGACACATGAGAAAATACTGGGTAGTTACGCCATGTCTCCTAAGTCTATGTGGCAAAGGCGGCCATACCTTACTGTCACCCCTTTCATACCAGTGTCACCTTGCCTGTGATGACATCCTGAGGACTTGCCAAAGCAGAGTCCTTTGTTGCCGAGTTTGGCTGCAGTGGCCAATATTGCAGTGGCCAATACCCCAATATGGGGTACTCGTGAGTCAGGCGTGCATCAGGGGCAGTCACTCGCACCCTAAATTAACGTTTGGCTACTACATATGTAGTTAAATTTCAAGTCCATTCTTGGAATTAGAAGCTGGATGTTTTTGTGAATACATCATCGCTATTGCTGTTCCTAGAATAATACTCTGTCCTCGCCAAAGCACAATGTCATTTACAGACGTAAAATGATAATGCGGCAATTCTGGATGTTTTAAAAATACTGCCTTGACTTTTGAAAGTTTCCTGCAGAGGAATATTCTGAGCTAAAGTGCCATCTCATTGACATTAGTGCTGCTCTTCTGCTCATGTTTATGGATTAATAGTATGTGGGGTTTCTTTTATGTTTTGTTTCAGGTTTCTTATTTATTTTATGTTATTTCATAAGCATCAGAGCTTTTGATGTAGGAGGAATTTGTTTCTTTGCCTAGCCTAACTTCTTTGGCACTTGTTTTCTGTTGCAGTTAGTCAAGCAAAAGCTTTCATTTGCAACTGAGGTCCATATATATGTTGACTTCTTTTGCGAGGAAAATTGTTTTCAGCTGTGATAACAGTTTTGGATTCCAGTTACACATCACTCTTTTCAGATACCTGTTAAGTTCCTCTATCTTCTGTCTCTTTGGTCTTCTACAACAGGTGTTTGGAAAGATTCGGTCTTTCATAGCTGTAGGCGCCAGCTCTATTCTTCTGACCTTCCTGGATGCCTGTGTTGCTGCTGCTGTACTAATTCGGCTGAAATCGTTCCTAGAAAATGTTCCTTGCTACAGATTTCTATATTTCCCAACCATGGCATTTTGCTTGAAGATCCTGCCTGAGGGAAAGGGCTGCTGTAGACTTTATATCAATTAGGGCTCCAGCCTGCTGAGGATCTGGAAGTCATGAGGCACTTTTCTCCTCCCTAATAAAGACACTAACCCATCTGATCAAGGACTTTCTAGAGAATGAACTGTCAGGTTTTATCTCCCATGGGAACTAGGAACATCCTGGCAAATCTTGTTGCATCCTGCACAGGTCCTGCCTGGAGGAGCTGGGCCACATGGCAGCTGCAGTACATGGCTCGGAATACCAGACATGGCACACCAGGTTTGCAAACGTGGCCTGAACAACCTTCTCTTTCCAGCAGTGACTCAACACGTGACAGTATTTTGTCACCACCTGTTAGTCAAACGAGCCAGAGAGCATGTGCAAAGGGATGCCGTCTGCTTCTGCGTGCAGTGCCGTGCTCAAAGATGAGTCCCTTCACTCCAGTTTGAAATCTCAGAATTTGGGCTGAGTGAAAAGTGCGCATTAATATAGTGAAGCTCAGAATGTTGTGCTCCTCTTCCCTTTTACTGGATGTTACAAGAAAATTCATCCAATTAATTATGGATAATACTGTCACAGTCGTCTGCACCAGTAGCTAGAGTGGTGCAAGTCACTTAAATTGATTCTCTCCCCCTTTCCCTCCCTAATTTCTAAGTTGGCACATGGAGGTCTGTTAGCCTGTTGCCTTTCAGAGCTCTGAACAGCTTCCTTCTCCTGCCTGGCCAGGCAGGTTTGCTGTCAAGATCATACATTCTTCTCTGTCCAAAAATTTGTGATTGGATCTTTTTTTCAGTGTAATTGGGATGCTGTCAGAGTTTGACTGGGGTTCCTGTTCTTCTGCTAGATGCATCCTCATTAGCAGCAGAAAGCTTGTGTACTGGGAAGAGTTATTTGGCAAAGTGACCGAAGCCGGTGGCAGATGGTGCTACAGAAGGTGAATGTGTTCTCAGTAAGTCTGGACTAGTTGACAGTGCCAAGGGGCTCTGATGTCCGTCAGCTCCATCCAGGTTCTTTTAGCTGCTGCTCTGCATCCTCTGAGTCAAGGCTTTTTCTTTCTTCCACATTTTGAAAGGTTTAATTGAACTTCTTGTTGGGGATTCAACTTGACAGTAAGTCTTCTAATTATTTTTTTTTTAATGGGAAAGCTATTAAACCACTGACAGCATGTCCCCACCTTCACTTGCTAAATAAAACTGCCTTTCTGCTTGCAATAACATTGCCAGTAGAGGCAAGGATAACCGAACCTCTTGATACTGTTCTTTTTTTAGGATAAAAATTCTCAGAGTTCACTTTGACCTAAGGTAGTATCCCAATTTCATAATTAAAAAATAAAATAATTGATTTGTTGTATATTTTGTTCTCATGTCCCCTGGCATCCCTTCACCTGAACAATTAAGAGACGTGGTGGGGATGTGGGTCTGCGCAGAGTGCACGTGTGTAACACATAGTAATGGGACAAGATCTTTAAGGACTCTTCAGGTGGTTTCATTGAAGGAAGCTCTCGGTGAGGGGGAGGCCTCACACACTGGGAGAACTGACATCCAGCTCCCTGCAAAAGGAACGGACCCTTCCTTATTGCTTCCCTGCTCCCGGTGATGTGCTCCCGCTGAGCCCTTTTTGCCAGCCCTGAAGCAGTCCAGGGAGCGAAGCCCCAGCAGAAACTTTCCTGGTAAATGTCTGCTGACTTCACAGGCTGGAGAGGGTCACACTGAGGGGACAAGCAAGGGCAGGGTGGGCACCTTCTGGCATTGAAGGGCAGGTCAGAGTAACCCTTGGGGAAGAAGCAAGCTCAAACGGTAAGGATTACGTGCTTTTAAAACTCCGAGCTACACGTGCAGAGAGAAGTGTTTGGGGCATGGAGACTGCTCCAAGTTAGGTATGTTTTTCTCAGGTTTGGATGCATGTGTGCTTTCATCTGAAAAATTCATCTCTAGGAATGTTTACCTGCTGTGCAGCTGAACACCATCCTGACCTAACAACCAAATTGCCGTATTCTCAACTAAACATGAGTAAAGGTCTAATTATCAACCCTGCTCTCAATAATATATTTAAAACAAAGCACCCATCCCAAAGCAAACAGTGCCTCTTTAATAGGTTTGGAATATGAATGGAGGAGTGTCTCCAAGGAGATGCTACTCCTCTTCAACTATTACTCCCTGTTAAACTAACACGGAGCCGCTATTCTTGCCCTGGATGGTTTCTTTAGACACCAAACCTCTCTTGAGAATGAGAAAAAAGCAGCTCGGCTGTCCTCATCTGCCATCTGACGAGTTTGGAGCATTTCCTGAGCTCCTTAGTTGTTCCGTGAGGATTTTGCAGGCTCCCCTGCAGGAGCAAGCACGTGTCCTCGCTGCGGGTCCCGAGAGCCTGCCAGGCTGGGCATCTCCCACAGCTCCTGGGGCCGCCGGGGTGCTTGGCAAACATCAGCCTTGTGCCGGTACACAGCGAGATAATGCAGTTTTTTTCTCTGCGTGTGTGCTTTCTCTCTCTCTCCACTCCTGTGGCGGCTGAAGCTGTGTTTGGTGCCTGCTCAGGGGACAACACAGCATCTGAGCTGGTCCAGCGCCGCCCCTGGCTCAGCAGAGCCAGACTAGTGCGTGGGCTGGTGAAAAGCCTCCACTTCAGCTGGCACTTCTTACCTTTTATTGGAGTTTTTAGCGCTGTAGTAGCTGAGAAAGCTCCAAGGTGCAGGGATCTCTCTGGCACCTGCAAGGGATCCGACCCTGGAGGGTCGAAGCAAGAGTCCCACCGGAGTGAGGGCTCAGAAAAGCACAGCGGGGGGTCAGTGCTCACCTGAACTGCACTGAGCGCTGTCATTATAGCCAACTCTGATTTAATTTTGGCAGTGCTAGGCCAGAGCCCTGTTCCTCTGGAAAGTGAGTGCCTTTTGCTTAAAAACCCGATGTTACCAATTCTGGGGCTCTGGTATCCCACCTAGAATAATCTTTGATATAAGACCCTACTCTGTCTTTTTCTCCTGGCTAAAATGCACGGCCTTCTCTCCTAATTGTTAACATATTTGAACTTGTTTAATTCTCTAGTGCCCAGCTTCAGTACTGATCATCCTTCACCCACATAAGATTAAGTGGAGTTTATATGTTAGGTGTAGATTTCTGACGCATTTTTTTTATCTGAAATGCAGCAGTTGTTCCAAGCTACTTGGGATTAGAGGTATAAATTGGAACAGTTTATGGAACAGAAGGCAACATTTTGGTAGCTGTTTAATGGGAATTTGCTAGGTGTTTTTGCAGTTTCACATGACTGATATTCATGGCACTGGAAAAGCGTAACGGTGATCTGAGTTTCACAAAAACCTGTCTTGTGCAGTGGAGAATGGGATGATAAACGTCATCCCTGGATAGCATGTAGCGAGAGACTTTGCTTCAGGCATGCGATGGATTGATTATTCAGCATTTTGTAGTCTGAAAACAGGTTGCCATTATCACGCACTGACACAAATAGCTACTACTATTTTTAGGTAGGTTATTCATATCACAAGAGTAACTTCTGCTCACAGCCAGTGTGCCCAGCCACGGGCGCTAGATTTTGGAGGATCTGGTATGAAAACATTGAGATGTAGAGAGGCTTAAACGTATTTTGGGCTTGTGCAGTTACACATAGTTTTCGATGAGGACCACCTAAAAGAAACCTGCCATTAACTTCTTAAATAGTCATTTTAAAAAAATCTCATATTTTTAATTACGTTCTATTCTTTTGAACTGCCTTTTTCAGTTCTGGTAGGGTTTAGATTATTACAAGAGTTTTCACAAGGGAAATCTTGTTAAACACATTTTTTCAGTAATGCCTTCCCTAGCTGGCAACTAGAAATATTAATATAACCTCGTATTTTTTATCTCTTCATAGTAGAGATTGTGAGAGTTTCTCTTTAGAGCATGAGGGATTAATTCACTTATACAGAGTTATTACAGGGAGAGAATTTCTACCTGGGAATCCAACATAGTTGTGATGTACTTTTGTAATGCCTTGATCTTTTTTGTATGCAACAAGCAAAGCACACAGAAATGAGAAATGCCTTAATAAACAGTGTATCCTAAAACCCTTAAATTCAGAAGAAGCTGTGAGAATCTGTAACTTTTCCTGAGGGGAGGAAGAAGTTAAAAATGAAATCAGATTTGCCTGTTCATTTTGTAACACACTTGAATTCTGCACAGGCTTGGAAGTTTTCAATGAAGTTGGATTCAGTTTCATTAAATACCGTCATTTCTGTGTGCTTTTCCATTCTGTGGAATTTCCTGGGATGAGTGACAGGATGTTTGTGAATTCTGGGAAATAGTTCTAACTGAATCTGCTTTTCAATATTAATCTACAACTCAGAGATTATTAATGCATTTTAATCAATGTAAAAGCAGTCTGCAGTGGCTTTAAAGAAGCTTCCCTGAACTGAGAAACCAATTTGCTAATTTTGTCCATTTTGAACCATCCAGGACATTTTATTTGAAGTGTTGCTCTTCCTTTTTAATATTTGAGGCTTGTTTTCTCTTCCCACCCCGACTTTTACATCTCTTAAGATCCTTACTACACCCTGCTGTAGTGAATTTTCATCTTTGGTCACGGGTCGTGTCCCCACTTCAGGCCATGTAACAGCCTGCGCCAAAAGTTTCCTGCTGTAATGTTTCAGTCATGCAATTTCTCTTCTTCCAGGTAGGATTTTATCATCTACTGCAGTCTTACTGTCTTCATGCTGCAGTTTTGACTGTCATGGCCTCATCTTCCTCTGCCTGATTTTGTTTCCCTGCTGCCCTTCTCCTCCTTTGGTCAGTCTCTCATAAAACCCAAGGGTTGTCTAAGGGCAATTCCCTTAATCCCCACCTCTGGTTGAATCCCTCGTCGAGCGCTCAGCAGACAGCACGTGGGGTAGTCTTCAAGGAAAGTTCCTTCTCCCATTAGTCACTGTCAGCCCTTGCACCGTCAGCTCTCAAAACCGCCCTGGGTGCTCTGCACCCGAAACACCTCGGCAGCCCCAGGATCATTCCCCGTTAGGCAGAAGCCAGCGGGGAGGGCGGTGGGTGCTGCTGGGGGTCAGTGCTTGCCTGGGGACCGGCCCAGCTGGGGGGCAGCAGCTCTCCCCAGCATGCCAGCTCTTGTTCGGGACATCACAGGGGGTTGTTTTCTGGGCTAATGTGCAGTTCCCCCTTCTCTTCACCACCCACACCTTAATCGTATTTCCATGGTATTTCCCAGAAGAGACCACGCAGAGGCTCGCTTTGAGGCCAGCTGTTTGAACTTCTGCAGTTCTTCACCAGACACAAACCCCACCAGCTCCCTCTGGAAAAGCTCCATCTTCTTCCAGTGCTACAGCTGGTTTCTTGTAACCAAACCCCCAGGGAACCCAGACTTTTTCCTGATTAAAGCTGAGCTGAAGACATAAGGCTGGGTGAAAAACTGAATGTGTTTCATGATTATTTTTTTTGTGCTGCTTGTGCTTCTTACTGTTATCTGAGCTGCTGTTGTACCCTTTCTCCAAAAGATGTTTTGAGGGATGGGATTTCTAAAGGATACTTCTTAAAAGTAAAAATAATATTTAAAAGTCAGTACTTTGTGTGTATGAGTGTTGCAGGTGTGTCTATACCTCAGAATTCCCTCTGTCCACAAGGGCTCACAGCACCTGGAGGGAAGGGTGATGCTCTGCCTGCCGCTGGTGTTCAGCCTCACCTTTCCTCCTCACAGAGCTCATCCAAATCTGCCCACAGAAACCCTGGCCTCCGCTACTGAAAAAAGATGGCAAGCAAAATCCTGTTAGGAAGGAGCAGGGCTTTGGGTACTCCTATATCATCCTGGAAAAAAGGCTTAATCTTAAAGCCTGTGTTTGAATTGGTTTTGCAGGTTAGTGCACTTTTTTTACCCCCCTTTTGATTCAATCCTTTCTTAGCAAAAATAAACAGAGTTTTAACATAAAATATAATAAAAATATAGTATCATAGTATCTGCTAAAACAATTGAAAGATCCGGGCCACGTAGGCTTTATTCTTACTCCTGCTAATTGACTGGAGCGTATTACGCCATTTTGCAACGACTGCTGATTTCACCAGGGCTGCCCCGGCGGCGCTGCGGACCTCTGTCTGCTCTGTCTGGGTGATGCTTCTTTGAAGAATGTGATATACTTGGGGACACAGTTGGGAAATGACTGGGGAAAACATTGTTTTCGTGTTGGTTGTTTTTACTCGAAGTGTTGACACATTCTGTCCCTCCAAGTCTCTGTGATTAAACGAGGAGGCTTTTGACCCTGGAGATGACAAATAAATTCACTTGGTTTGCCAAACTAGAAACGGAGTGTCTTGTGACGAGAGAATGGTGATGAATTTTTTCTTCCTCCCCTACTCTTGCTCTCCCTCTCCACATCCATCCTTCTTCCCCGCTTTTGTGTGTGGCAAAGCTGCTTTGTTCCCTTGGTTGGTGGCCTTGCATTTCGACACACAGGCTGCACAGAAATGCCGTGCCTGGGTTTGCGTACCCAGCCCTAAACCCCAGTGAGCCCAGAGGTCATCTGCGATTTTAAGACTTGCTCCTACCTGGAGGGACAGGGTTTGAACTTGCTTCTCTTTTCACTCCAGGGTCTTGAGAGCCTCCAGCATCGCGCCCAGAGAAGGGAAACCATCACCTTTTTTTCTCCCAAGCCACCAAAATGAGATGTTCGCTCAGTGTCACCACTGATGGAAGGCGGATCTGAGCAGCTCTGAAACAGCAGGGTCTCTTGGTACCCACTCCCCTCTGGTCACACACCCTTCTGGTCCGTTTGCTCTCCCACAGTGGGAGTAAGGCAGAAAAACCCCACCAGGCGCAGAGCTTCCCCTTCAGAAACCCCCGAGGACGAGGGGAAAGGACAGGAACCCGTCACCCGGGACTGGCCTGCCCTCCTCCCAAAGAAATGCAGCTTGACTTCCAGCTGACCTTCAGGCTTTTACAAGCTCAAACAGAGTGTTACAGAATTGTTAACAGCTATTTTATTACGCTTACAGATTGTGTGAGTTGCGTTTTATTGGAAGGCAGCACTTGGCAGGTTCTGCCTTTGGCTGCGAGGGGAAGTCGAAGGGCTGTGGTTACTCCGACGTGTTAACCCCCTGCTTCCAGCATGGCTAAGCCAAAGGCTTGGGCACAGCTGCAACCTCTTTCATTACAGAGGTGCCATGCCAAAAAACAGTGAGGTGAAGCTGGTAGTTTCTGACCACGAGAGGATATACCGTGGGGTTGCAGGTATCTAGGGACAGAGGAATACTTTTTGATCACTGTGCCATATACTAACGCTATGGCTTATTGCTCAGCTTCGAGAAGACGTGATGGTGTTTGGGTCCCTGCAGGGTCAGGCTCCAAAGCTACTTTCTTCCAAATGTTTTTTGAATAAGAGCTCTACTCAGAGAAACACCACCTAAGAAAGAAAACCTCTCCTTCCTTTTTCTTCCACAGGCATCATTTTGCAGTCTGATTTATTTCATTTTTTTAATTGATGCTTGCAGTGATAATTCACACAATAATGCCTTAAACAGAGGTAAATGGCCTGTGCTAGAGGCATTCTGTGGAGTAAGGAATTGAAGTCTCAGTGGTGGAGGGTGGCGGTGTTCAGGCTCTCAGGGTGAGACCCTGGCTCCTGCTGGCACCTGCTGGAGGCGCTTTCACAGTGCAAAGCTGATGAGAAAAGGGGGCTGTGGGCTGAGTGACTCCCAGAAACACATTTTTCACAAGGTGTTTCAATTCATGGAGAAGAGCAGCTATGGGAGGATTCCCTGTTTCTTAGAAAAAGGTTAATACGTGCTTTTGAAAGTGTTTTTGATGAATATCCATACTGGGTATAAAGTTGGACTGTCCCCTTGGACCTTGCTAGGTCGCTCTGTTTTCTTGGATGTTTCTTCTCATTTAGCCGTGATTGTTGCTCCATGACACCAGCTCTCCTCTGCATCTCTGTCTGTGTCCTCACTTCTTACAGGGCTGCATAAGTTTATTTTATTTCAGGCCTCAGCAATTCAGGAGGCAGAAAATTTAGAGAAGACGATGAGAATGCTGTGACTGCCCCTTCTCTTCACTCTGCTCTCTGGCCTGATTTTGCATCTATCTGTCTTCATGGAGGAAGAGACAAGGTGGGATGTTGTAGCCTGTTTTGCTAGTCCCAGTGTATATTGGAGGGAAAACAAAATCTGTTGACCAGCCCAGCTTGGCAGCTGCAACCAGAATGTTGCAATGCGGTGATTAAGAAGTCTAATTGATTGATTTCAGTGTGAGAACTGAGACTTGGCTCCTGTATGTTTGGCTTCCCAAATCTGCTTGGACACAGGCTCGTCTCTGCCAAAATACCTCCTCTGTACCATAAACCCATGTCTAGCATTAATAAAACATTTTCCTGGGTGGAGATCCTGTCCGTTACCTGTTTATTCATGGGTCAAATGTAGCCATGCCATAGCTGCTGAAAGGGTCTTGAGGGTCTTCTGTGGCTTTGGGTTGTGCCAACAGTTGGTCAGTGCTCAGGCTGAGTGAAGACTTGGGAGGAATTTTGGGAATGGTCCTCATAATTTTAGTTGAGAATAGGAAATAGTTGCTTCTGAGTCCCAAAAAGGATTTGGGGCCCTCAGTCTGCACAGCCCAGTCTGTTGTAAACCAAGCTGCGCTGACAGCCACTAAAAGTACTGGGAAAGGAAGGAGGAAGCTCCTGTGATAAGCAGGTATCTTAGCTTGATTATTATTCAGTTTGAGCCAGTAACTGCAACAACTTAGCCCATTAGATGAATTAGCTTTTCTAAAATTCCCTCTATTATTTGCGCCTCCAAGGGAACAGCAGGAGCACGCACCTAAGTCGTGAATTTTGGGGTAGATTTCCTAATCTAAGCATGATGACCCCACATGCCCGTGTAGCTTTATCTAAGTTACCCATCGGTGACAGTTCTACAAAATCCCTTCACCTTCCTGTCCCATCCCCATCCCCCAGCAATCCCACCCTCCGAGAGCTCAGCACTTCTGAGGTCTCGGGTCCTGCAGTGGAGGTACCAGAACAGCAGCGCTGGGTACCATGGAGAAGTGCAGGTGCCCATTACAAGTTATTTTCAGTGGTTTGTTCAAGTCAAAAAAAAAAAAAAAAAGTGTTTCTGGAGATGTCAAAAAATGTGGAGACTTGACATGGACAGAAGTCTCTTGACTTAAATAAGTAGGAACACTTCTTTCAATGTTGAGATGACATTGAGACACATACTTGAGTCATTTATTCCTGTTTCTTTGGCGATGATTTTAATGCATCAAATGATGAACACGGTTTGGAAATGTCCCTGTTTTGGTAAGCTTGACACTTGGCCACCTGTCCACATTTGGGCCAGGGAGATATAACCTTGATCTTCGCCCAGTGCTTCTGAGATTGGAGAAATTTGGTGGCTTCAAGTAGGTCAAGACATGAACTGTCTGAAGAACTGATGGTAAAGAAACAGGGAGAGATAGTTACCGCCTCTTTCATAATGTTCAACCAATCTCATTATGTTTTCAGAGATATTGAAAATAGACAATATGTGTTCAACCACATAAGAAAAATAGCTAAAATAACACAGATGAAAACTTTTACCTGCCTCCTTTTGAATGTTAGCATTTTTAATGCCTAACACACACACTAACAGCTAACAAAACCAATGGTGTGCATGCTGGGGGAAAAAAATGTCTCTCTGAAATGTTGGTCTTCTCTTACCTGTATGCGGGTGCCTACTGAAGGGAGAGACCAGCTCACCTGGGTGAATTTCAGCTCTCTTTCTGCCAAAACAGTCTTGTAGTGAAAAGAGCTGGTCTCTAGAACGGGTGCAGTTAGCTCCATTTCTGTTGTGAGCCAAGCCGCGCTGGCAGCCAGAAGCAACACCCTTGTTCAGAAACAGATGACAGGTTTTTGCTGTAGCTCTGGTGCTCCTCCTCTTCACCTGCTTTAAAACTCTTTCTCTTTTAATCTTTCTAGATCATGACAAAACTGGTCTGACTGAGCTGAGTTTATAGGGAATCCCAGCACAGCCATATAATGCCTCCAGCCAGAGCCATCTGCTGCTGCATCTCCAGCTGCATCAGTTTAATGAGTAGTCGCATCTCTGCCCTCTTTTTGCAACCTAATAAGACAGCAGAACACAGCCAGGCTGGGAGAGGGTCTGTGAACCCTCAGCCCCAGCAGCTGCCAGTGAATAGGAGGCAACAAGGCAGAGTTTCATGGGGCTAATGGCTGGGTCACAGCCTGCGAGCCAGGAACAATGAGATGCAGAGCTGCTGAAGCTGAAATCTTCCTTCACCTGCAGCTGTGAGGGCCAGGCCCACATGGTCACCACAAACATGGATCCTGGCCTGGGTTACTAAGGGCTGAACTTCATGTTTTTCTGCTGGTGGGGGTGAGGAGAGCAACATCATCCAGTGTGGAGAGTAGCGCTGAGGAAATTTCTGTAGCAGCAGACTGCCAGAGCAAGGAAAGGTCAGACGGAGACAGGTCCGTCATCCCAAAGACCCAGACAGTGTGGCTGTAGAGGCCTCCAAAGGCAAAAGGTAGAAAGTTGGAGGTTTGCAGCAACATCACTAGTGAGGGAGGAAACGGTGTTCTGCAAAGAGAAAGCGGTCACTGCTTTGGTGGTTGTAGCTGCTCCTCAGTAGGGAAAATGGACTAGATTGTTACCCAAAGTGAGGACCGAACATCATAGGTATGGAAGGAAACACCACACGCCTTAGCCTCCGTGCAGTTTGTGGCTATTACACCAAAGAAGGAAAAAAGGGTGGGAGCCCCTCCGCTGCTTTCACAGGGGTTCCTGGCTCCATCAGCGATGACGAAAGGGGGAAGAAGAAGTGCTATGGTTGTATGTGTTTCTGCAGGCTGCCATACCAGGAAAATCAGGCTGACCAGGTTGCCTTTCGGCAACTAGCAATGCCACCCAAAGCACAGAGCATGATGGTCATAGGGGGCCATAATCGTCTACACGTCTGCTGGGAAAGGACAAGTGGGATGCAGAGTGGCGAGAAATTCCAGTGCTTGCTGCCATAATGAGTTTCATACATATATGTGTGTATTCCTACCTATGTGAATGACATGGAAAATGATTTTTTTCCACCTTCTTTATATATATAAAAAGTAATCAAAAAAGAAAGTCTAGATTTGAGTCTAACCAGTAGAACAAACCAGGCTGACTGTGAAGATAAAAGGTAATGTGTGAACTGTTCAGGAATACAAAGTGAAAGGAGAACAAACTAAAGACAAAAGTCTTGACTAAAATCAGAATTAGTGGGTAATTTTAGGGAGGAAGCCTGAAGGAAAAAGGAGTTAAGCAGAACCAGTAATTCCTTTAAATAATAATAATAATTAAAAAGTGCTAAGAATACCAAAAGAAGTGGTTCCAGCATGGATGAACAAAAGAAAAAGCAGTAAGAGGTGATACCGGCTAAAATGTGATTTCTCCTTTCACAAGGCAGGAGTGTACAGAAAGTGAAAAGTAGGTTTCTGGGAAAACATGGGATGAAACTCATCATTGAAAAGAACAAATGTGGACATTCAGTGGGGAGACCCCACCACAGGAACACAGCTGGGGAGCAGCTGCTGAGAGAGCAGCCTGCAGAAAGTACATTGCAGGTTGTCTGAGAGCCCATCCTGTGTATCACGAGCTGAATGTGGTCACTGGTGGTGCATCTATCGAACATGGCTTGCCTAGTGATGCTGGTCTTCCCAAACTCCCTCTCTAGCCAGAGGAGTCTCCTCCTATAAAGAAATTTGGACTGCCTTACCTAGATAACTATTCAGGAACACCCTCTGAATAGCCTTTGCGTTTGCAACAGGGAGATTAGCTGCTTCTTTATGGAGACCATTTCAGGATATGTCCCAGTGTGTTGCTGCTGCAGAAAAGCAGCAAATTCGGAGGTATAACCCTGTTCATCTGCAAGATACACAAAATCAGGCAAGGAGGACCTGAGGTGTAGCGTGATGTCTGTATTTGTAGGCTGCAGTTTGGAAAGAGTCTGGAGGAGAACAAGGACAATGATCTCAAAAACGTGACCTGCCAGAGAGGTCTGAAAGAACAGGGGAAACCTAAGGGGGAAAGAGGGGAACATGCAAGATGCAAATCTCCAAATATATGGAGGGCTTTTGTGAGAAGAAAAATGTGTTCTGTGTCCTTGGTCGGTAGTACAAGGAATAAGCGGCTTAGGCTGCACCAAGGAAGACTTGGGTTGCTGTTTACAATGAGATACAGTAAGTAAAGAGCTGGGAAGAGCTGCCCCAGCTACAGTGGATTTTTTTTAATGAACCATTACTTTTATTTTTCCTTAGTTCTGAAGTGATAATGTATGCTGAGATATTTTATTGCTGCCTGCAGCTCTTTCCTTGTCATTTCTGGATGATTATAAATGAACTTCCAACATCTGTAGAACTTGATGGCTTCAATTTTGGATGCCGAACAAGTCTCGCACGTTATTTAATGCACTGGAGCAGGAACCCAGTGCAGGGTAGGGCAGCACTTTGTATAAATGAATGCTTTCTGAATCAGGATTGAGAAATACGGTTCATTTCTGTTCCTTTCCTCTGTTTTTAAGGGGTCAAGCAAGATGGTATCCGATGATTTCCATGGGGGTATGGCTAGTATTTCCTAACACTTTTCTGTTAAGGGCACTGTTTAAGAGAAAGCCAGGAGAAGAGAAGGTCTTGTGTATTGAGATCTGCTGGACTCCTGCAGTATAACGCTCTGTCTGCAGTGTACTGCCTTCTGCCCAGGGAAAACTATCTGTTGAAGTAAGCGTGATTTTTTCCAACGGGGATACTTTCATGAGTGTTAACTGCTGGGTGTGCAAATTCACCGACTCATTCTGGCCAACTTGCTCTGCTTCCCACGTCTGCCATGTTCAGACCCGGTTTGTAACCATCGCTCGTTGGTAATACGTAAGAGTGTTTCTGTGGCAAAGGGGGAGCTTAGCGCCATTAAATTCCCCTGAAGAATCCCAGTCTTAATTGTTAAGTTCGGAAGAAACGAGAGGCTTGTGAACGAGTTATTGTGCTTTCTGCATCAGCTGTAGGATTGTTCTTGGTAATGGTCCAGTGAAGTTCAATATTGTGATAAGAGCTATGGGAGCTGGTGACAGAATTACGTGTTTCACAATTTATAGGGAATCAATTGCCATTTATTTCACCTCCTTTAGAGTTGGCATATGCATTTCTATTCAGGATTGTCACCCGCACCACAGCTGAGAAGGCACAGGTCTTTTAATCAACTATCACAAGAATTAATCTTTTTGGCTGGTTTTTGTACTGGGCTTTGGGGATGTTCTGGAAGAAACATGCTTTATAAGCAGAGGGTATCTCCTGACATATTATCTGCCAATCCCCGCTGGTTGCTGGTGGGAAGTCATTGCATACCGCTGCGTTTTTAAGCAATCTGTGCTGAGGGAGTCTGAGGCAGCTGTGTAGTTTTAAGGATTAAGGTAGGGCCCTGGCACAGTTTCCATTTCCAGATTTCTGACAACCCCTTCTTTCAACACAAATGAAGTAAATCTCTGACACAAATGTAGTGTGGAGGACTGCTCCACATGTGCCAGCAAAGAGGGAAGGAGAGTGCTTCCTGAAAAAGCCACGTCATTTGTGCTTTCCTAATTATGTCATTGAAACCAGAAAGGAAAAAACTCAACCAGCCATGGTGAGATATTCCTCATCCAAGCTTTCCTGCAGGATGGTCAGGGATGGAGTAGGCCATGGGGAGACTTATTGTCTGGGCACAGTGAAAAATCCTGAGCTTGGCACGCTGAAAATAACGACTTGGTTTTGGAGAAACGTATCATGTTTTGGGAATGAAAGTATGAGTGCTGTGGCAGAATTGCCAAGAAGGACCCCCAAGAGGGTCCCTTTACACAGAGGGAGGGATCCTGACAGCACTGCCCTGCACAGGGGATGTCCCTGAAGGCTCCTGCCCTCCTGCCAGACATCTGCTCCTCAGACTTCAGGTGCACCACAGGCTTGGGCTCTCTCTGCACCTACCCCTCACCCCCAGCTCTCCCCAGCACCTCCAGTGCCAGCTGGGCTCGTCGGCTTCTCAAGTTAGTAGAGAAGACCACAAGGACAATTTTTCACATGTGGATGTTTGGTGGTGCCGGTGCCTGTCAGTCAGCGTGTCCTTAGCCTTCGTTACCGCATCGTCTCACCGTGTTCCCTCAGCACGGTGCCAGGGCCGGCTTTTCTCACTGTTTGGAGCTGCTCGCTGCGTTTCACGCTGGTGGCTCATTTCTCATCCTTCCTCCCTGCTAGATTTTCAGGCTCCTCTCCATTTAGGCCTGTTTTCACTCTGCTTTTCCTCATTCAACTGCTTAGTACATCTTCCCATTGCTACTTTCAAGCAGGGAAAAATAGTGTGAGCAAGAGGAGAGGCAAAGGCGAGATCAGGATTTCGGGGAGAGGCCTGAAGAGCATGTCAGTAGGGATGATCTTGAGCTCCTTTAGTACTGACCAAACGTGAAGTGCAGAGATTTACCTGGGAGCCTACCAGCACAGTTTGGTCACTGCAATGTGCCCTGCAATGGAAAACAGCTCAAAGCCAGGAAGACAGATGGCTTCACGTAGCACCTGAGATTCTGAACAGCCAGCATTGGCTGGGTGGGCTTTAAACCCTGCAAGAAGCAGGAGCCCTAGTGACACTTGAGGTCAACTTTCAGCCTGTGACCTGCCCTCTTTCCTGGGTAGCTGCCTGGCGGTGCCTATAGCACGAAGCCTTCAAAAAGTCCAGGCTGAAGCTCAGGAGAAAGGAAAAAGGATGTCTTGGCTCTGCAGCAAAAGCATCCAGGTGAGATCAGGTGAGATCAGTGTGACCCTTCACAGGACACACTGCATGCTGGAGTCCTGGAGAAAGCTTTCCTACCATGAGTGATCAGTCTGGTGCCAGTATCTGCTTTTATTCTCAGTTCCTCGCCATTTGGCACCGCTGCAATATTTTAAGCACTTTCCCCAGCCCCTCTGCTGAGGGTGGGGAGAATCACCCAGCCTCTCCCCCACCACAAGGCTGGCTCTGGGCGAAGAGCAGCCCCGGAGCCATGCAAAGCCCTGGAGCCCTGCTGCTGCCCAGCGTGCCTGTGTCGGCTGGTGTGTCTGTCAGCCCCCGTGTGACAGGGGAGCAGCCTGAAACAGTGTCACATGTAGCTTTACATGGCAGAACTCCACAGCTGGCACAAGAGTCCCGGTATATATTTTCAATATATTTCTCTGGAGGCAGAGAGCGAAGGAGTCGGGTGAAGGTACAAGGGTAGCAACTTCTCTAAAAGGCCAGGGGAGAAGGAGGAGTTGGACAGTAAATCATGTATCACAGGGGATGAAACGTAGAATCGTTTGCTAACCGCCCAGCAGCTGCGGGAGGAGAAGGTGTGTGGTGCTCCGGAGGAAGGCTCACCTGGCCGGACGCCCAGCCTCCCACCAGCAGCTCCTGAGCGTCTTCAGCTGGTGCTGGTGTTGTTCTCATCTGCATGAGTGACCTTCCCGTCTCCTTCTCCCCTATTTCTATCTCTCCTTCACTCTCCCACTGAACTCCCCTTTTGGTTTTATAGTATAAAAATGTCATCTAGTGCCTGCAAGGTGACTCGGGGTGTCTGAGTGCCACCCCTGCCGTAGCAAAGGGGGCAGGCAGAGCTGCGGGCAGACAGGCTGAGATACCCCGTGCCAGGATCCTGGGGGCTGAATTGAGTGGCACCTCCCACTACTGGAAACAGAAGTGTTTCAGTTGGCATTTGCGTCATGAATCAACCGATGTTTTAACCTGAGGGTTTCAGGAAGGGCGAAGAGATTGGGTCAAACGAACCGGTGCTGGCTGGAGGTGGCATGGGGGCCAGAGCTGGTGCCAGAGCTCCCCTCTGCCGCCCCTGCTCTGAAAACAGCAGCTCACGGGGTCCACCTTCCCTTGGCACAGAGCTGGAGTCCCGCTTTATTTATGGGAATGCAATTCAGATGAATACAACCTGTGTTTATTTAGAAATGCAAGTATCTAGGGCTAACAACAGGGATACTAATTAATGCAGATTGTTCTGTCTGATTTTTGTCACACTAATAGCCAGTCGCTAAGTGTTCAGCAGCAGTTTCCCTTAATTTGGCTCTTAATACCAGCCCTTCTGTTACTCCCATGGTTAGAACAAGATGAGTTTAAAATCTGCACTTGGGAGGGAAAAGGACATTCTTCTGTGAGTTATCAGTCTTCCTGCCAGGCTCTCCAAGCAGAGCTAAAGGCACACTTAACATCAGGCTGAATGTGTCTTTAAAGTGATTGATATAGTTTTGTTTCATTAGGACTCTGATAGCGAAGACAGAAGTGAGAACTCGGCTCTGGTTGAATTGATTGGGAAAGGAGGAGGTCACGGATGTGCCGCTGGGAGCACACGGCCCTGACCGCGGGGGACGGGGTGTGCGGCGGACGGGGCTGCGGCAGGAGCAGGCAGCACAGCACTACCATCGGCAACAAAGGCAACGAAGATGAGACGAAACACTTGGCCAGCACAGTCTGGGGCATACTGGTGTATTTGCTGAAGGCCAAATTCTGCCTCTTCATTGCTTTTGGTATGTAGGAGCTTCATCCTCACAGCCCAGCTCACTTTGGCTCTCAGACTGCAAGAGCGCTGCTCTCACTACTTACCTTTTATAACTTTGTTTTGTCTATAAACAAAAAGGAGGAATAAAAAGTGAAGGAAAACTGTTCCCTCCCTAAATGTGTGGCAGTAGGGAACACAAGAAAGTGGAAGAGCAGCACGTTGGAGTTGTGGCAGAGGAAGGCGATGGCAACCTGGAGAAGGCAAGCACCAGTCGCGTTCTGCAGCACAGAGATGTGAAGCCGGAGGCTGTGGGCAAGGCACGGTGGTGGCTGCCCGGCAGCACTGGCTCTGGGGCTCTGGGCAGCACTTTCCCACTCCCCATCTCCACCATGTTTGACTCATGTTTCACTACTGCCTTGCAAGACTTTACCTGTGGGAAGGACCTCAGCTTAACATCCCGCTCTGCTACATAATACTTTGCATTATAAAGGATGCCCTGAGAATAATCAGGGCTGCTTTCTTACTCTGTGGCTTGTTAATTTTTAGTCCTGTGTAACTCCAATGTCTTGTACTCTCCCCTTTAGTGGTTGTGAAAGCATAGGGGCCACACTTCTCCTCTCTTCCAGAATTATCAGCTCTCTCCTCTCCCCTGCCCCCTTGCCACCTCTCAGCCCTGGACTGTGAGGAATTTGAGTTTCTGTTCCACTTGGTATCACTTTCTGCCAACACTCTGCTTCCCTCCACCCATCCTTTCCTCTGCCTGATCTGCCTTTGATCTCTCAGTGCTCCTACAGATGAACCCCTGTGGCACCTCAAGATGTGACTGGCAAGAGCTGTGTGTCCTTCTCCTCGGCCTGAGATTATCCTCTCCATTGGAGGGTGGCAGGACAGCACCCAAGACCTGTTCCGTGGGTGCTTCAGTGCCGGGCTGCAGGTGGCAGGGATGGGTGATCCCTTCTGCAGCTCCTGCCACAAGGGTGGGAGGCCCTCAAGGAGGGCTGGCAGAAGGCTGAGGATATGACCATCTTCACCTTCCCTGGTTAACTCACCAGAGATGGTGGGTTTGGGTCTTCAGATGCTGCCCTGCCCAGCAGCTGGGGCGTTCAGTTCTTCCAGCCTGTCACATGTCTGCCAAAGCTCACTGCAGCTCCTTTTGCCCTGTTATTTTCCCCTTTTACAATTTTCCTGACCCCCAGTTATCAGAATTACAAGCTGTCCCTGATGTTGTTACTGATCCTGCCCTAAAGCCAGGGGAGGGAATCCTCTGCACTCTCCCTTCATGGCCTCCCAGAGGACACCACCACATGCTGCTAGAATTTAAGCTAGTCCACAACCTTTACTGACTCACAGCTCCTCACATCCCCCGTCTCACAAATACTCTCGTCCCTTCTGCTTTTCATGGTAAAGAGAGAATTAAGGTTTTATTCGTATTGCACATCTGTGCTTAGAAGTCCTGCTGACTTCTTTTTCAAACAGCAGCTCTCTGGGTCTGCATTACTAAGGTCTTATTAAGATACGTATCCATCTTCTTGAAGCTGCTGGTCCTTGCTCTGAGATCTAGCTCTGCCTTTGGCCTTTTCTATTGCATTTGCAAATGCCTGTCAGAACTGGAGCTTGGCATGAACTGGAGCTTGGCATAAACTGGCAGAGTGCTGCCTACTTAAGTAGCTGAGACTCCAGTCTATTGTAATGTGTATAGGCTTTCCTGACTCGCATTGACTGCCTTATCTCTGGGGTTTGGCTCTGAAATATGTGGCTCAGAAAATAGAGGTTGAGCAATAAATATTGACTGAGTAACATATCACTGGAGAGTTTCTTTATCTGCATCAAAAGCTTTTAGAGCTGCCGCTGTGGAGGGGCTGCTGACAACAGTTATTTGCAAAAGCAAAGAACAGCCTCGCATAGCCCCCAGTCCCGGCAGACCATCCCGGGTTTTGGCTGCTGGGAATAAGTCTTCCAAGGAACTGACGTCTGTGATCAGACCTCATGGACAATCTGTCTTGCATGTGCAAATATGAGCCTGAGATGCTTCCTTAGAAAGACAACAGGCTCTGTGTTTCAAGAGGCTCTGGTCTGACTGGCCCACATGGCTGTTTCACTAGATGTTCTATATCCAAACTATGGCTTTCTGTAATAAATGTTACTTGAACTGTATGTTCTGTCCTGTTACAGTGATATTCAATTTCCAGGGGTTTTTGGCTGTGTCATGACTCCAGTGCTACCTCTCCTCTCCCGCATGCATGCTTTGCTGTGTCAGGACATAACTAATGGTTTCTTGGGATCTAAACCGAATTCCTACTATTTGCCATATCTTATCTCTAGACACCTGATAACTCAGATCTGATAGGTGGTGCTTGACTTCTTAGGTACAGTTTATGAATTCTGACACGTAACACCTTTACGTGGGTGTTTCACAAGGTGATGGCTGAATCCTGGCCGTTAACTCCTGCAGCCAGGGGTAGGAGCTGATGTGAGCCCCGGTGTTACCACGGGCTCCTGCACGGCTCCAGCCGCCCTGGCGATGGGATTTCTTCTGGCTACGCCTGGACGCAGCTCCATCCTCCTCTTCAAAGAGCAGCGGCAGCGCTACCTACCATCTTTTTGCCCTGCATTTGCACGGGACAAGTTACTCGGGCGGCGGTAGGAGATGCTAGGGACGGCTTTGCCAGCAGAGGGCAAGACGTGCCCGCGGTGAGCCCGGAGCCGCCGGCCCGGGGAGCCGCCGCCCGCAGCCGGGCCCCGCCGGGGCTGCTGCCGCCTTACCGGCTCTCTGACTCCCGTGACACCGTTTCGGCCCCGGCTGCGTTAATCTAAAGGAGGGTTCAATAAGCCCGTCACGGTGCTGGCGTCTCACTGACCCCTCTCTCTCCCCGCGCCCGGCTGCTGAAGCTGCGAGAGGCGTCTCTGTGCATAAGGAATCGAAGGCGAAATGCAGTTGTGTCTCCTTTAAAGACCCCGCCAAAAGTTGGTATGAGCTCTGCTCCAACACCAGCAAATGTGCAGGCCAGGTACAGTGTTGGAGATATAAAAACACCTATACCGCGCCCAGGCAGAGTCACAGGGGAAAGCCACAGGGCAGCAGAAGCTCCCCTCCAGCATCCCTCCCTGCCTCCCTCCCTCCCCTCCGGGTGAGCCTGCTCCCCCCAGCTCTGCGCGCCCACCGGGGATGCTGCGGGGGAGCGGGGCTGGGGTGGCAGAAATGGGGGTGTGCAGAGGAGGGGTGAAAATTAAGGGGCTGGGGCTGAATTTTTTGCCCTGCTACGGGACAGGACAACATTTGGCCAAGGACCAAACGTCGACCAACCTCGGTCGAGCGATTCAGTGCTCAGCGGGTGACTTCCAGCGCACAGGGAGGATAAATACACGGAATATGCCACAGACACAGGAGTCTCCTACGGAAAGGAAGAGGAGGACTCCGTGACCCCAAGACCAGCCAGATCTAGAGCGACTCTCCCAGATGCATCAACTCCAGGGCTGCTGAGCTATCAGCAGCGGAGACAGCCCCGTCCCGGGAGCGTCCGCGCTGCAGCAGGCGGGGGGGGAGCTGCAGCCGAGGAGGCTGGAGCCGGGAGATAAGGCTGTGGCAAAGGGCAGGGCTGGATGCGGGCTGCAGGCAGGGAGCCGGGCTGGGCTGCGGCGGGGCAAGCCGGGCCCGGGCTGTCTCCTTCATCCGCGTCTCACTTTGTATTGAATGATGTTAAGCAGAGCTGGAGCTGGCGCCTCGGCCTCATTACCTTCAATTACAATAATTGTTGCCTCTCTCCAGTGTTTTGCATTTCTCCCTGGGGGAATCTCTCTGCTGCTTCTTTTCCAGCCTCGCTCCAGCTTCCCCCTATCGATTGGATCGCTCTGGCCCCGGTCCTGGCAGCGATGCCTCCAGGAGGATAAATGCAAATCGTCCTATTGATTCGGAGGAGTAGAAGTGCAGCTCGTTTGGGGGAGGGAGGATTAGTTTTAAATGAAAAAAAAAAAAACAAACCCTGATGGGGATGGCAGGAAATGCTTCACTTTCTGGGCCGCTTAGAAAGTGTCTCTTTATCATGTCCTGTATCTGTGGGGGATGCAGACTGGTGCCACCTGGATGATAGACCACATGCGCATGGAGAGGTGGATGCTGCTAAGCAGACACTAGCCTTGTTTCCTATTCATTTTATGTGAACAGGTATCACTGAGCATCAGTGGAACACAGCTCCCCTCCTCCGGTTTGCAGGTAACCGAGTTTCACTGGGGGCATGCTAATTGCTGCTGAAAGTGTGCAGGCGTGTAGTGTGCAGGCCTCCATCCACCCCTTTGAACTGCCCCAGTTACGGGGGAATAAAGCTCCCTGGGAGTTGTTCACCTGTGGGAACCTGCTCGACAGCCTGTCTGTCACAGGGGAGTGGCTGGGGAAGGAGCCAGGCTTTGGGCTCTGCGTACTCTTAGCTCCCGAAATGGCTACTTGATTCAATAAATTCATAGCCAGCCCCAGAAGTGGGAATCCAAAGAAATTGCATAGAGTCACATTATGCTCCCTGCCCCCTGGGCTTTATGTTGAGCGTAGCTATGCTAGCTTAAGCCTTAATTATTTTTTAAAGGCAATAATCAGCATAAATAAAAGTAATTCAGTAGAATTAGCTTGTGTGTATCATATCCAAAATGCTAGCAAAATAACTGGGAAAAGAAAGTTGTTCGTTGGCTAGTGTTGAGCAGTTAACAAAAAATACTACTCTGATTAATATTGCTCCAAAGATGCTTTAAACAGCCCCGATGCTTTTTCCTTCATGTTGTTTCCAAATGAAAAATTGCCAGCCAAATCCTAATTGCAAGGTACAAAAAAGAATGGATACGGTGCACAAACATTGCTTTTGACACCAATTTGAAATGACTGCAGTGTAGCAGTGCTAACCTTGCCTTCCTAGTGAAATCAGCATCTTCTGTGGCAGCACTGGCAAATGCCAGCATGCTCATGCAAATCCAGCACTATGCAAATCCCCAGCTCCCCAAGGAATGCGGGTTTCCCCAGGACAGGGCTGCTGTGATGCCCTGACTGTAGAGGTGAACTTGGATGGATTTCCAATCTGCAGTTGTTATCCATTTCTTTTGCCTAAATTTTTTTTTTTTTGAGGTTGGTGGAGGGTTCGAACAGGCAGAAAATACTGCGTTAACGTGCTTGTTGTTAGAGGTAGAGTGAAAGGTTACATCCAAACATCTGGGGGAAGTGGTGGCCAGTTGCCAGCATGCCAGGCAAGTTTATAGAAGGGTGAGGAATTCGTGACAATGTTCAAAGCTGCCAGATGAAGGAATTACTTTTCACTGCAAACTGTTTTTCTAGGGCTAGTTGCTTAAATCACCTGCAGGCTGAGGTTTCAACTCCATTTTGCCAGTTTTGCAGGCAGGCTGCTGCTGCTGGCACACACGTGGTAGGCAGGAGCAGCAGGGACAGGCATTGATATCAATTCATGTGGAAAAGAGAAAGGGAATATATGAAAGAAGCAATACAAAGGGACAAGGCTGATTCCCTCCTGCCCTCCCGAATCAGAAAGGAGCTTTTCTCTCATTCAAAATAACGTACCCAGGAAGTGCTGCCAGCTTGGCCTCTGTCTTGGCTTGTCTTATTTCCCTCCTTGATCTGGGGAAGACCTAAACCCCTCATGCCAGTCATCCTCTCGTGCCTGTGCTGGGGCTGTCAGGCACATGGAGCTTCTGGAGAAGCTTCATGGTGAATGCGGTTTGGGAATTCTTTGGAGGGATTTCACCAGCTGACATTGGGAGGGAGACTTGCCTGGCTGCACTGCTCACATACTCCTGGTGGAAAACAGAGGGCCTTTTCTCCAGTGTGATTGTAGGGGAAGGCAGGTCCTGTCCTGAGCAGTTGCTTGCCTGATAGGAGAAGCCCAGGTCTGGAATAGTTTGGGACCTTGGATGCTCGTTTGAATTGGTCTTTAAGGACTCATCAGTTTTTAAGTCCTCCTGGCAGAAACTTGGCACTGCAACTATTGGTTTGTGAAATGAAGTAAAGGAGCCAGACCAGCACTTGAGTGGCCTGCAAAGCCTCTTCGGATGGACCTCTTCTTTTGGTTGGGAATTTCATCTTCTTAAAGATAAAATTTTGCATCTGTGACATGATCTTGAGCTGATGCAGAGGGGAATGCTCTCCTTTTGAGATGCTTCCCGAAACAGTCCCTTTCCCTGAGGTGCCCAGAGGCTGATTTTGCAACCAGGTCCTTCGTTCTTGTTGGTTTCAAAGGGCTTCGCCGTGCCAGGTGGGAGGCAGCAGCCCTGTGCTCTGTGGGGCTGTGCAGTCCACACCAGTGGAGGCTCCAGGCTGCTCTCCCATGGCTGCTGGAGACATGTCATGCGGCCTCGGGCTCCTGATGCTTTCCTTGATGGTTCCTCGTAGTCATTATAACACATTCCTTCTGGTTGCAGAACATATTGTTATTATTGCTTTGTGCTGGGTCTGTCTCCTGTCCCTCTTTTTTTCAGGCCAGTCTGGCTCCGTTTGCTCTTGCCTCTAAAACAAAAGCAAATTAGAGCTGCAGAAGCTGAATTATTTTGTTTATGTTATGGTTTGTCAGAGGACCCCACGCAATCCTTGCGCAGCTCCCCGAGCAGAGAGTACCAGCAAGTGAGGAGACACAGTGAGTCAGTCAGACCCTCCTGACACCCTGGCTTGAACCACAGGTTCCGAAAAGGATCTTTAAAGCAGTTGCTTTGGGGGGAACCAAGGCTGGGGAGAGATCTCTGCCACCCCTCCGTCACTTGTGGTACTTCAAGCATGCCTGTAGCATACAGAATTAGCGATTTTTTACAGTAAATCGTAACTCACAATTCAAACTTGACAGCTGTCAATGAAATTTGCTGCTCAAAACTGATCTTGAGCACATTGCCTTCTGGTTAGTCTGTCCATGCTGCCTCGGCCAGGATGTTTATAATATTCAGGGAGTCTCTCAAGTTACTTAGCGCAGTAATGTGGCTCCACGAATAAAAGCTATTTCCAGTCTGTCGGTATCACATGTAACAAAGGAGCTCTGCTAAAGGCGCTTGTCACCAGGGGTAGGAACAGAAGAAACAGAATTGCACATGTTGCTCTAATGATTCTAAGTTATAATGAATGATATTTTCATATGTTTGCAAATGAGTGTCTGATAGCTGGTGCCAGAGTGGGAGATATGGCTTGGCTGATCTCGCTGTTTTTGTAATTTCTAAACAGAAACAAGAATTAGAAAATTACTTTGTGGTGGAGTGCAAATATGTATAACATAAGTGTAAAGACTGCGGTGCAGCACACGTGTATCTATCTTATACATATGCAAATGGCAAGACTCGCAGTAAAACCATTATAACGTGTGATGGCATCAGCACTAATTAGCTTGAGATCCAGTCTGTTCCTCTCTGCCAAGGTAAACTGGTGTTATCTCAATCTCAGATTTCATATTTCCTCCTTTCTCTTTCAAGGAGGAATGTCTCTGTCACAAGGTATTATGCCCTGAATTGAAAACGTCTTTAAAAACTCAGAAAACATTGCAAATTAAAATTCTGAAGTCGGTTTTGCTATTAACTTATTATCTACACATCATCCAACAGCTTTAATACAGGCTGCGGACCCAAATATTTAAAGCATTTTGCCCATAAATGGGAAACAGTCGGTGTTCAAATGCTGTAGAAATCGAGGCTTATAAAATGTAACGAGAAAAGAAAGGAGAAAACTAAGTTAGCAAAGAAATTTTAACTACGGGGCACATTGTTTTCAGGACCAACACGTGAAGGAGAACTGTTCAAGCTCAACATGACCCACAAGGAGCTGTGTCAGAGCCGGGTGGGGGAACATCACCTCATGCTTCCATTCCCAACAGCTTTTTTTCGAAAGGAAATGTCGCAAGGAGAATAGGGTTAGATGTATTTGCTAAGGGCTCTGCCCCACGGGCCTGCCGTCGCTGCGTGGACGTGACAGCGGCGTGGGAGACCCTGGGGGACAGCGTGGGAGGCGCAGAAGCCCCCCGAGCCGCATGGTGCATCCCGGGCTGTGACGGTGGCCTGGACGCGGTGGGTTGGAGGTGGCAGCCGCACCCTGGTGTCACCCTGGCACCTCTGCACCGCATCGAGCCCAAACGTCGGTTTTTCATAACCTTGGCCAAAAAAAACCCCCACAAACCCGGCTGCGGCGAGACTTCTGGCATCCCAGGTGTTGCAACGCTTTTGCATCCTGGTACAGCCTCGAGCGTCGGGAGCAGAAGAGCAGGGGAAGGAAGGGCTGGCAGGAACCGGGGGCTGCCGGAACCGGGGCCGGTGGCAGCGCCGCGGGCGGGGGGCAGCGGGAGCCGGCGGGGAGGGCTCGGCCTCCTCTCCTTTGGGCTCAGCCTTTCATCAGGAGGCGAGGGGTTTGTGTGCTCATTAAA
>VYZM01016691.1:654087-678414 GCA_013398915.1 Dromas ardeola | reverse complement strand
CTGTTTTAGTGAAATGTTCTTGCTTTAATTCAAAGGACTATAGTACTAGTAATTAAAACAAGTGCCTCAAGGCATTTGCAGGGATTAAGGTTACAACGAGGTTGGCAATGTATAGTGATGGGAAGGAAAAAACCCCTGCTCTCCTGGATTTACCATCTAGGGGAATACCCCAAAACTGGCACTGAGTTTGGTTGTGTGATGCTTGTGGCTAATAGGACTACCTAATGATGTGTCCTTAAAGGACTAAATTCTTACCTTTCTTGCACAATTCTTATTTTTTTAGGTGAAATCAGATGCTACTGTGATGCTGCACACTGTGTCGCAACTGGCTATATGTGCAAATCTGAGCTTAGTGCCTGCTTCTCCAGACTGCTTGATCCTCAGAATACACATTCCCCACTTACTCATGGCTGCTTGGACTCTATTGCAAGCACAGCTGATATCTGCCAAGCCAAACAAGCACAAAACCACTCTGGCACCACCACCATGTCCACGTTGGAATGCTGTCATGAAGATATGTGCAATTACAGAGGACTACATGATGTTTTGTCTCCTTCCAGGGGCGAGACTTCAGGTAGGCCAAGGAAGCTTCAGTGAAATCTGTCTTCTGGCTGTCAGGCTGGTGACAATTGAGACTTTGTGTCTGCTATTGATTTAGTTGTTAATGTAAGTAGAGACACCAGAGGGAGAAGTAGGTGGATGGATGCAGGGGAGCATCTCAGCTGAGTAGCTTTTTTGCCTGTGTTTAATATTAGAGGTCTGTCTTGCCAACTTGACGTTGCTTCTAGGAAGCAATGGCATTCCTAGTTAAATCAGCTAGCAGGGGAAGAAATTCCATGTTACAAACAGCCTTAGAAACTCATCTTTCACTTCATAGGAGTATTTTCTGTAGATACTGTAGAGTGTGTAGCTGTGGCTCCTTAAACTTGTCAGCATGGCATTTAAGTGAGTTGCTATATACAGACCAGTTCTTGATACTGAACTAAGCTTCGCATTCTTCTCCTTTGCAGGACAAGGGAGCAGATATCAACATGACAGCAGCAGGAATCTCATCACCAAGGTGCAGGAATTGACCTCTTCGAAAGAGTTATGGTTCAGGGCAGCTGTAATTGCTGTTCCTATAGCTGGTGGGCTAATCTTGGTGCTCCTTATCATGCTGGCCTTGCGGATGCTCAGGAGTGAAAATAAGAGACTGCAAGATCAACGACAGCAAATGCTCTCCCGTTTGCACTATAGTTTTCATGGACATCATTCGAAAAAAGGGCAGGTGGCAAAATTGGACTTGGAATGCATGGTGCCTGTGACTGGTCACGAGAACTGCTGCATGACCTGTGATAAAATGAGACATTCGGACCTCAGCAATGATAAAATTCTTTCGCTAGTCCACTGGGGAATGTACAGCGGACATGGGAAGCTGGAATTTGTATGACCAATTATTTTTTAATCTGAGCTAAACTTACTCTCTGAACTCTTGAAGGCCTTTGGGTTCTGCTGGACAGGAGCACTTTATCTTAAAACAAAAACTCTCATAAATCATCTTTGAGAAACAAAGGACCTCTGCAAACAGAATCTTGGATATTTCTTCTGAAGGATTCCAAAAGTTGTCTTATTTGCACAGAGTAAAATACACTCAAATGTATTGTTTGCTTTAAAGTTATGAAAGCAAAAATTAGAAGTTGTAAACACTGTCACCAGGGTTATCTGAACTGTAGGGAGCTGAGAACTGAGTTATTATAATAAACTGTATGCAAGCTCCTATGTTTCCTGACTTATTGTAAAGATTTTTTTAAATATATATATTTTGTCTGAAACTTGCTTGTGACTTTTTGTTTTGGAAAAAAGTATTTTTTTGGGGGGGGGGTGGCAGGGAACAAATCCATGAGGTATGTGTGGTAGTGCTGTGCATAACAATTAGAGTCTGAAAACAGAGTCTGTTTTCCTACTCTGTGGGAGAAATTAGGTGGTTATTTCAGAATGAAGGTGGCAGCTTTATTGTTTAATACTTCAAGTAGGAGTGAACCCACATCCTCAATTCTTGGCTGTTGTATTTTGCTCATAACCTGAGTGAATTCTTCTGCAGCTTTGTGTTAGAACTATTTCTTCCTCTCAATGAAGAAGTGCTTCTTCTCTTTGTGCAAAACATGTCAGAAAGTTGCTCCTAATTCCTTATAACTGGTTTTCCTCCCATCTCACAATTCTTGCTTTCTGTGATTTTTTTTTTTTTTCCCCTTTTGTACCTTTCACTCTCAATTTTTTGGGGGGAGGACGGGTAGGGAAACCTCAAAACCACAAAGCCTATTCTGCTGTGTATGGTTTTGTTCATGTTTTTTTTTTTTCTTGCTGATAACCCCTCTGGGCACAGTGGAAAATCTGCCTTGCTCTTTTTGAGTAACTCAGTATCACAAGCTGCTACTTTTGTGTGGGACTAAAGAATCAACAATGTACTTGCTTTAATCTGTGGCTCCTCCTTTATGCTATTCTTGCATAGGTGGCTTTTCCTCCCTGCCAGCACTTGTGCACCCAGTTGTTTCTCACTCCTTCAGCTAGTTGGCTTTACTTGATCATTTAATTAATTCAGTGCCTAGTTGCTAAAAACAAATGAAATCTCTGGATTATCCAAGGGAGCTTATTGTATTTATTTTTCTTGTTTTACTGGACTTTGTTGCAGCAATTAAAGTAGATTTGCTTAAAAGGCAGATGCCACATGGTGGTGAAAGAGAAGTCCAAAATGCTGCTGTGGGAGATAGTATTCATCTATGTTTTAAATAGCTTTAGAAATGCTTCTGGCTGTGAAGCTGGGCCCCTGCTGTTGCCACCAGTGAAAAGGGGGTGGCAGAAACGGGGTTACAACCAGCCTGTGGCAATGCTCTGATCCCATACACTGCTCACTGTGGTAGATCACTTTGGGATATGCAGCCTGGAATGCGAAGGGATGTAAGCAAGGGAAACCTGCCCCTCTAAGTCGCAGGTTTGTGTTGCTGAAAGTACGCTTAAACTGTGTGAGACAAGTTGGTCGCTTGGCTGTGCGAGCAGAGGCATTGATATCGCAGACTTACCCGTACAGTTACACACTCGCACTGGCCAAGTGCAGCGAGAGCCTTGGGATCGCCAAGGTCCCCACCATGCCCATGTTGGCAGTATTGAAGTGTAATTTAGAACAATTGATTTCATATATGTACCTCAAGTTGCTGACGCTTCTTACTTCTTCCAAGTGCCTGAAAAGTTGCTTTTAATGCCACAAACTGCATTCTCTGATTTTGTTTTGCCTTTTTCTGCTGCTAAAATTTAAGAAATTACGTGTCTGCAACTGCTGTTGGAATCTGGCCTGTGGTCTTCTCGCTGACCTTCCACAGGGCTGCCTTCCTAGAAGAGCTCTGCCCTTCCTTTGCGCTGATCTGAAAGTCTGGGGCAATTGTCTGCTCTGCCAAGTGTGTTATTTTGGGGAATGACCAGCTGGGAACTCGGTATCGAAAGAGACAAACCTGGAACTGTGTCTGTCAGGTGGAGCTGCACCAGTAGTTAGGATGACTAGACCAGTTAGAAGATCTGATGGCTAAACCTTTCAAGTGCTTTCTCCAGAAATCTGAGGCAGCATGTTGTATAGTCATTTAAGCATCCTGTGACCTTCACCACTCGTCTGCTGATGATTGGAATGCATAAGGGCCTATTTATGCTTGCTATTAAAAGGCCAGTAAGACCAGGATGCTCTAATTGGCCCCTTGCTGGGGAGAGAGATGCTTTAAAGAAGAAAAGAGATTGTTTGCCTTCCCCTGCAGCCCTGGGAGCAGGGACACCGAGTGTCAGCGTTAAGCAGCTGCTGTCTCCTGGGGTGGCTATTACCTGGTGCGGTACGTGTAGTTCAGGTGTGGTAGCTGATAGGGCCTAGAAGTTTCTGGGCTGTGAGTCTTCTAAGGATGAAATCTGGATTTCCAATCTATTTTGAAGCCTGTACATTCAGGAAACTATGTTATGAGCTCTGGTGACTGTCTGGCAGCAGTTACGCGAGTTATGGAACGAGCCTCACATCACATCTTTTCACTGAAACTACTGACTGCAGAGTCCGAAGGGTGTCGCGAGCAGTAGCCACTTCCATTGCTACCAAGTATTTCTGTGGCGGCTGCTTGTGTTACCTGCAGACCTCAGCAACACTCGCTGGCCATTACACTTGTTAGAAAACCTGTATTCCTGTGACAAAGAGGGACCTTAGTGATGTTCCACGGGCTTCCCGGCTGCTGGGTGCTGCAGCAGCATGGAACAAGGCAGTCCCAGACACCCGCTGCGTGTCACCTAGCGAGGCAGGGACCGAACAGTAATAGCTGAAGAGCCTGGCTGGAGGCTGAAGAGGTGACACAGTAAGTGATGGCTATCCTTTTAAAATGTGTTTGACCGAGGAGCCTGGATTTGTCATTGTGCTGGGCACTCTCAGATTTCCCCTGCAGACCGTAACAAACACTCCTTTCTTTGAAACCGCTGCAAGCCCTGCAGCGTAAGAAGGACAACCCTGTCTATTTCTAACTGAAAAAGTCTCCCGGCTCAGAATAAATGAAATCAAACGTCCAAGATGTAATTTAGCTTCCCCCGTGCCTCTCTCTTTCCCTGATTCTTTCCTCAAAACAATAATGGTTGTGGTTTTTCTTATGTCTCTGCTTCTCCCAGCGTTGAGAGCCGCTGGGTTGGTATGTCTCCTCTTAACTCCTGCTGAACTGATTCTATTAAAACCCCTTTACTCCACAGGGGGCTTGACCTTTTTCTGAAATACCAAATGCGTCTGCTTTGGAAATCACAAACTTCTCCTCCTCTAAAGAGCTTGTAAATCTGGTTTCAATATTGGGTGATTACAGGCTGTGCGGAGAGCTTGAAAGTGAGCAGCCGCATTCTGGTAGTGGCGTGCTGGAGCTGGGCTGCCGGGGCTGGGCTCCCACTCTCGTTTTTCACCCCAGTGTGTGTTTAGCGTAAAGCCACTGACGCCAGCAGATTCACCCTGGATTAGCGGCCGGGCTCTGGTCGCAAGGAGGGCTTACCTTCTCTTATCAGCGCCCTGGAATCCAGTTTTTGTTGTTGTACAACCCCTTGCTCCAGTGTAAATCCACCCATCTCATTCCAAGCGGATGCTGCCCTGGAGGGCAAACACCCAGAAAACCTGGGGAAAGAGCAAGTTTTTTCTTTAGGTGTAATGGATGCATCTGCGCCGTCCCTTGCTGCTGCCGTGCTCGTTAAAACAAGGTATGAACAGGGCAAATGTATCGCCAGGCTGGCCGTGTGGGATGGGGTGTGCCTGTTAGCTGCCGGCCAGCGGGGTCCCGCAGCCAATAATTGAAAGGAAAATTTGGCCTTCTCATTGAAAAGGAGGGGGATAAGAAGATTATCTCCCAAGGAAAAAAGATCCACGGTCAAAAAAAAGACCTCCATAATAAGGCACAAGTTGAGTGAAAGGAGGAGGTCTCTGAAACAGGCAAAGTTGTCTTTATTTCTTTTTTCAGATGCTTTCCCACGTGGAGATCAATGGGGGGGGCATGTTTGTTTTGTTCCAGTGGCTGGTCACTTTGCGGGAAAAAACTCATTCTTGTTTCAGTTCTAGGAGTTACTTGGGTAAATGGTAGTTTGGATCGGTCACTGTATTTTATTTCTTGAGAAAAAAAAAAAAAAAAGTTGTGCAGAGGTGCTGTAAAATTACGGTTATCTCCTGGGAGGGGCCCAGTGTCTCCAACATTATGAATTCTGTCTCCCTCTAAATAAACAACCAGCCTCTTTTTCTTTGTTTCACCTCTAACCCTCGTCTGCAGCCTTTACAATCCCAGGGGGTGAATCCTGAAGTAAAACAAACTGCAAGGGAAGGAAGCCAGGAGGGAGCCGCGGTGCCTGCAGATTAACAGAGCCTCCTGCTCTCCAGCCAACCTTGACAAAAGGATTCAATCCTGAGCTGACCTTCAGGGGGAAAAGCAAAACAAAAACCACCTTGACTTGAACTTTCAAGACCGTAGGAGTTTAAATGCTCGGTTTGATGTCTCCTAAAGGAAGCAGGGAGTTAGAAATGCCAAACACCTGTCTCGGAAACCCAAATCCTAACAGTTATCAGGAAATCTGAGCCCCAAATCAAGTGGCTTTGAAAAATTTAGGACTTGCTCATCACTGTTTCCAAGTGATTCGTTGTTGCTAAAAGGGCCTAAAAATGTGCTTCCCCCCCCCACCCCCAGGTGTGATTCTCTAGGCAAATATATAACATCTGGTTAAGCAAATAGTGAGTTCTGTTGAAACATCAATATTTAAATGCAATTTTTTACTGCCTATTTCTGCCTGGAAGCAGGCCTTGTCCCACAGCCCAGCCCTGCTCTCTTCCCAGTAGGCAGGAGGGAAGAGAACAAGTCAACCCTGGCTTTGCAAAAAAAAGACACTGGCATGAATTTAGGGTGAGACTTTCTTTTTTTAAGAAGTTGTTATTAAGACTGGGATGTTAAAGTATTTTTTTTTTCTTTCTAGTTATCACACTATTATAACACATCCATGGCCATGCAGTTGGGAAGAGCTAGTGAAATGTGTTATTTCCCTCCCCTTGGCTATCGGCTGCATTTAAAAAACACTGACTTGAGATAGCTTGTTAAGAACGGAGCCTCTTCTTTAATTGCTTTTTTACCTATTAGATTAAATTTTCAGTGTCTGTGGAGCAGCAGGGGGATGAGGGTTTGCCTTTCTTTTACTACATTTCCATTTTTAAAATGAGGGCTACCAAAAATGAGGTAAAAGCAGCATCATGATGAACTTTCCGTGTCTGTCAGCAACAGATGCTCCGGCTGGCGGGGGACCACCAGTCCGGCAGTGGTGGTGTGGGTAGCCAGCGTGGCCGCCTGGCTGGTCTCTGCTTTTGGGATGGTTTCACCCCAAGGGTCTGCGGGTTGCAGAGGTAAATCCCCTTCCTGTCACTCGGAAGGAAAATATTGGGGCAGTAAATCTCCTGCTGGCACTTGGCTGTGACAGCGGGGAGGGAGGAACAGCGTGGGCTCAGGGTCCTGCCCAGGCTGGGCGGTGGGGATGCTCGCATTGGTGTGCAAATCAGGGCTTGTGGCAAGCAGGTTGCTTTGAAATGCTCAATTTGCTCAGTTCTGGCTGTGAAGTAGCTATTTCATCAGAGGAAGAAGATTTATTAACCAATTTTTTATGGCTATCAACAATGGCTTAGCTCCAGCAGGGTCCCGAGGATTTTTATGAAGTGCAGTGGGTTCCAGAGGCAGAGGTGTTTTATATTGTTCTGGTATTTTAACCCAGTGAACTAAGGCCTCTATCCTGCAAATACTTAAGGATGTGCATAATTCACTCTGGTCCCAGGGGGGGTGTTTTGTCACGGCGGCCGGCGGGGCTCTGCTGAGCTCCGCGCTGGGCACCTGCCGTCGCAGCGGGCCCGTTGCTGGGGGGCTGCAGCACGATCCGGGGAGGGTCCCTCCTGCCAGGGTCTTTGCTTTGTCTGGTGGGGGGGGCGGTTCGAGAGTTAATGCCACCACGCCAGTGTTCAATCACATTACTGGTGGCCATGGGATCGTTGTTTTCCCCATGGCGGTGTCCCGGCTGCCCTGGCTGGGGGTGGCGATGGGGGGAGCAAAGGCCCATGCTGGACAGGATTCAGGGTGCAGATTAGCATGGATGTGTGTTTGTCAGGGGCAGCCTCTCACCTGGCTCAGGAGCCTTGTCCTGGGCTGCAGCCGGTTTTCCTGCGGGCGGCGTGGGGAGGGAAGGAGGGCTGTGCCGCAGGGGTGAGGCTGTGCTGGGGAGGGGGCACATTTTCAAGGTTTTGTAGTCATACCCGGTTTAGCTTCCCAGACCCAAAGCAATTCCTTATGGTGAAGCCACACCATCCCTGCCCTGTGCCTATGGGCACTGGCTCGTGAGCCCCAGGCCAAGCCGTGGCTTTATGTGACAGATCTCCAGCCGGTGGGGTGATGTGTTTCCACCCTCCTGCCCCTGCAGCCCCACGCTCTCTCCCAGGCGTGCTCATGTGCGAGCGAGAGCAGCGTAAAGCAGCGAGGGCAGAAGCGTGGGTGTTTCTGCTGCAGTCTCAGCTCCTGGCGGGATTGCTCTTTTCCATTTCTCGCTGCAAAAAGTTTCCATCACCTACGGCCTTTTATTATTTTGCATGCAAGAAGTCACAACATGAGTGCTAAGCCTGCAAAAGAGCAGCTCTCAAAAGCCAACCAGCCGTAATTCAGCTCCTTCAAGCGCTTGCACGAAGACCAAAGTTTTAATTGCATGAACACGTGCAATGTTTTTTCCTGTGAAACCCACCTCCTCAGATCTGCCTCCCTGACCACCTGGGCCCCCGACCGGGCTGGCTGCGATCTCTCCTCAGCTCCTCATCCAGCCGCGCTGCTCCTCTCCGGCTGCCTCCCTCCCATAGATGCCTTTCCCCGACCTCTCCCCATCGGCCGGAGGCGCAGGGGGCCCTGCCCGCGCCGGAGCAAACTCTCCCTGGCAACAGGTACCGTGCCCAGCCTCTCTCGCTGTTATCAGTCTGCAATAACCTTTCCTTTATTTCATTCCCCCCCCCCAGGAGGACTGTAAGGGACAGCCACAGCTATATTTCTTCAAACCCAACTCCACCCGCCTGCTCGCCGGTGGGAGGGAGGGTGGGAGTGTGGTCCCCCCACCGTGGGCTCCTGGGTGGGTGAGCAGAGCTGGCCTCCGCCAGCCTCCACTGGCGAGCAGCCTCACCTCGGGATGGGACAGGGCCAAACGCTGGGGACTCCCTCTTCATAAATAAAAAGTGTAAAACCAACTCTCTTGGAAGTGAGTTTTCCTGTAGCTTTTGTGTCAGAAGCTGACAACATTTTTTTCTGCAGCAGCGGATGACAGAAATAAGTACTTCTTCTTTTTGGTTGTAAGAAATGCACCAAATTTGGGCCCTGCTCAGACTTTGTTTTTTATTTATCATAATGCCAATGAAACTTGCCATAAGCTTTTGTTCCTAAAAACATCCTATACCAAAGCATTGCATTTCTAATTGTGATTATAGACTAGCGTTAAAACTGCTTTACAGCAGCTTTTTGCTGCAGGATGGTTTTGTTGTGGGGTTCTGTAATCTCTGCCTTCATTATAGGCTGTGTTATCTGTGTCCCGATTACTGCTGTGCTTTACTGTCTGTGGGACAGTTTTGTCTGTAGAAAGGTTTCAAGGGTTTTTCAAAGGTCTACCTCTTTGAATCGAACTTTGTCCCCTTATATCTGCTGGTGGCAATCAACGCTCCTGCCTTTCTCCTGCAAGAGAGAGGGACCCCCTGCCTCGGTCCTGGGGACTTCTGCTGTCCCGAGCGGCTCCCACCCATTCCTCAGTCCCTCCCTTGCTGTCCCCATGGGTGAAGCGAAATGCTGGTGGTTCTGCTGGCATCCTGCAGCTTCCAGGAGAGCTGCCTCCAGGAGGTATTTTATTGGCGAGCACCTTATTGTAGGTTATGGCTGAACGTACACAAGCACTCCCGGTGACCAGTGCAATCCACTCTTTACTGGCATAATTTAACTTTATTTTCTATTTACACAGGGAGGCTTGGGTGGAGTGTTATGTACACGGTATCAGAAAAACAGTCTACTCCACCTTGGGGCTGTGCGTGTGCTGGAGCCAGCAAACCCGCTGCCCCCAGGGCTTCAGGAGCTCTTTGTACTCCCAGAGCGTCTCCTCGCATGCGGGAGGCATCCGTCTCTCTCCTATCAGCGTCTTAGCAAGCAGATTATAATGGCCCAGTAATCTTCAATGCATGGCCAAATATTCAATGACATTTCCTGTTTTTAAATGGCAATCCATGAGCCTGACGTAACAGTCCTGAGTACGGCACTGAGCGGGTGCCCGTTGAACACGGCTAATCTCTTATCCAAACAGTGGATCTCTTCTGATACTGCCCCCTATCTACATATTAATATTTGATCGTTCATGAACAATTTGCAGATTTCTAATGAGTAATGAAATACCCTGGGAACTGTTTGTTCGCAAATAGTTTCCAGCGTATTTCATTACATATGACAAATTCGTAAAGTAAGTAGTTGCCAGTATTGGGATTCCTGAGTCATCTGCTCTTGCAGAAAGCGCTGCCGCAGGACAGACGTCCTGGTGTCTGCTTCATCACAGCTGGGCACACTTTCGGTGGCTTTGTGTCCCGGTATTGTTTGACATAAACATCCAACAGCAGTATTACAGGGATCTGCTGCCTATATGATTCAGTGAAAATGAATCAGAAATGCAATATACAGGTATAGTTCCCAGTCTTTACTTAAATATCTTACCCCACTGATTTCTTCCACAACCAGCCATTTTCCTCCTTTGAGTAAAAGTTGCCCACCTGGACTTACAAACACTAAACCCATTTTTTCTTGATTTTTGGGATTTTTTTCCCAACAGCTTTCTAAAAAGCTGATATGGTTGAATAGCAGTAATTGGAGAGTGATTGGCATGAAATGCTAGGTTGCAGAACAGGACAGCGGAGTCCTGCCAGACACACTCACTGGGAGTTTTTGCCTGGGCCAAAGCGGAAGGTTTTGGTACAGAAGAAAGATCAGAGCATGCTTCGATTTTCTTCCCTGAAAATAGTCCCACCTGTAGCTGCAGTAATAAGCAAGTCCCTTGTGATGCGATGTGTAAAGAGGGCGATAGCATTATCAGGACTACCAGGATGCTATACAAAATTTATAGAAAAAGCAACAAATGAACCCATCTCAGCACTAAAATGCAGCATGGATGAGTTGGCTTCTATCTTTCAGTGCCCGCATGGTGCATGAAGGACCGGCTTTGGTGCCAGCCTGCGAATGGCTACACTGGGCAAGAGTCCGACGAGACAGCTGCAGACAGCATTAGGAAGCCTACGGGGTTCAATTCGATTACACACAGCTCTTCGGTGATGCTGTATTACACGTACATAATGTCTGTGGATCGGGTGAGTTTGGGCCTTGAGGTGTTTCGTGCTTCATGGGTGCTGCGTCAGGCATCACCCCCCAGAGATCACAGCTCCCGGAGAGGGGCAAAGCGATGGCCAGAGATGGCTGCGTGACAGTGGGAGCCGCCAGGTCCCCAGTACCAGCAGGTTTCTTACAGCAAGATTTCAGCTCCTTAAACAGCCTGGCTTGCAGGCAGGGCACAGAGATGAGCTTAATCCTCGAATTAAATGCCTAACTGCAGGCTGCTGAGGCTGCAGCCCGTGCTCAGGGCCAGCCTGGGTCGGGTTGCCTTGACGGGGCACTGTCACCCTCACTGCCGTGACTGTCACTAAACAGTCCTCTGGGCTTTGCGTAAGCGAAAGCTTGACCAAAGGTCACCCGTCTCTCAGGGAATCGTCCTACTTGCTGAGCTTTGGGTTATACGTATTCTAAAATACATAAAAATATGTGTTAATAAATAAAAGCATCTGAGTTCTGGCTGAGGCTGGAATTATGTAATTAATTTATATATCAGTACTATATAATTTATTTTATAATTGTATAAAGTTTTTGTATAATTAATAACATATTCAATAGAACCTGAGTTATCCGAGTGCCCTGTCCAGTTGACTGCACACTCATCCTCTGCTCTTCTGCCTTCTTCTTCTGGCCAGTCTATATGTTCTCCAGGTAGGCAGAAGACCACCTCTCAAGGACTTTTCAGTTCCATTCCAGACATGAGCTGCAGATTCCCACTAAATATATCTATGTGCTGTGATGCCTGCATATGTACAAGTGTGTGCAAGGGACTATAGGTGCGTGGGTACGTACAAACATAAGTGCTTCCCAGGCAAGGGTGTGTGATAGCAGCTGGGTCTCCAGACCAGCCTTCGAGAAGCTTGATGTTCCTGCCAGGAGCCCTGTTTCCAAGGGCACTGTGTTTCTGGGCCATGTCCTTAGAGATGTTATCCTTACAGCTGATCTTTCAGGGACGATGGGGACTTCTCCAGGGCACCGGGAAGAAATCTGCGTTGTGTTGGGGCAATGCTTGCTGCCTAGAGCAGACCAGCTCTCTTCTGTAGACAGGTTACAGAAACTTTTCCTAGAGTCTGCACAAAATCAGAAACAACTCCTTGGAGTTTCCTTCCTTCCTTCATTTCCCACCAGATGAGAAATCTTCACACTATTTCTTAAAAATAAGAAAAAAGACTTAAAATGCTGCTCTAAAACCATGTGTGTGGGGGAAAACCTCTACTCGGCCAAAGGAGGAAACAGTAGAGACATAGCAACAATTACCACTAAGCCTGTTTATGTTTGTTCTCCCCAAAACACGAAGAATGGGAGTAAATACAATTAGTCACCAGCCACTGGTGGGGGAGTGGAGGCTGATGAGTCACGGCCGCACTCAGCTCTGTCCCGGGTAAGGTCAGTGCCAGCGCCTGGCGCAGGGGCCAGGCCACCACGTCTCCCGCATCCCCACTCCTTGGGGACATTGGCTCCAGGACAGGGGTGCGGCAGGGGACCAGGTGGTGGTCCTACCACCCTTCCTGCCCTGGCTGTGCTGTGGGATGCTCGTCTGTACCAAAGGACGGGATTGCTCCTCCATAGGATCTCTCTGCTGCCTCTGGGTGATGTTGCACTTGAGTTCCAGTTCGTGCTTCAGCTGCGCAGAAGATTGGGCACCTTGTCACTTCTGTCCCAAAAATTGTAGCTGCACATGGCACAGGTCTAGAGAGGCAAGCAGGCACTCTGGAGGAAGGGATCTGAAGGAATTTTTCTAGCCTGCTCTGTATAAAGTGAATTTTTAAGAACCTGACCCAGTCAGTGACTGGGATGACTCCCAAGCAGGTATGTCTTACCGGAGACTTTCCCGCCTAGTAAGTGTGCAATGTTATCATACGAGCATCTTTTGAAACCTCTCTCTGATTTCTCTACTTTGTCCCCTCAAGGCAAACAGATGGAAGTTTTATCCTCCCCCCTTAGTGTGTCTGGATTGCAAAGCCTTTGTCAAAATGGAGCCTGAGATCTTAAAACTTAATGCTTTTTCCTAGATATTGAGATAATTGCTATGCGCCGGATGCAAGGAGAATAAAGAAGCCAGGCTAGGCAAACGGGAAATGGCAGCAAGAGAGAACTAGATAATGGAAAAAGTAATTCAAAATTATTTTCTTCATGTCTCCATATACCAATTCGCTGCTAGGACAAATGGAAGCAAGCTTAATGGATTCTTCTCTGAAGGCTTGAGACTAGGTGAATTGAATTTCTGCCAAATTAGGGAAGAGTCTGGGCATTTCCTATCCAACAAGACGAGAGAAAAGCAAAACAAAAAAAATAAGGAGTCTTTCTCTATTCCAGATGTCTAGTAGGTTAGGAAAGAATTCAGGTGGACGTGGCAAAAACTGGAGTGACTTTCTTCCAAGTCACTTCTAACCAAAAAGGAGTCCGGGTGCAAGGCACACGCAGCCAGACACAGAGGGGAAGCAAAGCTAAATTGCTTTGGGTGGGATAGTCCTCGGCTGGGTGGTGCCATGGCTGGCCTGGTCTGGTGTTAGTGATGGCCCTTTCTGCAGGGCGATGCAGAAGGAGCTAACGTCCCTCCCAGCCACACTCTGAGGGTGCTGAGGTCCTTCTGCAATGGCTCTCGTGCTGGGGATGGCTTTTTCCCCTCAGAGACTCTTTGGAAAGCAGAGGCTCCTCTCAGCATGACTCTATCAGTGTGTGCTTGTGCCTATATGGGTGTACTGAAGCCAGAAAAAAAATAAAAGCTGCGCAAAGGATTTTACTTTCCAGGCCAATTCGCTGTACAGATTTTATTATTGTAAACGTGTTATTTGTGTAGCTCTTGCTATCTGAAAAAAATGGATGACTGTAGATAGATGTAAACTGATGCTTTCTCCAGAACAGGAAGAACGGTAGTCCTGGAGATGCTCGGTCAGATATCTGCTGCTGCAAACCAGCTTTGTGGCATTGACTTCAGCAAGACAACACTGATCTCCACATCTCAGGCTCTACAAGTGGGTATTTCTTTATGCGTCATGGCTGTGGTTTTATTTAATCCTCGCTGTACATCGTCAATAACAGGAAGACTCTTGTGACATTTTTAATTGGCAGCAAAAGATCAGACGCTGGCAGAAAATGTCCCGTGTGAAATCACCTCCTGTGGTGTGCCCGTGGAGAGGGGGAGCGAGTCCCCAGGCAGGAGGTGCATGCCACCAGCCTTTTGGTTTGGTGGCAGAAACTTGCCCCAGCAAGAACCTCAGGATTTGGCTGTCTATCCCCATGAAGAAAGTGTGAGAGAAGTGGGAGCAGCCAATTCAAGTGTTCGGTGATGATATGAGCAGGGGGGATACTTTTGTTGGATGGAAAATGTATGGTTGTCCCTTTTAAATTGGAGGTACAGTGTAAAGTATTGTGGTGTGTCACAGGAACAGCTTAAGCGCGGCTCCCAGGTAGATCAGTCCAAACAGCGTAAAGGCAGAGATCAAACATGACTTTTCCTGTATTGACATAATGCACGTTGCAGTTTCAGTCAACCATAGCACAAAAAAAAAAAAATTAGAAGGTAAACTACACAAATGATCAATGATGCTAATTACAGTTCTCAATGAGAGAGATAATAGCAGTGCAAGAGAAAGTAAATACTTATTAGCTCTAAGGAGCATCCTGTTATCTGTATGAAAAATAAACACATTTATCTAGGCATCACCTTAATGGCTCAGGCTATGAAGAGGCGGTGTGCTTACTTCAGCCAGATGTTGGCGTGATTTATCATGTCTGGTGAAAAACAGAAGTAGCTCCACTGATGCTAATGAATGTAAAACTGGTCTGAATGGCCAACCGGACTTTAACATTCACCTCAGCTGGTGCCAGAGCACCAGCCTGCTACCTTACAGCTCCGGCAGGTGTTAAGTATTACTTAGCAATATTCTACACATTATATATGTAATATGGTACATTATACCCCCCCCCCCCCGCCCAGCCATCTATAACCCTTTTGAAGAAGGTAAGTAGAAGACATTGAGGGCCTGTGGAGCCAAGATGGCACAGGATTTAAGTCTCTTCTTTGAGATCCACATGACAGTTTTGCTGAAAGCTGTTATGGTTTGATGTTTGGAGGTGTTAAAAATCCCAGTGGTTACAGGGTGGGTGGCAAGTGCTCAACACCTCTGGATGTCAGGCCAGGCATGTCCTCACTGGCCACCTCTCTTCAACCATCTCCAAACGATTCCCTTATTTATTGCCGCTAAAGGCTTCAGCCCTGTCTCAGAGGTTCTCCATTAATGGCATAATGAACTGATACAACACTAAGTCAAAGGATTCAGAGCTAGTGTGCAATAAACATAAACATATGTTTAGCGTTGGGTTATAAACTACTGTAGCCAAAGTGGGCAAGTGTTATAAACTTCAAACACGAAACAGATGCAAGTTAATTAGAGGCATGAAAGTGATGACAATAGAAGTGAGCTGTAGCAAGGAAATGAAATGTTAGTTTAGGCAGAAGTTGCTGCAGCTCTGCCTTACGCTGGAAATGCCTTCGGTCTCTGCTGAAGATGGGAAGGCATAGACATATTTTATCGGGACAGCCAGGCATGTTGCCCATATGCCAGAAATGTAAGTCACTGCTACGAGTGAATGCTCAAAGGAAACACAATCTGGCAGGCTTCTGAAAGCTGGGTATTAGCTTGCCACGAGGTCGACTGTGGCTGAAGTTGGACTACAACACTTGTGAACATCCCATGCCCCGCGTCAGTGCATACAGTGCCCAGTCTGGCCATAGGGAAGCAGATATCCCACCGGTGTGGGCATCCCCTGAGAGAGGGAGACTGGGCTCCCCAGGCAGTGCCATGGGGTTGCAGCTCTCCTGCCCCTCAAGGTCTCAGGTCTGCCCTTCCCCTCCAACTTTCCTGCCCTTCATCCCAGCCAGGGGAAACCTCCAGGCCCTGGCCAGGGGCTATTAGGTGCCCGGCTGGTGGCATGAGCCCTGGTAAGGAGGCAGAGGTGCTTCACCAAGACTATGCAACCCCTGTGACTACAGGGCTGTCCGTGATCCCAGGGGCTGCAGTCTGTCCCTGCCTTGTTCTTGCCTTTCGTCCTCCCTGTCACTGTAGCTAACAGATTTAGTGACTCCCTTCTTGCCAGTAACTCTTATTCCTAGATGCTTATACTCTGCTCATCTGTCTGACATCTGAGTAGTCCTAAAAGCATTGTTTTGGAGTGGTCAGTGCTGTTTTATTAGGGTCCTGTGAGCTGGCGTCCCCCAGGGCCATGCAGCTTTCCATGGCTTGCATAGACATTATGCAAGAAGAGGGGTGTCCGCTGTTGGAAGGAGAAGAAAAATCCCAAATGAATGCCTTAATAACAGGAGCTCTGAGGTAGCTACGGAAGCCTTGGATATGTTTGTTCCCTTAGTCTCAGACGAGCAAGTGTGAGTGTGCCTCTTAGTCCTGTGAAAGGCTGCGCTCCGGCACAGACCGTCTTTGTCCTCCTGGAGTGCTGCTCTGATGTTCTGCCCTCCAACATTTTCTACACCTCTGCCTCAGACAGACTTGGGAGCCAAAAGGGCTACCCACAAAGAAGATGGTTTAAAATAGCTCCCCTGACAAAAAGAGCATTGCTCTTCAGCTTCTCCTCCTTTCCTACAGCCCTTACCAGTTGGCACCGATGCTGCTGGATGCCGAACCTCTGCACCTACGGCTCCCAGGGCCATCAGGCTGCTTGGACCTCTGCTGCTGGGGCCCTGTCTCTCCCATTCTGCCTGCTCAGCCCACCAGCATCACCGTATACCCCCGGCGCCTTGTCCTGCCATCACACAGCCGATGCAGCAGCGAAGCTCACCCCGGCATTTGCCAGCCCTGCCCAGTCCATCCTCGTGCCCCGGCAGCCCCCATGCAAGCCAGGGCCTCGGAGAGGTACTTGAGGGATTAACAGCAGTAAAAGTCCTCCTCTAAATGAGAATTTCAGGTTGGGGCCTGAAACCGTAGCAGTTTGGAAAGCACCCAGTGGTTGTGCTGTCAGGGAGTGCTCACAAGCAGTAAAATAAAACCGTTGCCTAATTATAGTTTCACCAAGGGGCACTGTAACGCTATGGTATTAACTCCTTGCACATAAACAGCGATGGGCAGGGGCTTGCCAGCAGTGCTTGTACCTCCAGGAGATAAACAGGTAACGGTATCACGGTGCCGCCATCCAGACGGTAGACAGCTGCACAGCAACGAAGGTGAAATTACAGGCACATTTACTCATTCTGTACCAAATCACACGTGACTGGGGCAGTAATTACACCCAAGTGTTATCCAGCCCTCCCTTCACTGGGGAAAAAGTCTGTGATTGGGAATGGACAGACCACGGTGGAGCACGGCAGGAACAAAAAAGGGACTTCCCACCATTTGTGGAAATGGAAATTAAAGCAAACAGAAAAAAACCCAGCAGCCCAGGGAAGGTTGTAATTACTCTCCAATCAGCTATTCATTTAATGAAATCACCATCACAGTGCTAACAGGAGGGTCTTAGCTGGCAGAGGGGTGCAGATTAAAGTGGGGAAGCTCGGACATTGCTGATATTTTTACTTGGGGAATGCTTTCCCCCTTTAATCATTTTAGACAAGATGATTAAAAAAAAAAAAAAAAGAGAAAAGCAGATTGCTGGAAAAGCCTGCGTCAGGGGGAAAGGATGGGAAGGTGTGCTGGGGGGGTTTCCGTCCACATTGAGTTGTTTCTCGGGGCCGGGTACTGTGGTTCCTGTGCTGCCCTGGCAGGAGATGGGCAGGGGTAAGGCTGCAGCTCCGGGGTCAGCTCCACGGCGTGGACACGGGCTGGCCGGGGTGACGACCTTCTCCCTGTGCTTGCTCTGGGAGGACACGTGGTGCAGGAGCGGGTGGTAAGGATGTGGGGGAGCCAGGAGAGGGAGTGCAGCCTTGCCTCAAAACTCAGACTTTCAAAGACTCCTGATGCCCTGAGCAAACGCTCTAGGGTGGTTACATCCTTCAAGTCTTGGGGAAAAATAAGTAGTTTCATTAGAGCTTCCAGGTCCGTGTGTGTTAAGTAAAAAATGTGTGCAGCAATGTCACCTGTGATGAAGCACTGCCATGCAGGTAACCGTTAAATGGGGCTCCTTTAGCAAGGAGAGGTTACTCACATAGGCAAGGGAAAGGGCTGGAAATACTCTACCACAACGGTGCAAGGTCATATTTCATTTCCGTAGCGTTTTCTCTCCCCAGGAGGCAGCCGGCAACCAAAGCAAAGCTCCAGTCTCTGAAGAATTCCCTTATTAAAGATTACCCAGCTCCCTTGCTGCTGCAAAATGTCTCTTAGGAACTGCTCAATTCACACAGAAGGCATATTGCTTTGTGCATATGGGGCTGGTTGGTTGGGGTTTTTTTGAACTGTTTTTTTGTTTTTTTTTTTTTATAATTTAAAAACATCTTTGCCCTTCTTACCGTCCCTCCAGGTCAGGATAGATGTTTCTTGACATAAAAAAGGGGGTTTTGGTATGTTGAATTAAACCTTCCTGACTTTGACAAAAAGCGACTGCAGGGCCAAGATAATTAACGGGGCTGATCTCGTGACTTATTTCCCCAGTTCAGTCTCAGTAGCAAAGCCCGCTACAGAGCTTTGGGAACTGCTGCTGAACACCCCGCAAAGTAAGAGTGTTTAATCACCTTTCAGGACATTTTGCAATCAACCATAATTATTATTTGTCCTTCATTTTTCTTTGTGCTGTTCCAGACGAGGAGAGCTATTAGGCCATTTTCTATTAAAATGATGAAATTTCTCCTTGGTCATAACTGAAGCATGAAGCCCTTCAAATGTCCCTGCGAGCAGGAGCCGGTGGCCCTGACCCTGCAGACGAATACTCTGGTGCTGCCCTGTGCCCCAGTGATGGTCTATGATACCTGCATTATTTTCCCTACCCTCTGAGAGAGAAAGGCGTGTGAACAACAGCTCCGTGTTTTCCCTTATCCAGTAGAGACGAGCAACACTGGGACCTGGACTAACAGTCAACATGAACAGCAACCCAGACACTGCTTTTTGCTTTGTATTCCCCTTGGGGGAATACAATCTGACACTCGGGCTCTTCAGTACACTCAGGTTTTTGCTTTCCTGGGTTTCTCAAAAGAGAAATTTTAATGGAAGAAGCAAGCAGGGCCAGGTGCTGCCCGTCTCTCCCAGTACTGGTGTCAGCAGACTGCAGGCTCAAGGCAGGCCAAGGAAGAGGTTCTCCATGAGTTAAGTAGTCAAGCTATGGAATTTCTTGCTGCTTGGGGGTCTTTCCCAGTCTAGTCAAGTTTATACATGCAAGGGACCAGGCCCAGCAACGGGATTAGGTGACACACTGTTTAACTTTTAGTTACTTGTTCAAAGCAAAAGGGTTTTAAAAAATGTCCTTATTAGAACGAATCACCGCTGAAGGAAGTTCTGCACTGCTTGCCTTTTATGTCCTGCATCCCCCCAGCAGGCTGACCTTTGGTGCACATTTCTAAGTAGTGTTTGCCTCCAAGAGCTCTGTTTCTGCAGAGAAAGAACAACACAGATCTGGGTGGCATCATCGCTTGGTTGCCAGTTGGTCTTCAGTGCTTACTTGGAGGGAGTTGCCTCCAGGACTGCAGGACTCAGATTATCATTCAGGTTTGTGTTCCCCACCCATCCCTTCTCCCCTTTGGGTGACAAGAAGGGTATCGGCTGTATCATGGCATTTGTCACTTGGCTGCATGCCCTTCAGGCATCACACTTTTCCACAGCTACTTCTGGGTTGTCATCAAATGGGTCCCAGTGACTTCTGAGCCAGACTGGACTTAAGCAGCTAAAGCTGAGGCTCCACAGCTCAGTGCCATTTCTACCCAGGGGTAGACCTGCACCAACTTTGGCCTAACATGAGTGTCAAGAGCTGAATTTGGATCTGCTGGCCCAGGCTTTGATGTAACATTTACTGCACAGTAAAGCTTCTTTGATATAAATCGAGTCAAAGTATTTTGCCTGGCTGAGTATAACAGGACATATTCTCTGCACAAGCTGCGTTAAGTTTTGACTTAGAGTCTAACAGCTCTTAATGTCTCTCCTAAGCTTTCCTGCTAAATGTTTGCATCATTTCAGGAGAACATTAGAGATTATTTAACTGAAATATCTTTGAGAGATTTGAAGGCTCCAAAGATCAGCTGACTTTTACAGGGAAAAGAGTGTATTTAAAGCCAAAGCAAGGGTTACTCTGAAGGTTCATTCTTTATTTGAAGACAGCTTAGGAATGATTTAACAGGGTTAACTTCAGAAAGAAATATCCTGAAGTCCTCTAGGAGACATATTCTTGCAAGATTGCCAGCTAGTTTATAACTGAGATTCCTCATGCTCCGTGGGGGTAATTACTGCAGCTGGGTTGGAAAGGCTTCGGTATTAAAACAGCAGTCAATGAGCTACTGAACACAGGCTCAAATCCACAAGGACATTCTCAAAGCCTGGGCTGATTAGAGCAGAATAAATCTTGGACTGGATTGCCTGTCCCTGCCTTAATGTCTCGCACTAAGTGGGATACGGGACGAAATGGGGTAGGCTGGTGCGAGCGGGTCATGCGTTTTATCTGAGAAATGAGCTTTCCTTTTTCTGGGAGGTTGCCTGGAAGAGTCACTTAAAGTGAAAGCCAGAGGTAAGGAATTCAGCATCGAGTTGTGTAATATCCAGTAACAACATAAAAAAAAAATTAAAAACAAAAAAAAGAAAAACCTTTCTTTCTCCACCAGCCATGAACTTGTTTAAGCAGATGTAACATCCTCAGAGCCACAGGAGCCAAGTGATGTCTTTCTAGCAATGCCTCTTGGGCAGTTGCTTACCTTCAGTAGATCCAAAACAAAACCCACATGCTTTAAGGCCTGTCAGTGCTCCTGTTGTCTGGGTGGGTGCATGGAAAGGTGCTTTATCTCGCCATCCTCTGCGGGGTGTTGCCCAGCTCCATCCTTCCTGCCCAACTCCATCCTTCCTGCCCTGTGGGATGGGGATCCAGGAGAGCACGCAGGCTCCCGGGCTGCTGGGTGGCCACCTGCCTCCAGAGGGGCTTCACAAGGGGCTGCTGCAACCATCTGCTCCTGCTCTCGACCGAATCCTCCTGCTGTGGCTTTCCCAGCCCTTCACCTCCCTTGCTGACAGCAGGACCTGGCATCCCTGTCATGAGCACAGAGGTATTTTCTCCCTCCCTTTGACTCAGAGGAGCTGCAGGGGGTGGAAAGAAAAGGGAGAAGATATGGCAGGAGCAAACGCTGATGTCTCTGCTGTCCTCAAGGGCCACCTCTGATTCACAGGCTGTCTCCAACTGAAACATCATTCTGGTCACCTTAACACTGCCTCTGCCACGGACCCCAGCAGCCACTGCCATGGGTGGTGAGGACCCCACGCCTCGTGTGGACCATCTACCTGGCTCTGCACCGCCGGCAGCCCTGACGTAAGCCAATAAATAAAGAACTGTTTCATCGGCCCTGACCTCCTGGGTGGTTCTGCGGTTCTCAACATACTTTGCCTTGCACGTGAAAGAAAGAATGATCTCTTGGGAACGTATACAGCCCCATCACTGTGGCAACTGGATGCTTCACCAGGATCTTGAACTTCTTTATCCTCGTAGACCTGCCGTAAGGAGCGAAGTGCTATTGTCCCTCCTTTGAGGGGAATTTGCGGATAGCACACTGAAGCCAGGAGTTGAGCTGCAGGGTCTGGGGATGCTGGGTGAATGCAATGACATTGTTTTAGTAAATGTGTTTCCACATTAGAGCTGGCACCCATGAGTTACTACGTTGTATGTTGGGATTTGTACTCAGAAGTGTCCAAACGTAAAAAGACATGAGTCACAACACTTTTTTTCCGAACCCTGCTGCAGTGCTGGTTGCTGGTACGTGTGCAATTCAATAATACCTGCTCAGAGAAATTAGAAAGGACATACTTCTGTCCTTTTTTCCCCACTTCGATCATGCTCGAGTGTATTGATTAGCCTGAGTGTGTTTGGTTTATCTGGCATAGAAAGCATGAAAAGGTATTTTTACAGGTAATCGGTGGATATATTTTACCAATCACATTCTGAAGGAAACAGATAAAAATATCAATTTCCCTCCTTTGTAGAAGTTTAGAGAGACAACTGGGAAATTATCACTGGGGAGGAAACATTAAATACCATCAACTTGGAGATATAGGAACCTGCAGTTTGTCTGGAAGCAGGCATGGTCCTTTTGAAGCCCATTTGGAGTTTTGTTCTCAGGAGTGTTGCTGAGTTCTGCCTTTTTCATCTCTCCCTGGGCCAAAAATGGCATTAAGCTGTGTCTGCAGGGCATGTGCTCTGCCAAGGAGCCCTTTCGTTAGGGACCTTTGGCTTTTAAAAACATTGTCCCTGAACCAACAAGAAACAGGAGTGGAAGGTGAAGCAATAAATGTTTCTGGCAGAAGCAGCGTGGTGACCAGTGGGAGTTTGGAGGGTGCCTGTCTGTGCTCAATCCACTGTGAGCATGGGGAAGTAGGAAGGATGGACAGCCTGATGTGTCCTTAGAGCCCATTTCGTGGTCCTCACTCCTACTTCCCATCTCCAGCCCAAAGAAAAGGCAATTTCCAGGTTTGAAGGCATTGGCTGTGTTCTCAGCAAAGCCCTGCAGACCCTGGCCACCTGGAGCCAGACCAGAAGGTAGTACCAACAGCAGGGCTCTAATGGTGTTAAGAGACTTCCTTGAATTTTTGGCTGTTGATTAGCTCATTCCCTTGCTCTTAGGGAAGCAAGTCATATAAAATACATGTGTTTGAACAAACACTCATTTTCAAAAGCTGGAGCGATTATGGTGACTTGAACTTGTTGGCTACTGGATCTCAGGGCAACCCTTGTAGAAAGGAAAGGTTTTTTTCCCTCCTAGGGTTCTGGAAAAGCTGGGAGCGCAGTGCCTGCCAGGATAGCTGCCATTTTTATTCTTCTGTTATAAGGTTTGGAGAGCTATTGCAGTGTTAGGTCAGGTTTGGGACCTTCCAGCTGGAGTGAGAGTCTGGTTCTTCCCTTGAACCACAATCAGAGCTGGTGGAGAGCATTTGGACAGGAGGGCTTTTTTATTCCTCATATCAAAAGCTTTTGGATGGCAGCATGCCAATTCTGACTGAATTCTACTCAGGGAAATATCTCAGATACAGTCCGGACAGAAGTCATTCTGCAGCAACGCCGCTGATGGGGTGGGTGAGATTTACACCCTGGTGGGACATGGCTGTGGCCCTGGTCCTTCATGACGGGGCCGCTGGGTGTGCCTCTCCCCAGCTCTGCTGTTGAAGCTGTTCCTCTGCTGATAAGCAATAAAAGTCTCATGGAGAAGGAAACTTGCCCATATCATGTCTCAGGGCTTACCATGACTCTGGTGAAATGTCTCAGTCACAGGAGCCCTCGTTGCACTGCGCTAAGTTCTATGAGCACTTTTTTACAGGCGTGTGTAGAGGTGTATTATTTTTTTTTTTTCTTTCAGAAAGAATTCCCAAGGTCTCAGCTATGCTCTGATGCTGCCTGAGAACATTTTTGAACTCTTAAAATTGTTTACTGAACAGGAAAACCATTTCTTACCCAGTTCCAACTCTGCCTGGAGCGCTGTGGAGGCATTGCCCGTGCCTCCCGGAACGGCTTCACCTTCTGGAAACAGCGCCTGCGAAACCCTCTTTGTCTTTTTTTTTTTTGACTTTTTCCTTTTTTTTTTTTAAATCTTTAGCCTTGTCATCCTGCTTTGCGAGCTGCAAGCATGATGTTTCCTATCATTTTAAAAGAGACTGTTCATTGAAAGATATAAAAGCGTAAACAAAAAGGTCATGTGTGTTGGCACAGTTTTTAAATGCAGACATCTGGGTTAGAGATGTGAGAAAATTGTAAAGAATTTGGGAAGGTTCAAAGGCTCATGTTATTAAAGTTTTAATAATCTCCTTTTCTGCCTAGCCCCAGCCCCCTGCTAGTCTTTGAATCTTGAAGGAAAATGCCGTCTGAACAAGATTATAGTTAATTAGGGTAGGATCTTCTCTTTGAAAGCCTGTAGGAAGCTGTTCTGCCTTTTTATTTTTCAGACTAGAATGAGCTGTGTGTAGGAGGAGATACATGGCAAAAAGCACTTGAGTGCAATGTTTTAATTTAAAGACTCCAGGGGCTCTGTTAAGTTTCTATAACACAGACGATGGTATTTTCACAATCACTTTGTTATGTAATCCCCGGAGAAATAATTCACCTGAGGTGAAATTCACACCTCGTAGAGGGGCCGGGGAGGGCTGGCAATAAACACGCATGAGCCTAAAGACACACGTGCCTATAGACACACGTGCCTTTAGACACATGCTGCGTATAGACACATGAGCCTGTAGACACATAAGCCTTTAGACACATGAGCCTATAGATACATGTGCCTGTAGACACATAAGCCTATAGACATATGAGCCTATAGACACACGAGCCTATAGACACACAAGCCTATAGA
>VYZM01016691.1:499443-653681 GCA_013398915.1 Dromas ardeola | reverse complement strand
ACACGAGCCTATAGACACATGAGCCTATAGAGACATGAGCCTATAGACACACAAGCCGATAGACACATCAGCCTATAGACACACGAGCCTATAGACATATGAGCCTATAGATACACGAGCCTATAGACACATGAGCCTAGAGACACACAAGCCTATAGATACACGTGCCTATAGGTACACGTGCCTATAGACACACGAGCCTATAGACACACGAGCGTATAGACACATGAGCCTATAGATACACATGCCTATAGACACACGAGCCTATAGACACACGAGCGTATAGACACATGAGCCTATAGATACACGTGCCTATAGACACACGAGCCTATAGACACATGAGCCTGTAGACACATGAGCCTATAGACACACGAACATATAGACACATGAGCCTATAGATACATGTGCCTATAGATACACATGCCTATAGACATGAGCCTATAAATACATGCGCCTATAGACACACAAGCATATAGACATATGTGCACAAAGCCCATCATGCAGCTCCCCCCAGAAGGCTGGGGTGAGTGGATGGGACTGGACAAATCCCAGTCCCTGCTGCTCCCCTGGCCCCAGGTGACGAGGAGGAGAGGGAGGGGATGAAGTCTTTCCTTTGGTGGCCATGTCTTGCTTGCCCCAGGGATGGCTCCCTCGGGGCGAAGGACCGCAGTTTGCGGGGTGCAGTGGGCAGGGGGGTTTGGTGGCCCCGCAGTGCTGTGGTGCTGTGTGCTTCTTGTGGCATGAAGTAATCTGTTGCCCCTGTCTCACTCCTGAATTTTTATCCATGTCTGGCGTGTCCCCAGCAGTGTCAGCGGAGAGCCCACGGCACCTGCTTGCAGATGATGGGGTCTCACAGCGGCTGCACGGGCAGCTTGCAAATACAGCGGACCCACACCCATCTCAGCCATCCCCTGCTCTTGCTGCTCCAGTGGCTCTTTTAGACCCTTCCTCAAAGAGCTTAAACCTCTTCTGCAAATACACGCACAGATGCTGCGGCTGCGGCCCTGGTTTGCATGCAGGAGCATGGCTCCTTCATCTGCAAGAACCTGCCGAGTCTTCAGAGCACAAAAATAACAGGCTGGACCCTGCATGGTGTCACTCAGCCTGCAAGAACGACAGGCGAGAGCATACGGACAACCTGATGTTGGCCCTGTGTCTGTAAGGGCTCTGCTGGTCAGCCTTCCTCGTTAACCCAAACCGAGCCTGGATGCTGTATGTGCCTCTCCACGGCCTCAGCCTCTGCCAGCGCCGAGTGGCAGGAGGGTTGGGGCTGACAATTTGTTTTATAAAAGGAAATGTATCTTTTTTTCTGAGTCTGTCATAAAAAATAAAGCTGGTTATATATTCTGGTCTATTTTGTTTTTAGTGCTTGCAAAGATGTCCCCAGGGAGCTGTTTTTTTAGAAAAATAGGGCGTTAAGAACCATAATTTCCCTAACATAACAGTTCTATATTTATTTCACTTTCTTTTTCTTTACACTCCCTGGCTTATAATAGCAGTGCTTTTCCCCATCTCCTCCTGTCTCTCTGCTCTGCTAACAACCCAATTAACGAGTGCCCAGAGCATGAAGCATTCCTGGCCTTGCTGCTGTTCCAGCCAGTCATTAACTAGGTGGAGAAGGTCTAACAAACACTGGAAAAAAAAAAAAGTGAATTTGTTTTTTAGAAGTTAGTTGGGTTTTACAGCATTGAAATAGAAAAGGTAGTAAAAGAGGGGAAGGAGGGAGTAAACACATTGCCAAAATACTAAGTCAATTAGCTTAGTTGAAGGGCCAGGATTTTCTGATGTAGCCCGGAGTCTGGAATTGCTCTCACCAGTAAAACACTTCCAGAAGTTCCAAAGAGCAGCTATGATGCTTTTTTTTCTTTTTTCTTCCCCCTTACCCTGAATGATTTTGGTAGTCAGGCCTAAAAACCAGATCTTAACAAAGATACTATTTTGCTTTTCTTGCTATCACTATATCTTGAATGTTTTATATTCCGTGATTGGGAATTTGCTCCATGTCCGGTTTGCTCCAAAATGCTCTACTGACTCTGAAAACAAAGCTCCTCAGCCTAAAGAGCCTGAAACCAAAGGCTTAAGGGTTTCACAACCAGCATCCCTGGTCAGTCCTCTGAGTCTTTATTCTGGTGGCCAAATACAGTTCTTGGATGTGAGACCACCAACAGTGCTCAAACTCTGTAGCACAGACACACCATTTAGCAGAAAACAGTGACAGATGAGCAGCAATGAAGTGACAGGAGATACCAGCCCATGGCTCTGAACAGCAGTGGGCAATACGGTCCCTGGAGACACACGACCATGCAGTACCGCTGAGAGATGGTGACTGATCTGTGCAGTACCGCTGAGAGATGGTGACTGATCTGTGCAGCACCTAGCTCACTGGACATGGACAAGGGGGGCTGTTTTTAGGAATGTATATTGTGGAAACACCAACCAAGCAGGTCAGGACCCCATTGCACTGGGCCTTTAGTTCATTGCACTGGGCCTGAGTTCAGCAGCAGAAGTGGACCATCATCCAGTTTTCACCTCATTATCACACAGGCAAGCTCTCACTGAGAGAGGTCTGAGGGGAAAATTCCTCAGAAATTCAGGGCTGGAGCCAGTCATTGCTTAACATACAGTACCACAAAGAGTCCAGGTTTGGTAAATTCATGCTTTTCAAATGAGAAGTTGGATCATTCTCCCTAAGCACAAACCCTCCCATCCCCGAGGTATATTCCCACCTGAACCTCCCAAAACAGCACAGCCCTCCAGTGCGCCGCCTTCAGCTATCTGACCTCTGAATGAGCAGGTGGCATGGAGCCCAGAAGTAGAAAGACCTGTTTGCACTGATTATCTTAGGCGTCATTAGCAGGATTCTTTACAAACAACTCCCTCCTTTGAAGAGCAGACATCCCCTTGCCTGTGGAGAATGACTGCAAGCACTGGCTGCCAGATTTCTCCTTCCTTTACAATGACCTCTGCAGTACGCGACACCTCTTTGAGCTCACTGCTCTCGGGAAAGAAAGCTGAATTTTCTGCTGGGGTGTTAACCTGTCACATTGCACTTTGTGCAGTACATCTCTCCCCCCCACCCCCCCACTGGATTTGATGAGATGGTCTGTGAAATAAAATGGGAAAAAATCCATTGACAGAAGGATTCTGTGACCCAAAGCTGCTAAGGACCTTCTAAGTGAATGCCTGGAGCCAGGTGAAGTAGCTATTGGGAGAGTCTTCAGCTGAAATTCGTGTTTGGAAATCCTGATATGAAGAAGCTGAAGAAATGGAATGGTGAGAAGTGCATTTGTCAGGCAGCTCCTGTTTGAAAAGTGCTAGTACATGTGGTTGCTGTTCAGAGAAGTAGAGGTGGGTGTGATATTCTGCAGCCTTCAGCTTTGCCCTTGGCATGGGATTATCCCCTGGGAAGGATATATCATACCATTAAGTTCCTCTTTGTAAAGGTAATGAGGAATAATGTCTCTTGAAGTCTTGCTAAAGAAGCTATAGACTATATGGACATTTTTAAATTTTTTATTCTCTCTTATTACCTCTTGGCTTATGTGACAAATGAAAGGCCTGCCGAAGAAAGCCTAATGTTAGTACACAGTAGGGGAAGAGGTAAGATGTAGAGCAGCAAATAAACATATGCACGTCATCCTAGCAAATTTAGAGCAGAATCTAGAATTATTTCCAAATGCTGGAAAACCCATCCCAATTTTGCCTTTTCTGTGTAACTTTTGGACTATAATGGGTTGACAGGTGTATCTTCTTTTCCCATTGTGGACTATATATTGATCAGTGAGTGAGAGATTGGCCTGTTATTCCTATGACACAGAGCAAGACTGGTGTCAACATCTGTGCAGTAACGTTCACTTGAGTCACATCTACACAAGTTTCTGCATTCGTTCAATTGTGCTATGTGTGTCTCTGGGACTAATACGACTGCAGTTATAAAAACGTGCTCTCCACTACAAAAGTTTCTTCCCTGCAGCTTGGAAATGTAAAGAGGCTCTGTTGGTTTAAGCACATCAGTGTGTAATGCACTTTATCTAACTAAAATGGAACAAAGCCTTAGGCATAACTTTGCAAAATAGGTACAGCATCTCAGTACTTATCAATATTATGCTGTTAAATTAAGGAATGTCCTGTTGCCCTGTATCACACAGAGATAAATTAAGACAGGATTAGGTTGCTTCTTTGTAATATTTGCATCTGAAGTAGAGAAAAACTGTATATGGTAGAGAATTTTTGAAAGAGTAATATTTTTTTTTGGTGGGGGTGGGTAAAAACAGGTTACTTTTTAACAGAACCTGATATGTAAAAATAATGAAATCACAAACCATAGGCCAAAGAACACATGCCAATTTTGGACATTTCATAGCAGTTATTTCTTTAATATGATTCACATACCTGCTTTAGTCATGTGACAGGAACCTCAGTCCAGTAATCTGCTAACTTGTGAGAAACATAAAAAAACCAAGGAAATTTACTGTCGTCAAATGCATGAAAGGCGCATCAAAAAGACAGAAAATGTTATCATAGCGGTCATTAAAAATTGCTAGATGATGAAACTTTGCAGAAGCAACGTATGCGACAGAGTTCCATAATTCAATAACAAGGACTTTTCAACATTATTTGTCATAGGAAATGAAATGGGGATGCTGAGGGGTGTTCAAGACCTAGCCCACAGTTAGAAGGCAGGCTATGTTAAAGAAAGGAAATAATTAACCACGAAAGGCACCAAGTGGATTAATAATTGTTATTCCAAGAAGGACAGTATCAGTACAAATGGGACCGGAAGGGAAAGCTGGATAAACTTAACTGAGGTATATGCTGTGTAATGAGCTGATGGGGCTGCACACAGGAAAGATCCATTCATTAATTGATTTGCTAGGTAAAAGAGAGGTAATGTCAGCAAAAGATTGAAGTAAACCATCAGTAAACAGGGATCTGGAATGAAGTGTTCCCCTTTCAGCATTTTTTGAATGTACAGTGCTTCCTCATCTCAGCCAGCTGTTCCCAGCTGATGAGTTGGTATGGATGGACCTGTCCTACCCTGGCCCTGCACTCACCTCACTGGTCTCCCCGTGTGGCTGCACGAGCTGCCTGCAATGGTGTTCTTGGTCCATGACGCTGCCGAAGAGGGGTGAAGCTCAGTGGCTGGAGATTGCCCCTTTACAACTCAGTTTTACAAGTGCCGTAACTGGCAGTCAGGAAAAAGGTAATTGAATTCACTGAATGTATAATGTACCTCTCAGAAAGCAATTGTGGGGGGAAAAAGGAATATGGGAATAGTCATTTCACAAAGTATTATGATAAGTGCAATTTATAAATGTGAGTAGAGGATGAAAGAAGAACAGATGAGCTTTCACCTTTTCTGTTAGTAAATGACAAGAGAAAAAGGTGACCAGTCTGAATTTGTAGAGAAGACCATCTGAGAGCCCTCCTTGGTTCATCCCATTTTGCTTCTTTGCATTAGACCAATGACACTCAATTAAACTACAGGGCAACAACCGTAAAATGAACAAGGGAAACACTTCAGTACAAAAACAATACTCAGCCTCATGGAGCTCACTGCTCTAAGGAATTACTGAGGTGCTGAGCTAGCAGGGTACATGGACTAGGTACATGAATTGGGTTTTCCAAGGGATATCCAGGCTATCCAGGATGGAAATGTTTGGACCTGGACAGTCGGTGTGGAAATGAATAAGGAATACGATCAACCGTGTATGAGAGGTGAAGGTGTTGACTTGCTATTGTCCAGCGCGGGGGTCTCCTGCTGCTTCCCCCAGTTGCCCCTACCCAGGAATCCTGCACTCACCTGGGGAGAACCTGCTCCACATCCTGCTGGGACAGGATTTGGCACTACCTGGGCTTTCAGTTTCTCCAGCAGGAAAAGTCATCTTTTCCTCTGAGTAATGAGAATGCAAAACATGAACGGGAAGAACTAACACCTGTAAGTGGAAAGCTGCTTTATTTGAACCATCTCCTTCCAAGCCTGTGGCTATTTCTTCAAACCAGATTGCATAACCAGAAGGGATGGGGGAACCTCAGAGCTTTTGGCTGCAACATGGAGACGCTTCCTTGCAAAGAGCATTAGCTCTTTAATTCTTCTAGTCTCTGTTTATCTACATTTTTGGTACTTCACATCAGCTTTGAATTAATTCCAAGACTCAGCTGAAACTGTCCTATCTGCCTAGTCCTGAGTACAGGCAAGCGCTACTCTAAGGAAGGAAATAATTTTGTTCAAAGGGGAAGCAAAATTAGGCATGGCTTGCAATAAATTTAGGTAAATTTCTAACTAAATTTAGAAATTTAATTTTACTACCTGGAAATTGGCTGGGAAAGAACAGATTTCTTTGTGAGATTCCTGGTAATTAATCAGCCTTTTTAGGGAGGTTTTTCTGCTTCTGAATCTGACTAACAGGGCAGCGCAGAGCTGTACGAAAATTCACAAAAGACCATGAAGCAGATGGAACTTTTCCAAACCTCTGCAACATTTCCTATTCTATTGAATTTTCAGTTCCATTTTTCTAAATGTCTTGTTTTATCTAAAGAACGACCCATCATGGTGCTGGGCTGGGCTTTCCAATAGGTCTTGAAACTGTGTGACAGATGGGCTAAATGCCAGGTCTTTCAAAAAGACTCCAGGATCCTGGCTTTGTGTAACTGAATGGTGCATAAAGTCCTTCATTGTCTTGAGCCAGCGTAGCTGAGCAATTGCTCTTCTTCTTGTCTTGTGTATCACCTCAGCCCAGCCCAGGCAGCTCACAGGAGCCTATGCTCACCAGCTGGGATGGGTCATGGGTAAGGTTTTACTCAAAAATCAAAGTGGCTTAGTGATAGATCTGCATGTCAGGGGAGTTTCTTTAGCATCATTTGTGTGTTGTTTTTGGAAAGTGGTTCCAGGCCCTCCTACTTCAGCAGGCTTCTCCTTTCCCCTCCTTTGGATCCCCCTGCTTTCCCTGTTTTACTTTTTGCTGCCCCTTTTTGTTGTTGTTAGTTAGGAAGTGGTAGCTTGGTTTCAAGTTTAGGATAGGTTTAATGGTATGTTGATCAGCTGCCCATTGGTAAAACTCTAGTCCAGGGTTCATCTGCACAAGCGAGCATGCACTTTGTTGACTTCAGTGGTGTTACCCTGATTTCAGCAGCTGAGGACCTCCCTCTAATTCCATTGAACAAAATCTAACACATGTAAAGTTGGTTTGTTTTTTTTTTTTTAAACCCCCAAATCCCTTGCTGGCAAAGTGCATCTGTTCTAACCAGCACTGGAAAAATGCAGTTATTGTGAACTTGGTCTCATAGTAACAGCAACAATAAGGCTGTGGTAAGAGCTTTGGATTCACTGGTGATGTTGAAAACACAAGGAACGCATCCTGTGCTCGAAGGAGCGCTCTACCTCCATCAGCACGCAGGTCCAGCAGCATCGCTGGTGAGGACTCGCTGCCCTTGGTAGAGGTGGCTGGCGGAGCTGAGGGATGTGGATGTGTATGGCCAGCCCAGGCGAGGGCGAGGAGCTCTGGCCCGCGAGCAAATGGAGATAGCGCCAAACAATGGGACTGGCAGGGGCGGCCGCTTCTCGCAGAGGCTCTCACAATGCAGCCCTGCCGCCCCAGCGCTGCGCATTGTTCTCCTTTGGTCGAGGCCCCTATTCAATTAGTGAGCAAGAATCCTTTCCCCGGCTCCGTTGCCGGCTCGGCGCTATCACACTGGTCCTCGGGTAACCACAGTGGTTTGAAACAACGCAGCTCCGGTTGCGAGCTGTGCTGCACATTTATGCGGGCTTGCTTGGAAAGGGCCCACGGACATCTGGTCTGAATCTCCCTTCCATTCACATTCACATCCACGTCCTCTGTCACTTCCCGAGGGACTATAAATAACTCCTGGGGTTGATACTGCATGCAAGGCTGGACCTTGGGGACAGGCTTGTCCCTTTCCTCGTGTGACGGGTGGGGAGGGCAGTGAGCGTGCTCCTCCAGCGAAACATGGGCAATGGAGGGCAGCCAGGCGAGTGCATTGTTCCTTTCTGCAGGGCTTTGCTAAATGTCTCTTCTTCCTTTCCACCCTGGTGGCAGGAGGAACCAGCCCCTGACCTCTCGTGCAGACATGCAGTGTCAGACGTGGGGACCACAGTTGCTGCTTCAGGTCCAGTTTGCCCAGCGGGATCCTAATTGATGTCTGTGGAAACTAATGCTTCTCCATACAGGTTTTAGCACAGGAGAGTCTCTGTGGGACTTGGATAGACAGGGCTGGGCTTTCTTGAACCAATCCATCACACTTTTAATTGCCTCTCAGTCAGTGATGCGTTGTCACATTTGTTAAAGGAAACCTAGAAGAGGATGTGTTAACTCTTCTGCTCCTACTCTTTGTGGTTTTGTGGGAAGGCTGAAGGAAAGTTAGGTCATAGAAACTCGTTGTCTAACATTTGTATTAGGATGCGTGGCTTCTGTTGCGATGTTGTCAGTCCTGTGGCTGGAGGATCTCACATTTCCTGGATGTGAAACTGCATCTGAGCATTACGAAACTTCGCTTGTCGCCTCTTCCCTTTTCCTCCTGCCCTGTTTCCCACAGGTTCCAGATGAGAAAAGGACGGCATGGACTGGGAGCCCTTCTAACAAAGGAGAAAGAGGCTCCTGGAGCCAGATGCAGGCAGTGTTCTGGTGCCAGCAAAAACTGTGCCAGTGAGGAGAAACACGCTGGATGCTGGGGAGGTGGACAGGAGCCAGCAGGAAGGCAGGGGGGAGGGCGGAGCACCCCCTCTGATTTTGTGCTTCCCCTCCAGGAGTGGGGAATTTGTGTACCTGACAACAGGACTGGGAGAACAAGAAGGGCTACTGAAAAACCATGAGATTTGGTGTCCTTCCTTCCAAAGGTGGTTTCAGCCCCCTGGGACTTCGTGCCAACTGCTCAAAACCATTGTTCTGCTCCATCACATAGACTACTCATGAGGATGCCTATGAATGATGTTTTTCTGATGTTAGGGCACTTCTATCTGCTTTGCTTGTTTCTCTTAGTCAAACAATGATTTCCTCTTCCACAGTTAACATTGTGAGGTGCAGGTCCAAAATCCACTGGTCTTGAGGGAGACCTCCCAGCCTGGCAAGGTTTTTTGGTCAGGTCCACAGAGCATGAGAAGTCACCCTTACAGAGCGCTGGAGGCTGCAGCCGCAGGGATTCCCTCACCCGCAGTTCCCCACCAGCTTCTCTGTGGCTTGGGAACAAGGAAACGTTTGGTAAACTTAGAGGAAATATTCAGAAAGTCCTGTGCAAAGAGATGGAGGCTGAGGGCTTTATAGTGAATAAAGTGCAATTCATCCGAGCTCCAGTTCTGGCTAAGGAGAAACTGTGCTGTTGTGAAGAGTGTGGTCAGGCCAGGTCAGATTAACGTCACTCAAAAGCAGTGTGGGGATGCTATACCCTCAGTGTCTGGCATGTGGATAAATGGTGTCACCAGTTTAATCTTCATAATAAGCACACGTTTGTTCTCAAAAAAGATCAGTGGCTGGCTGGTGGCATAGCAACGGCCCATGACACTGCCATATAGGAGACTTGGGTTTGGGGGAGGTGAAGGGGAATGTTGCCTCTAGGAAATTAAAAATTATAACTACAGCCTACTTAGCAGATGTCTGACTACGCCCTTGTAACTGCACCACAGTGCATCACAGGGGAAGAGCTCCTATTTAAATGTCAAATAGCAACTTTTTTCCCCCATGGGTTTTATAGGTGAATAGAAAAAGTCTGGCAGCTAGAGGACTTTTTTTTTGTTGAACCCTTTTTGTTGTTGTTGTTGAAACCATTTTGTTTTAATGGGAATATACTGTATTTAGTGAAACTTCTAAAAAAGCAGAAGGTGTTTCAGCTCCAGGCTGGCTTTATGTACATAGTAGCTCACCACAGAAAAAGAAGTCTGACGCGAGAGGATGCATCCAGGATAAGGTGGAAGAAGGGCAAGGAGCTGCACCTGGGTTTTCCTCAGTCTCTGTGGCTGCTCTGAGATGTGGGTGTTCCTCTGAGCATGTGTGCCTGGCTGACCAGGGAGACTGCTCCAGTCTCCTCCTCTGCCCCTGACCAAAATGACAAAAATTTTGTTTTTTTCTGAGGAACCACAACACTGCTGAGACTTAAAACATGCCACCAGGCAGGAGAAGAACTCCCTGCCTAGCTGTCCACGTGGTCTTTGACCGTGGCTTTCCAGTCAGGGTGATTACGTAGTCCTTATGTTTTTCCATGTATTTTCATACACGGAATAGTTGAGCATCACTTGGAAGCCTATCTTAGCAGGGGATGATCTACAAATTTCAGCCTAGAAGAGGCTTACAGCTACTTTAAATTATGATATGGGAATAACTCATGGTTATGACCTCTGGAAATGTAAGGAGAGGCTCAGCTTAGCTGAGGAGTAGATTATGCAGCTGTATCTACATATAAGTGAAACAAGACAAAGCTGGAATTAATGTGTGAGCCATTAGGTACAGCTTCCCCCACTCCTGTTTATCTTTGTCTGGTTTTAGACTTACCATTGAGAGATTCATAAAAAATGTGTGCTATGCTTCCTGAAGAAGATAAGCTTTCCTAGGCCCCTTTTCTATTTAATTGCTCTTTAGTGAAATCGGACTAGCTGAACAAAGCCAACAAGGCACAGCTAAAGCTTTTTGTGGATCTCCTTGTTAAGACCTGCTTTCTAGTATCTCTGTTTGCAATGATCTATGTGTTTGGATAAAGAAGTGGCCCTGGCTGGGGACAAGGGTGCAAACTCGGAAATGGGCATATGCATTAATATGAATCTGTTTATCTTCACTCATCTCAGCGATCTCTGAGAGACCTACCAGCGTTTGTAAATGTTGACTTGTTTTGTGCACATATGAAAATTAGAGGGAGGCAATGAGAGTTCAAACCATGGAGCAGGGCAAGACTGTAGTATATCATGACACAGCATTCATAATCTTTATAGTCCTTTGGATTGCTGTGGATACCTGCCACAGAAAACTTTACAAGGTCCTTCTTAAAATTAACATCTTTCCTCTCTCTATCTCCTCTGGCAGGCCGCTCCAGCACTCTGCTCTGCTGGATAAATGGATAAGCTTGTTATGCCTCTCTTAATCTACTCATGGCAAATGTTGTCTTTCGGTTTAAATACTTCTCCCCTAGTTCTTATTTATGCCAACCACCTACTTTCTCAGCCTCTGTGTTGCTAGATGATACAAGTGCTTCTCATGTCCTCTTGAAAGATACTCTCCAGTTTTCCCCTCATCCCAGTAGCCTTCCTCTTCAGTATGCATTAATCCAACACAAATCCTGGGCATGCTGGGGTAGGTCCAACCCAAAAGACTAACCAGGGCAAGGGATTAGGACAAAGACACCTGCACAGGATTTACTGTCCACATGGTTTTGGCCTGTATTAATTAGCAGTCTCCCAGGCAATACTTGGGCTGTGTTTTGGAGCTAGAAAAGGCCGGGGACCATTCCTAAATGTTTGAGCAGTTTGAGCTTGACTCTTTTGAGAAGGTGGAAGGGTTTAGAGGTTTAGACATGCTCTGTGCCATGCTTCTTGGCCTTCAAGCCAGAGAACAGTCCCCAGCATGTTTTCTTTTAGCAGCACACGCGTAGCCTTGGTAACCAAAACTGGGCATGGTCTTCTTGATGAGGTCCTGCCAGTGCCCGGCATTTATTGATTTCAGTAATACTTTCCTTCCTGTAGTGGAAATACTTTACTTCATTCTAGGTGACATTTACCTTTTCCTGTGGTCAGACCACATTACTGGCTTGTAGTCATATACATGGTTGGCACAAGCTCCTGCTTATGATTTCTTAAGTGCACACCCTTTTACCTTACACAATAAAATTTCCCTCCATATTTATTGTTTCTGAAGACTATTTGCTCTTCTTAGGTAAAATTCTGCTGCTTCTCAGTACGGACAAGGCGCCCCAGCCACAGTCATCTGAAAGTTTCATTAGACACTCTTGTGTGCCAAATTGTTAAAGAAATAAATAGTATTGATACTGACTCTTGCAAAACTCTGCTAGTGATTTTCTCCCTTTCAGCTCAACCCATTGTCACCTCCCCTTTAGCCAATTCCTTAACTACTTTGCAATTCTTATCTTAATCCCCACTTTCTCTACTTGAACTAATAGTTTCCATCTGGCAGGGTATCAAATGCTTTTTTCTAGTCCAGATAAATGACATCTTCCCATACTTCCTTTGTCTGTAAAATCAGATAAGAGTATTCTGGTAGGCAGGCAGAAGCTGCCTTTGTTAGTGTTATGTTGCATTTTGTTCCAGTTTTAGTTTGTTTCTATGTTTTTAGTTTTTTCTTCCCTCAACATACTTCTAAACCAGGGATTTACTCCATGGAGCCTGGAAGACAGACATTTATAACACTCATAACCTTTTTTGTAGCCTGCAAGGGGACAGCTTTTCAACCCAGGTTGTCTCAAATTAGAGGCAATAAAAATCTGCTGCCCATGTCCTGCCCCAGCACTACTAAGGCCATGATGCTGGTTACCATATACCTGAAACGTAGCGCGTTGCTCCTATTGAGCCTGCAAGCTCATTGCAGAGTGTATTTTGTTAGGTGTTTCCAGCTTGACAGTTCTTCCCAGGGGCACATGAAGGGCCTGTTGCCCTGTGGGTCAACATCAAGAACTAGTAAAGCAAGGCCCAAAATACCGCTCGCTAATCACTTCTGCACCTCACTATACTTTCTAAGTCAGGTAGTGCGAATTAGACTATTATACTTGTATTTCCCCTTGGACTGTCCATGGAGCAGACTTTAGCTAATGCAAGCAGTAGAAGACATGGAGGCACACATATGGGCCAGCAAACCACCAACACAACCTGACACTGGTGAGTTTGTAGAGCCTGTGCTGACTTTTCTACTGCCGCATCTTTCAGTTGCCCAGTATAATTAAACATGAATTGGCTTCTAACTTACTTCCTGATCCTTGGGTCAAGTTCAGTGTAATGACAACGCACAGTGAGTTTAGGAGTTTGGTGCTGGCTGGGATACCTCTGCCTGCACCACCATCCCAGCTTCAGGTATGATGTGTGTATCTGCTTTTGGCACAAAGGATGTGAAAATTATTGTGGTTCTAAATACATGATCTAACAAACGTCACTGCAAATTAAAGCAACCACAGTGGAAAAGATACAAACCTATTCCATGATTATTACATGCCCCTAACAGCTATCTCTAGCAGCAAAGAGAAGATTCCCTGTGGGTAGGTGAAGTTTACACTCAGGATTTAAGAACAGTAATTAAAACTCTGTAAGTACACTCATTAATTTTCGGTTTCTGAGCTGAGGTGACACGCGCTGCCAGTAACAACTAAACTAATACTACTTCAGTTACCTCTCTGTTTTCTCTCCTCCAAACAGACTGGGGTACAAAAGGCGTGCTAAGCCAGACTCACTTGTACTATTTATTTCCCTTTTTGCTGTTTCGTTTCTTTCCATTTTTAATTATGAAAGTAGGACTCCTTCCAGATGAGGGTCTGCGCAGACGGGCAGAGAGTGGGGATGCCTGCAGGCCCCTTCTGCTCAGTCCGCAAAAGGCAACAAAGGAAAACAAATTTGCCGGTGTTAAACAACAATGTCCCTATGTGAAATTTCTAAAAGGGTCCACTCCTCCTCTGGAACCTTCTAGGGGCTCTCAGGCTGAAAAGGGACTGCGAACCCGAGCTCAAGAGTAAGGCTTTGTTCACAGTGCTCTCTTTTTTTTTTTTTCTGTGTGCTTATTTATTTATACAATCTCCCTTATCTTCTCTGGTGGGCCTTGCCATTTCCTTAAGCTCACATCTCTACTTCTTGACCTATTCAACTTCTTCCTTTCATGACGTCAGTGCATTTTCACATTCTCCTTCATTCTGTCCCAGAATAAAGCCCAAGTTGCCTCCTGCACACTTCCTGGGTGATTTCTGTGTGCATGTCATGTTTTGGTTTCAAGAAGACAAGAAGATCTGTGGTGTGGATGGTTTTGATAGTTTGTGCTGCTGCACTGGGGAGCAAGGCTGGGTGGGAATCCCCATCGAAGGACCTGTGCCCCAAAAGAGCCGCCTGCTCTGGCCATCCCTGCGTCACCCCGCTCCTGCCGTTGCGAGTGTTACATTGCACACGGTGGATATGGGTGGTGGTGTATATTATCAGAAGAAGTTTTTCACGGTGAGGGTGGTGAGGCACTGGAACAAGTTGCCCAGAGAAGCTGCGGATGCCCCATCCCTGGAATTGTTCAAGACCAGGCTGGATGTTGCTTTGAGCAGCCTGGTCTAGTGGGAGGTGTCCCTGCCCATGGCAGGGGGGTTGGAACTAAATTATATTGGAGAGGGAAGGTTGGTAATGGGCACTAACTTGAGCATAGGAAGTTCCACCTAAACACGAGGAGGAACTTCTTTACTTTGAGGGTGGCAGAGCCCTGGAAGAGGCTGCCCAGAGAGGTGGTGGAGTCTCCATCTCTGGAGACATTCAAAACCCGCCTGGACGCGTTCCTGTGCAACCTGCTCTAAGGTGACCCTGCTCTGGCAGCGGGGTTGGACTAGATGATCTCCAGAGGTCCCTTCCAACCCTATGATTCTGTGATTCTGTGATTCTGTGATCTTTAAGGTCCCCTCCAACCTAAACCATTCTATGATTCTATGATTTGTCATACAAAATCTCACATGCAGGGCAGGAGATGCTCTGAGCCAGCCCCTCACCTTGCAGTACCTGCATCTCCTGTGTCTGTGGAGCATCAGTGCCCTGTTCCAGGCCAGGCCAGTGGACCAGGAAGGATGCTGTGGCCCCCGCGCTGCATCTGGAGTGTCTGACAGTGCTGAGGCCCGTGTCCATCATGCGATCACAGGTGCATGTGTACCTTTTCGATGACTCTGGCAGCCTGGTTGCCTGCTCCCAGGCACACAGGCTGAAGCATGGAGGCTGATGCTCTTGAGTGAGGCTTTGTTCATAGTTCATAAGGCATTCAGGGGAGCCAGGAGAAGTGCTAGGCATTTTATATACATATTTTATTGTTACTGAAATATGAAAGACATACACACGTCTTGATTTTCGTTATTTAAATCCCCCTTGAGAGACGGCAGGATTTTGACTTCTCACCTCATACCATGTGCTTCATAGTGTACGGCAAATTCTTGACTGTCCTTCCAGATGGCATGCAACAACCATCCCCCAAATAAAGTACAGCAGAATTAATATTTTAGTACTTAATTTGTCTTTTAGCCATTTAGTTCTGCCATACAAACTGCTTTCTTTGATCACTCGGAAAACAGTACTGATAACATAAATTAAAAGAAAAGTCTTGACTTAAGTTTAAAAACAACTTCCTTCTCATTAGGCTTTCCACGGGAACCATGTATCATATTTATTTAAGCGTCGAAGAAAATATTTAGCCTGTCCACAAAGGTTAAGTAATCAGCTGATAAGATTTGTAGCTAAAGTATGTTTAAATGTACTCATTAAACATAGTATGTGTTAGGTAATTTTTCAAAAGCTCTGCTCTACATGTAAACCATTAGGAAGTGGAAAGGAAAAAGTAAAAAAGAACCAAAGCATTCCTTGTGAACAAATACAGTTGTGCATTGTATAGACTGCAGCTAGCGGGAGTCAAAAAGTCAGAATAACAAGACCCAGAAGAAGGCTATAATGATACAATTTATTCTTCAGCAGCAACCAAGAGAACTAACCCCAGCATTTTGCTCTAAAAAAGGGCTACATATTTTAGCTCACCTTGTAATTTATGCCTATAATAATTGGAGAGGGAAGGTTGAATGTAGCTTATAAAAGGCTCAAAGCCTGTGGAAACAAACTTTTCTTGGTGAACTGAATTTACTTTCCAGCTCTGGCAGAAAGTATTTTTTCGTCTTATTGGTTTTACTGGTACACAGAATGACTCCATAACTCCATACTAGGTTTGGGTAAAAGTAAAAAGTTACTTTTGTTCAAAAAATGAAAAGAGTACTTTTTAGAAACAGACTATTTGTAGTTTGTATTCTACAATAATTTTTTCCTGATTTGAAGTTCCATTTTAAGCAGAAGCCAAAAATGTCAATCACTTTATCTGAAAGACTCAGACAAAAAAAGATGTCTTTTTGCTTAAACAAACCTTTTCCTTTGAAGACTCCCAGCCTGGTCTTTGCGATGACGTGAATGACATCTCTGGGCAAACAAATGAGAAAGTGAAAAGACGCCTTTTTTATACAGATTGCAAACTTGAGAATTGACCACATGAGAAGGAGCAGATGCTGTCTGTGTGATCTGTATTAAAGATTAGATTCTGCTGCTTTTATTCACAAATTGTTTTGTTCTTTGGGTAACCCCACTCGTTCCTCTGGTGCAATGCCTGATGGTGAACAGTAACTTACCGTGGGACCAGTCAAGGGTTAGGCTGCTTCTCGGTAGGGGGGTGGCAGGATTTGGTGACAGAGAACTGTAGTAAGAATTAAGGGATAAATGGTGTGTAAGAGAAAAAAGCCCTTGATCTGCTGTTTGTACTCCAGTTCAGGAGTTATTGTAGTTTCTGTTTCTCTATTTTGGGGTAGATACAAGAGAGGAAGAGCCAAGCAGGGCTTTCTCTTTTGGAAGTACCTGAGACTTATGCCAAAGGCTTTTTTCCTTCTTCCTCCTTCATCATGCAAACAGCTGTATTTATTGTGTCACTGAAACCCAGACACCCTTGATCACATTGCAGTGCACTTCTGGTTTTATGGTGAGAATATGCATATGCAACAGGTCACGTGTGTGAGGTCTCATTGCTGGACGCGCTACTTCTAGCCATGTGATGAGGAATGGAAGCAAATTCCACTCTCTCACCTGTGTCGAGCGCTGGGAGACACCTACTTTTTTTTGTTGTTTTTTCATACATACATGTTTGTCATAGGCTCAGGGGTTTTTGGAAGGATATGGAGTGGGTCGTGGGCTTGGTGCAGTGTAAATGGACAGTGTCAGGCTGCAGGCACATGAGCACTCCTGGGGCAAGGATCTGCCAAAAATATCTAGAAGGAATGAATTCATCTGTCCTGGCAAAATTATAACCCTATCCAGAGTAGGACAGGACATGCAGGCAGCATGGGGTGATCATTGCCAGACCTCTGCAATTCCCTCTGTCTGTTTTGCTCACTGCAGGAGGGAGGAGGTAGTCATGGATTACCTTTGTCCGTGAGCCTGGTAAGATATCATCACCTAGTGAAGCGCAGTTCAATGTCCTCTTTTATTGCACAGCTGTGGAGGTGCATGTGGACTTTTTTTTTTTAAGAGCAAAAGCATTTCTTCAACTCCTGGGTTTTGTTTGCTTTTGAAAATCGTTATCTGTCAGCCTTGGTGACCCTTTTTCAACATTGCAGCAGTGTTGTGATGTTACTCAAAAAACCATTTAGAAAAGCTGGAGGGACAAGTGCTGGCTGTGCCGGAGCGCCGACACAGCTGCTCCTCATGGCTTTCACCACCGCTTGTAGGCACTGTGCGGAGAAAAAGAGTTAATGGGGAGGTTTCATAATATTTTACAGCACAACAATCAATCATAGTAAACTGGCTGTCGCGTGAACCGCTTCCTCACCCAGCCTTTAATGACCTTCAGACCCACTCTGAATCACAGGTCATAAATGCTTAAGTACCCTGGCAGCTCTTGGCATGTGGAGGGCCATCAACATACCCAAGGCAGAATAACGGGGAAATATATATACACAATATGCATACGTGCGCATAAATAAATAACATTTTAAATACCATGCATAGATCACAGGCTTGCAAAACTGTGGTTAAAAAGGGGTTGATTGATGTGAAAGGGGCTATGCTTTTCTAATACTAATCTGATGGCTGTATATTGCCCAAGGAAATGTGTTCAGCTCAATAGTCAAATGACTGGGATTTGGCTCTGCACAAAATGTTGTCTTTTCATCAGAAGACTAGAAGCTTTTTTTAACCATAACCTGTACATTTTTCAGTGCAGCCACATTATTAGGTTTTCAGGGGTTCAGATTTTTGTCAAAAGCTCAAACATCTCAATAGAAAGCAGAAACACAGCAAAACCCCCTAGTTTTATTGAAGATGATTTTTCACTGGTAAAAAGGCTAGACAAAAATCTCCACACAACCTTAAGACACACACACAACCTGCGTATAGACTATGATAAGTTGTAAGACATTTAAATGTTAATTCACTGACACCGTTCCACTGATTGCTGGGTTTCATGGACGCCTACCACAGAGAAAGAAAACTATTTAGGATTATTTTCTGCCCAAGCTCTTTGGACAGACCCAGTGAGACCCTTGAACATGTGCTTAACATCTTGGCACAGGAGCTGTGCCATTGACTTCAGTGGTGTATCTCATGTGTTTAGGCTTAAGCATATGCTGGAAAACAGAGATTAGAGTGACTGAGTTCAGAATTGCAGCCATGAAAAAAACCCTGCGTTTGCAGTCAAAACTTAAGTACAGCACAGGGGATAAAACAATACTACTAGGAAGAGGTTTTTTTTGGTCGTGTGGGTTTTTTTTTTATTGTTTTTTTTGTTTTCACTTGGCTTGTGAGGTGACTCTGGTGCCATCATTGGCCTGCATGACAAAAGCAATCTCCTAAATCTACAAATTCCACTGTGCGTTTCAGAGAAAGCGAAGTGTTAAACAAGAAATTACAGTGAAGATCCTCCCTCCCTTTCCCCCACTTTCTCCTCTGTTCCTTTTGACATCCGAGAGGAGCGACCACAACTGCATACCATTTATAGATTTGTCTGATTAAAACCAGTTTTCCCTATAGGTCACATCATGTAGAAGACACAAGGTTTTTGTCAAGAGACCCGCTACTGGCAGAAACTGTTTTGCTGCTATTGCTAGTAAGAAATTAGTAACTAGATCCATGTCCTGTTTTATGCCGGCTTTATAATTATACTATTTCAGTGGTAAGCCAGACATTTGGGCCAAGGGTAATTTAGAAATTCTAGATCTCTATTCAGTTTTGCTTTTTATGTTCATCTTTACTGCAGCCATGTCTTCCTGCAACATATAATCTTCCTGCATTTTCCTCCCTTACTATGGTTTCTGTGACCCACTGTCATAATATAACAAATGCATTTTATTCAGCACAGCTCTCTGAAACCATAGGAAACAATTACTGGCTTTAAACAGCATTATTTTCTTGTTCTTTATGTTTCTGTCTTCAGATAATGATGCATAGCTCACACTGTGTTGTGCGACTGGCGGGGCAGGATTTGGCCCTTCAGTTCAGAAATGTTTTTGCTTTCCTGTCATTTATGTCATTTCAAGAGCCCTGTGGAGCCTAATTGACTTTCTTGAATGCAGTTTTTTATAACCTATGAGACTGTGGTTGGCTGGGTTATCCTTTTGGTGTGGTAATGGTCTCTGCAGTCTTTACTCGGACCATGATTACACAAAGTATATGTTTGTCTTTTTGAGCTTATATATGCTGTGAATGTCCTGAGCTAACGGTATCGCCGAGATGTGGTTTTTGGAGCGCTAGTGTGTCCATTATGCCGTGTTTGCTTTCTACAATGAAACATACAGCCAAAAATAAAATTTGCCCATTTCCTTCTGTGCAAGCTTTCCCCTCTCTGCTCTTTATCATCTTGTTCTTGCTCCTTTGCCTATTCTGCATGATTTTTTTGTTTGTTTTTATGTTCTTTGGACCTCTATAAAATACACTCTGAAAAGCCTCAGTTTCATCCGTGGGCCTTCCAGACCTTATGGATTTCTGCTGAACCATTTCTCCCATTGCCTATAATAAACTGAAGAACCATTCATTGCTGACTGGATTTCTTTGCAGCCTACCTGGAAGCCCCGGCTCCGATCCGTCACCACAGCCAAACACCAAAACCACTTTCCCATGCTGAATAATGATTTTGTTGATGGGACTCCCAAGTAACTACCTTGCGCCTTCTCGTTTTCAGCCATCTTTCTGTTTCTGTCGGGCATCTATGGTCCTGGTGGAGCGCGTACAGCACTGTCATGCATGTACAGTATTCCAGGGCAACAGGGAAGAGAAAATATAAAGTCAAGCGAGGTGACTTGTGTCCCAGCCCTCCGCAGGGAGCCGGGGCTCGGGCATGCACCTCCCTGCACCGCCGGGGCAGGCCGTGCCTCCTCCGCAGACAGATGTTTCCTATTTCAGGATTCTCAACATTGTGGCTTTGTTGACTGTCTTTTCAGCTCCAGATTTAGTTTTAGTTCCAGATAAAGCATAATTAACCACTTTCATAAGTTATTTAGTGCTGCTGACGGGATATCTCCGTGTGTGGGGGTGTGTGTGCCCAGGCGGTGCATGGGTGTGTAACTGTGGGGTTTGTATCAGGATTGTGCTTGGCACACGGGCACGGAATAAATCTTGAAGTAATTTTCACCACAGAAATTGGTGAATGAATTACTTCCTTTTGTCTGTGGCTAAATGTATATGCAAAACGTATTTGACAAACCGGTCTTGGAATACACCTCCTAGTAAACATGGCAGCTTTTCTGTCTGCCTCTTCTTCCTCCTTTCGTGCAAATAGTCCTAGGATTTCCACACCTCACAACATGGGGACACATAAAGCAGAGACACCTGGGAATAAAATCTTCAACAATTTTCTGTGGCACCGTCTCCATCACAGCCACTCCAGCCACTCCGGCTTACTGCGTCCTTTCTTCTTTCAAGCAAAGGCGTTAATAGTTACTTGTCCTTTCTGCAAATGAACTTGTTTTCTGACACTCGGTAGCTTTTCCCTGTCTTCCATATTCATCTGGGATACCGGATAGTCACATGGCGAGTCATCTCCCCACAAGGTGGACCCTATGGAGAGTTGAGCATCAGCCCCTGGACTGCACTCGTCATGGAAGGAGATGCATTGAGACAGCCAGGAGAGGTCTCCTCTGCAGGGCTCCCACAGAGCCCGGCCCAGCAAGGTCTGTGTTTTCTAGAAACGATTTCTCGGGAGAGGTTACCACCCCAGCTCCATGGAAGCTTTTTTAAAATAACCTGGGATACTGTCTCTGGACTGAACTTTTGGGGTGTTGCCCATCACCAGGTTATTGCTTCTATTTATATGTTTCATTCTTCTGGCTTTTAGCAAATAGACAATAAAGTCTACGATGCACTATCTGCTGCCTCCAGGTTTCCATTTGCAGCATTCTCCTTTTATTCCTAAGTACCTGCTGTCAACATTTTGGCATGTAACCCTTCCCGAGAGGTGGGCTGATGGAGAGGAACCAAACCACTGCTTTTTCAGCTATACGTTTCTCAGTTTACATACCCTGTCTTCATATCAGCCTCAAATTATTTATTCAGGCCTCGGCTTAGATTCTCAATGCCTGGTTTCTTTTTCCAGAATAACTCCAGTGTTTTAGATAATAGCAAGATCCGATGCAGAGAAAAGCTTGTTCTCTTTCATACAGTCAGGATGGTTTGATAGTGGACAGTTTGTTTTACTTTTGCTTATATATGTCTATAGAGAGCTGTTAACACGAGGGGTGTTCTGGCAGAGGAAAACAGTGTAAGCAGGAGGGGAATCCATTGCTTTGATTCCATGGCATTTTAGGATAAGTTTGGTTTCCCAGAGGAAAAACCATTACATGAGTGCTCCATATGCATTGAATCAATGGGAAGGCAGGAACGAGTAAAGATCTGACTCCTCCGTTTCGGCCTGAAATTCTTTCCTCACAGAGGAATTTCTGTCAGAGACATAAGTAAGGAATATCTATCTGAACATTTGTTTATTTTTAGTGCCATTTAAGCTGTTATCATTTGGACTAAGTTTTATCCCCTCCAGGGTCAGAGCTCTGTTCTAGCATCAACAAAAATACTAGATTGTAAAATGCAAAAGCTGTGTTATGTGTGTTGGCTGGAAAGTTGGGGATATAGCATGTTCCAGCGAAACACTTAACTTCTAAATTTTTTGCCACTTCTAGGGAATTTGATGAGGCTGAGTTGGGAAACTGGCCGAGCCATTAACTGATATCCAAACTCAGATGATGTATAACAAGGAGGCTGATGCTTTCAATATGTAATTTCTCGTTAGTCTTTTTTTCTGTGTGTTCTTTCTTATCATCTTAATTTTTACTGAACTTCCCCACCCATCACAAAAGGCAAGGAGAGTTAAGCATCTGATTTGACCCGAGCAGCTTTGCTCTGCCTTTTTAACTCATGACTGATCAAACTAAATCTGCGATCTCTGGCACAGGACCTCAAAGGCTGGCCAGGGTCTGAGGAGCTGCAGGAACTACTGTCAAGTGTTTGCCCGACCTCTGCGATTTTACCCCTCCCTTTCTCATAAGAACGTGTACCCATAGATCAAAGACCCTTCAGCATTTTTATGGGAAGTCAGCTGGAGGCATGGAGGCTGATTGGGAATACTGAGAAGGCTCCGGATGCTTTGTGGACAACCGGTCAGCTGCCTCCGCAAAAATGTGTCTGTCTGTGCTGATGAATCCTTCTCCCCCTCTTTGACTTTTTCCAGGACCCCTGCTTAATATAGGGCTGTGTTTCAACAAAACTATGATAAGGTTTCTCCAGTAGTATCATAAGGCTGCTATATGAAAAGAGCCAAATTAGAAGGAATAAAAAGGCACATCACTGCTGTAAGGCACAACTGTGTCGCTGTGTCCTCCTTGCTCACCCTCTCTGTGACACTTTGCAGAAGGCACTGGCGGTGCCTCATCTTGTCTTGGTGAGTGCAGCCCACTGCTCTGGTAGCAGGGTGCCTCCCTGCTGCCACCTCCGCTGCCGAGTGTGATGAAGCCACCAGCAGCGTCCCACAGAGGTGACAGTGGGGCTTGGAGGCTGGCATCCCGGTGGGGCCGCACCCAGCCCTGCTCCGCTCCTTTCCTAATCTGCTTCCCTCTGCATCAGGGCTGGTGTGGAAACAGCTGTCACCATCCAATGCAGACTTTAACTGGGGCAATGAGGGAAAAAAAGGGGTTGGGGAATACTAAGGTGGGCTCCATCAAGGTGAGGAAAAGGTAAAGCAAACCACGGCCTGTCCTGGCATGGAGTTTGGTTAATGAGCCATGATAGCAGCGTCGCTTGACACCAGGGTCTGTTTCAGCATCTGCTTCAGGCAAACTGCAGCAGTTACAGATGGAGCCATAAATTGGGGCTGCTCCTAGCACAGCTACCGCACACTGTATTCCTCCCGTAATCCTCCCAGATGTCTTTCAGACCCCAGAAAACTCAATGAAAGATTTTACAACTATTACTTCCAGGTATTTCACTATACAGGAAAAAAATCTTTCCCAACCCCAAACCAAACTTACATCTAAGGTGGCTGGGTTTATAGGTACCACCACACGGCTGAACTGCATTTTGCCTCACTGCTTTTGCAGTTGGGAGAGAGCAGGGTGTTTTTTTTCCTTCTCTTTTTTTTTTTTTTTCTTTATGAAGGTAGCAGGAATGAACTGCAGTGTAAATTGCCTTCTTGACCGCTCAGGGGACCAGCAAAAGGTTGATTGCTTCACAGAGGTCATTTTCTTGCAGAGGTAGCGTAGAGCTGCAGCTAGTGAATTTGAGGATGCCCTAGGGGTGGTCCTTTAAGACAGGCGGGGTATAACGTGGTGGACTCTCACACAAGTTTCACTGTATTCTTGTAGCTGGATAAAAATCGTAATGAAAATGCAGACCTGACCCAAACGGTGAGGAATTTTCAGTGGGAACCAAGCTGCTCTGCTGGTCTCTTTGTGCAAACGCAGCCTTTCGAGGTGCACCATGGGGAGCTGTTGCCCTTCGACTGATGCTGGGATGCGGTTACAGAGCAGACAGTGATGGCTTCTGGTGAAATGTATGGTTTGGGCCCTGAAGTTTGAAGTGTGGTAAGTAGAGGCACCACTGAACAACAGGTCAGAGATGTCGTCTGAGCTTAGGACACATCTTCTTCTACTCAGATGGACGTTAGGGGCTCGTTGCAGAGAATATTGAAGGGGGCTGCCTGTCCTTGCGGTCGGTGTTGCTGCTCAGTGTCTGCAGCCATGAGGTTGCCTGTGGCCTTAAGCCCTTGCTGATCTGGTCCATCTTCTGTTTGTCCCCTCCCTGAGCCTCCCTCCGCTGCCCTGATGACCTTTTGTTTAGATCAGCTATCAGCTGCCATTTTGGAAAGAAAAGCAGCTCCCAGAGCTTTCATACTGATAACGCAGTGTGGGCTGCAATGAAGTAATTTCCTCCTGTATTTATTTTTATTTTTTGGCTGAATTATTTTTAATGCTCGCTGCTTTGTCCATTCAGTAACCTCTACATGGCTTCTCAAGTCCATCCTTTTAACCCTTCCTTCCCCTCCTAGCTCTGCATCTTCATTTTCTACAATACATTTAAATACCATTGACTTAACCCACACACTCCTGGCGAGAGGATTCTGCAGAGCCTTTCCTCTCTGCTCCAAAGCATGACTAGAAATACAGTTGGCCCTGCTTTTTGTGGAAATCACATCCCGCTGCCCAGCACTCAGCAGCAGATATTAAACCAAATTTTTCACCCCCATCATAACGTGTTATTTATTGACCACAGAGAAAGGGTTATTTTCTGGGACTGTAGATAAGGCTGGGGCCAGGAAACAGCTTGCACTTGTCTCTTTGAATTCATCTAGTCTTTACCATAGTGTTTCATTATTTCCTCCCTCGTTATCTTCAGAGCAGAGGCTGTCAGGAAGGGGCAGGCTGGCGAGGGTAGCTCAGCCTCCCTGAAACGGTCTTTTCCCACATCCTCGCGATCTTGCCGAGGACAGCAAGCCGGGCTCCGGGTGCCCCCGTGTCCCTTCTTTGGCAGCACACGAAGAAAGTCCCCACTCAGCCGAGAGGGCTCTAAGAGCTTTCTAATCAGCTCACTGTCAGCCTGTTTCCTCTCATCATTTAAAATGAGCCCATGCTAGGTTTACAGCTGCCAAAGCTTTTGCTTGGATTCAAAACACAGGAGCATTTGAGAGCCAGGTTGTAACTGCCAGGGCAGATTACTATGGAGGCAGCAGCCTGGGGAAGATGGCTCTTTTCCTCTCGTCAAAAATACTCTGAGTGGGTGAGAAATCATCACCCTGGCCAACAAGTTTTACTTGCAATTGTTCTCTTTGAAAACTGGCTGCTTATTTTGTTGCCCATTGTCAGATGGGTACCTTTGTAAGTGAGGTGACCCAAATGTCTGTGTAAACAGGTGAAATTCCCGCAGGAGGTGAACGGCATTGGGCTTTCCGTTTTCTTCCTGCATTTGTAGGACACTGCAGGTTTCTCCTGATGATGCTTTTAGAAACCTCACTGGTTTATCAGTGCTCAATGTACACACTTCATTAACCTGTTTCTGCTGCTCCAAACACAAGTATTGGCAGGGCTGAATTATGCTAATATACACCCCAGCTATGAAGAGGCAGTTACAGCTTTTTTCACAGGCGTCCAGGATGTCTGTGAGGATTATGAAAGCCAGGCAAAAAGTTTTGAAAAAGGATGTTGGGAGCCACTTGTTTTGATGTCAGCCAGATTCTTCAGGGAGGCTGTACCTCCCTTCTCCAAAGCAGGCCTCCAAAGCAGAGGCGTATTGTGCACAGCAAATAATAACAGCGGCATGCAAAATCACCAACTGCATTCGAAAACTTTGTCATAAGTTATTAACCATTAACACAAGCAAATTTGTCATCTATGACAGACGTCTTTCTAACTTAGATGTGTTACTGAGTGGATACCAACTTGTGGTATTCAACAGGGAGCTTTCTTCTACCTCTTCTTGACTGTTCATCTACCCATGCAGTGAAGGTGGCCTGCGTTGGCACAGAGCAAGGGAAGGCAGCATGTTGGTGCAGCCTTTTGGAAAACCTTTGTCAAGAGTTAGTGCCAGGAGTGGATGAGAAGGTGATGGCAGACAATGGGCTTTCTCATACATTTGAGAAGACTTAGATTGCTGTGCCTGGATACCAAGATCAGTCTGAAGGACAAGGTGGAGTCAAATGTGGTCTACACTTCTAAAAAGTTAAAAAAGCTGCATCCATCCAATGCTGGATGTACAAGACATGGTGCCTGACTTGCCCTGCAGTTCTTTTGGTACCCTTGGTGTGGTAAGGAGGCAATGTGCAGGAGGAGGGTGAAGTACACCAGAGGGGCCCTGGGGGATGTAGAATACAAGGGTGGTGGAGGTCATGGGGGCACATGGTTGGGATTTGGGGCGGAGTGATGTGAGATAAGGTTTCCTGGATGTAGGCTGCAAGGGCTGGGGGGGGAAGGAGAGCAAGACCTGAGTCCCAGGCTCATGGGTAGATGGGAATGGCACATTTACATATTTTGGAGACACTTAGGATCTCTCTCCAAGTCTTGCTGGGAGCTGTGCACCGTATAAACCAAACCCTGCCACTTAGTACATGCTTTTAGGGAAGTGTTGTGGTGTTAGAGCCCTAAAATAAAACCCAAATGCTCCAAAGATGGTACCTGTACAGATTGCACAGCAAGGCATGGAAATCAGGAGCAGGGCCCCTTGTGTCGCCCGCTTTCAGCATTTGTTAGAAGAGATGTGCTCTTGAGAAAAGGGCTTGTTGTTGTGGGCAATGACATTATTCCCAACACATTCCATTCATACCACATTCATGTGGAAAAAAATTCCTTTCTGCTGGTATGTCATTGGCATTTAGCATCAGTTATTGAGTGTATTTGATTTTTTATGTGTGAATTTCATGAAAATCAAAGTGGATATATTAGTCTTCTTGAAAGCGTTGGACAGCTTCAAACACAGAAGTTGCACTATATGCTGCAACCTGGGGTTTACACAAGAAAATGCTGCAACTGAAAACCTGTCTGGTTTTTATGGTGCTCTCCGTTTGCCCTACTTTGGTTGTCTGAAAAATATAGTATCTATAGTAACTTGAATTTTAAAGTGATGATACCAACATTAATAGGACAAATTATGATGCAATATTTAGGTTTCATTAGTTTCTTTAAAGTACTTCTTTCACATTACAAAATTGCATTTAGGAAAACTGGTTCTGTTTTTTGATGTGGGTTAATTCCCCTCCACCTATGATTACTGAGTTTACCATGTAAAAAGAAACAACTGTTCTTTCTAACACCAGACTACCTACAGGATCAGCAAATTGGTTTAATTTCTCCTGGTGCTAGAAATATATAAGCTTTAATCATGAATCAGATACACACCCTCTGAAATATGTTAACTCATCAAAGCAAAGGGCCCACTAGCCTTTAAAGAGAAGCCTTTATTATACATGCTATATAATACCCGATATTTATATTATATAGTTTGGTTTTAGTTATATAGTTTGATGTGTATATACATGTGTTTGATGTGTGTATATGTATATACGTTGGTTTCAATCCAGGTGTAATGCTAACCTACAGGAGGTTGGGCTGAGCCATCTGACGTTCCCTTTTAGCCTTCTCTAGAAGCATGGAGAAGTAATATGGGTACTTTGCTTCTAACAATTATTCATGGGTTTTATATTTTCTCAATTTCAGTAATAACTCGAGTTTATTCAGGTTCATTTTTGACAGTGACTATTCCACAGAGCGAAGAAAATGTTCTTTGCTGCACCTTCCCTTTGCTACATTACAAAGGAAGCATACAGAGGGTGGAAGCAAGGATGGGTAACCTGGGAGGAACAAAGAGGCATTGTCCGAGCATCCAGGGATGAAGCAGGGAAAGCCAAAGCCCAAATGAATCTGGCAAAATTGAATCTGGCCAGAGTTGCCAAAGACAACAAGAAGGGCTTCTGTAAGCACATAGGTGACAAAAGGAAGCCTAAGGAAAATGTGGGCCCATTGCTGAATGAGATGGGGGACCTCATTGCACAGGACACAGAAAAGGCTGAAGTACTGAATGCCTTCTTTGCCTCTGTCCTTACTAGCAAGACGGGTCTTCAAGAATCCTAGATCATAGAGACCAGGGGGAAAGGCTGGACCAAGGAAGATGTACCCTTAGTGGAAGAGGTTCAGGTCAGAGAATACTTAAGCAGACTGGGCAGACACAAGTCCGTGAGCCCTGATGAGATGCACCATAAGTGCTGAAGGAGCTGGCAGATGTCTTTGCAACACCACTCTTTATAATCTTTGATCATGGTAACTGGGAGAAGTGCCTGAAGACTGGAGGAAAGTAAATGTCACCCCTATCTTCAAGAAGGGAAAGAAGGAGTCAGTCAGCCTGATCTCGGTCCCTGGAAAGGTGATAAAACAGCTAATCCTAGAAACCATTTCCAGGCACATTAAGGAGAAGAAAATCATCAGGAGTAGTAAGCATGGTTTCACTGAGGGGAAGTCATGCTTGACAACTTGATAAACTTCTACAATGGAACGATTGGCTTGGTAAAACAGAGAGGAGAGTAGCTGATGTTGTCTACCTAACCTTCAGTAGAGCCTTTGACACAGTCTCCCATAAGATCCTCACAGACAAGCTGTTGATGTGTTGGCTGGATAAGTAGACAGTGAGTTGGGCTGAAAACTAGCTGAATGGCCAGGACTGAAGGTGGTGATCAGTGGCATGAAGTCTAGTTGGATGCCAGTAACTAGCAGTATACCCCAGGAGTCAATACTGCATCCAATCCTGTTTAACATCTTACTGGATCTGGTCCTGTTTAACAACTTCATTAATGATCCAGAAGATGGAGCAGAGTGCACCCTCAGCAAGTTTGCTGATGACACAAAACTGGGAGGAGTGGTTGATATGCCAGAGGGTTGTGTTGCCATCCAGAGGGACCTCAACAGGCTGGAGAAATGTGCTGACAGGAACCTCATGAAATTCAACAAGGGGAAGTGCCAAGTACTGCACCTGGGGAGAAACAACCTCAGGCACCAGTATGTGCTGGGGGCCACCCAGCTGGAAAGCAGTTTGGCAGAAAAAGACCTAGTGGTCCTGGTGGACACCAAGTTGACCATGAGCCAGCAATATGCCCTTGCGATAAAGGCAGCCACTAGTGTCCTGGGCTGCATTAGACAAAGTATTGCCAGCAGGTCAAGGAAGGTGATCCTTCCCCTCTACTCAGCACTGCTGAGGCCACACCTGGAGTCCTGTGTCAAGTTCCTGGCTCCTCAATACAAGAAAGACATGGACATACTGGAGAGAGTCCAACAAAGGGTCATGAAGATGATTAAGGGACTGGAACAACTCTCCTATGAGGAAAGGATGAGGGACCTGGGACAGTTTTATCTGGAAAAGAGAAGTCTGAGGGGGAAAATCTTAGTAATGTGTATAAATACATAAAGGGAGGATGCAAAGGAGATGGAGCCAGGCTCTTTTCAGTGGTGACAAGTGACAGGACCAGGGGCAATGGGCTCAAACTGGAACACGTGAGGTTCCTCCTGAAACACTTTTTCACTGTGAGGGTGAGCGAGCACTGGCACAGGTTGACCAGGGATGTGGTGGAGTCTCCATGCTTGGAGATATAGAAAAGCCATCTGGACACAGTCTGTAGGTGGCTCTGCTTGAGCAGGAGCCTGGACCAGATGACCTCCAGAGACCCCTTTCAACCTCAATCATTCTGTTATTCTGTGGTTATATTCATTTTTAGGCCCTTGCTCATGTTTGATTTTTCCATGATTTCTGTGTCAGGAAAACCCTTTACTCAGTTTCATCTGCAAAAAGTGCTGCAAAACATTGTTCATCTTGTCCAACTTTTTGCATAGAGGAGTGTGGGGCTTACTTGTGCAATGGATGTATTTTCTATTTTTAAAAAATCTGGCCCATTGTTTTGCTTCTACAGCAAATCATCAGAACATCTGAGTCCATCTGCTTTTAAGAATCTTTATTGTTCCTCCGGGAACAATAAACAGCATGCTACCAAGAGCCCATGAAACTGGATTGTAGTTTTCATGTATTTCTGTTCCCAAACAGCCAAGTAACTGAAATGTTTGTGTGTAGTAGAAGCATTGCTTGGGGGTTTTGCCTGGAGGTGTTGCATTTCTCTGGGCTTCTTGTTACTCACAGGGAATGGGAGTCCTAACAGCAGCCTTGTACCTGTCAGAGGGAGCTCCTCCCCACATCCCAGCGTTTGACATTAGTAGCTCCCCTGTTGGCCCTGTTAGGATGGTAAGAAACTCCCTCTGACCTCTGGGGGTTCAAAACACTGCTCCTGGGGCAGGTCCTCCCTGCTCCATTTGGCTCAGTCATCTCCGGACAGCTGCCCCACCTTTGACAGCTTCACTCAGAAGACTTCCAGCATCAGACGAAGGTAACATAGAATCATAGACTAGTTTGGGTTGGAAGGGGCCTTTAAAGGTGATCTAGTTCAACCCCCCCTGCAATGAGCAGGGACATCTTCAACCAGATTGAAGGCTGCTCAGAGCCCTGTCTAAACTGACCTTGAATGTTTCCAGGGATGGGGCATCTACCACCTCTCTGGGCAATCTGTGCCAGTGTTTCACCACTCCCAGTGTAAAAAATTTCTTCCTCGTATCTAGTCTAAATCTACCCTCTTTTAGTTTAAAACCATTACCCCTTGTCTTATTGCAACACGTCCTACTAAAAAGCCTGCCCCCATCATTCTTATAAGCCCCCTTTAAGTACTGAAAGGCAGCAATAAGGTCTCCCTCGAGCCTTCTCTTCTCCAGGCTGAACAGCCCCAACTGTCTCAGCCTGTCCTCACAGCAGAGGTGCTCCATCCCTCTGACCATTTCTGTGGCCCTCCTCTGGACCCACTCCAACAGGTCCACATCTTTCCCGTTCTGAGGGTCCCAGAGCTGGATGCAGTACTCCAGGTGGGGTCTCACCAGAGTGGAGTAGACGGGCAGAATCACCTCCTTTGACCTGCTGGCCATGCTGCTTTTGATGCAGCCCAGGATATGGATGGCTTTCTGGGCTGTGAGTGCACATTGCTGGGTCACGTCCAGGTTTTCATCCACCGGTACCCCCAGGTCCTTCTCCGCAGGGTTGCCCTCAATCTCTTCATCCCCCAGCCTGTATTGATACCAGGGGTTGGCCTGACCCAGGTGCAGGACATGAGGTGAAGGTTTATTTCACCAAAGGGGAGTTCTCATTACAAACTCAGAAGTAAAGGGTCAGAGCCCCCAAAATGTGAATAAAATCTGAGTCAAGACTTAACCCCCAGGCTGTCTAGTGCTGCTCATCTGTTGTTTCTGAGACTCATTCCAGACCCTCAGATCAATGGCAGGTGGGTTCAGGGGTCTCCTTTTTCCCTACCCCCTTCTAGCGACTGACTGAATGAAATGAGCCACATGATCCAATGGACTGACAAATGCTGAGATGATTTTTTTTTTGTTTGTTTTTTGTTTTTTGTTTTAATAACAGCACACTATTTAACCTCAATGGCTGATGGATGTGTGGAACAGATGGGACTACTGCTGAAGGTCAACACCCCCAGGCCCTCTATTAAGGCATCTGAAGTCACAATAAATTTTTCTAGGCAAGCAAAATGAGAGACAAGGAGTTCCCAAGTGAGGATCCAAACAAATCAAATGCACCTTATCAGCCGCATCATAGCTCTTCTTTATGCATCACAAGGAAGCAGCAATAGCTCAACCCATAAGACAGTTTCCAACTATCTGTAGTTACCTGGGGTCTTTGACTTGGTTTGGTCATCATTGCCAAAGAATTGCATTTGTAACATTGCCAGCCACTAGCATGGGAGCAACTCTGCGGGCACAAATTGAAATGTGACCTAATCAGAGAGCTGCGGGAGAAGCAAGCTGATTAAAAAGGAGGCACATTGGGTCTGATGGAGATCAATGCTGACAAGAAAGGAAAAGGAGATTGGTAGTCTCTTAAAGATTTCTTAAAATCAGTCCTGTCCAGTCAGGAAGGCTGGTGTGAATGCAGCAGGGAATTCTGAAATGTGATGAACAGTTTATGTCAAAATAATGCAACAAATTCCAGCCCCAAGTAAATGTATGAACCCAAGTTCTACACTGTGCCTGAGGCCCTGATCCTGCGAACGATTACATGCATGAAAAAGCCCAGTGAACGCAGGTCTATTCATGCATGCATAAACACTCACAGGATTGGGGTTTTATTGTGCATCCCCTGCAATCTACTGGATGGGATAGACATCAGCCTGAACTGTGGCCCATGTTTTCTCAGGGAGAGTTAGAAAACTAAACAAAACACATAACAAACCTGAGGCACATTTCACATCTGAGTCACTGAAAGTTTGTACAGTAAACACATGTATACAAAACTGGACAAGTTTATTTTCCACAAGGCAAGCTGGTTTTGTAATTTTTTTTTTAACTTATAAGGAAAGAGAGGAAATTCCTCCTCCCCCCTTCCCTGCCCATACATTTCCCTTGTTCGTGAGTCTTTAGAAGGCTATGAAACTGCACCAGAAGCAAACAAGGACTTCTTTAATGAATAAATATTTACTACAGCCAACTTGGATACCTAAGGCTGAGGCTGATTTCTCTGAAACATGCACCAGAAACTCTCAGGGTTTGATCCTGTCCCGAGTGAAACATGCTTCCTGGAGCAGCAGCTGCTCCTCATAACACATGTCTGAAATCCTGAGCAGGACCGCAGAGCACTTTGATGGAACTGGGTTGGCCAATTTGTGCTGGATAATTCAAACCTTTCTACATGTGCTGTCAGAATGAATCTGTTTCACTTTACTTGGTGTCCCTGATGTAATTCTGTACGTAAAGCTGCCCATTTGTTTGGCGAGTGCTTTCCTGGGGCCAACAAATTGACCTCAGAAGCATGAGCTTGGCATTGGTCGGTGCCAATGAAGGCGAATCTCTTCCCACGGGGCTGATCTTGATGCTGCAGTATTAGTGGTACCTCAATTGGGCACCCTGGGGGAAAACACCACGGTATATCAGGGCTTTTCCTGATGTCCTTCGTCAGGTCTGATTCCTGGGTGGTAAGAGCATTGGGATCAAGGGGCAAAAGAAAATCTTTTATTTGAAGTGGAACAAAGTTGCACAAATTAAGAACTTAGAATAGGAGGCTGATATAAGGCTGCTGGTAATAAATAGAACAAAAAATCATTTGGCAAGCCCCAAACCGTAATGTAATATGTTCCCAAACGAGGCATATTTGTAAGCCTACAGGAATGCCATTATCTGAGGAGCCCTCCTTTTTATTTATGATCTTGACTCTCCACAGTGTATAATTTAAGGTCTCATTGAGTTGTGTAAAGGACACAGGATCAGCATTCACAAGACATGAGATAACTTCTCAGCTCCTTCAATGAATGACCCTGTCAGCCAACCCCTGTCACTTCACTCTGTCCACTCTCCGCTTCTCGAGGAAGAGGGTGAGCACTGGGTCTGGGCTGGTGGGTTGCTCTGTTTGCTTGCAGCTTAATTTCAGCTCCCAGTGCTAGATACAACGGCAAACCACTCAAAAACTTACAGCATGTTTCCTGTAGGTGAGTTTCTAGCATCCACAGATTCTCTAGATCTCAAGCCTGGGATCAGATCTGCAAAGATAATGCATAAAACTGCCTACCCGTCAGGACCAGAGAGGAAAAGGCAAGACGGCTACCTGTCTGTGATGGAGGCTGTCCTCTGCCCTCTCCAGAAAGGCAATTGCACCAGTCTGAAGTTTCTGGTTTCAACGTTTTTTTTATTTGTTTTTCTGCTCAGTGTAAGTTAAGTCCCTTGATAGTTTAAGCAACAAAGATTTATGGAGATAACAGATTGTCCCAATTCCTTATGAGGGAAAATATCACCCCAAGTTTATTTCCACCTTTACTTTCGAGCTGCCTCTCCTTTTCTGTGCACTGAGATGTTTTGGCCATGGCTTGGAAGCCCAGCCCTGCTGCCACATGAAAACTCAGAGAGCCAGGAAGGATCTCATCACATTGAGAAACTGAACTCGTAGCAGAGCTGGAAAAGCCTCTTGGTTCTGACTCAAAACATTTCTATAACGGGGTTTCAGGGCTCACGCTGGAAGCAGTTTGCTGCAGTCAAGCTGTGCAAGATGCCGCCAAACGCCTCCTTGTCCATCTCCTCAGTGCCAGTTCACGGGCACCAGCGCCACGATCACATGCATCTCCATTTCACTGCGGCTCTTCCTCTCCTCTGTTGTCACTGAGCATTTGGTTAGCGTAAGGGAAAGTGCCACGTCTGTCCCCTGTCACTGCCCTTACATCCCCCTGTCCCCACCCACTCTGGCAGCTGGTGCCTTCCTGACCACACCAATTACATGGGATGAAAATAATGCTGAAAAGATCAGTCCCTCCCAAGTTATCATTGCAAACATGCCTGGCTCCCTTCCCCTGCAGCTAGCTTAGTTCTCTTCAGCGCCTTCCAGTCCCAGGCTTCACTCTTACCCCCTCCTCTTCCTCCCTGGGTGTGCAATTCCTGTTAGCAATGGCCAGCGAGGTCCCTCCACGTCAGGGGCACATTCGTGCTGCAGCACAGCCCCCTGCCCCATGTCAGGGCTGTTCCCGGCCATACCTTCCCAGTGCACTCACAAGTTACACCTTTGCAACTGGGCTGTGGATTTCCACGTGCATCTGCTGGGAAGGTGGCTTAAATATTGAATCTGCCCTGAGTTGCAGAGAGTGCTTTGGCGGCAGTTGGCAGTTGTGTACACAGGAATAAAATCCTCTATGGAATTTTGCATGTTTATTCTTTGTGGGTAATATTTTCGAGCATTAATTCCTCCCTGATTTGATTTCAGAGGTGCAGGCACCAGCTCCCAGTTTTAGGCTCTGGCTCCCCTCTGCCCTTCCCTGCCTGAGCGATGCTGAGCTTTGCGCTGAGCCTGACGTTTGGTTTAAACTCTCGGTAGAGAAACACTGACGGACAACTTATTTCTCCAATAGTTAAAGGAACATGGTAAAACAGTTTGTTAACTGAAAAATCAGTCCAAACTTCAGAGGAGGATAATTTAGTGCAGATGTACCACTTGGATACCGAACACTGCTTCCCTCCCACAATGCAACATACTTTCTGCCACATTTGTCATTGAAAAGCTTTCTTTAAAAAAGGGAGAAAACAGCTAGGTCAGTCCAAAATGTGTAGTTAGTTCTCCTTTAACTCTGAAATAGCAGCTAAGTGACAGAAATGCTTTAAGAACTAGAGAAAAGCACTGTAAATCCCCTTCTCACTCAGCAGGTTGTTACTATGGAGTGGTACAACTGCAGGATACGAGACCAAAATAAGAAAACAAAAAAAGCCAGAAGATAGTAATGTGAGCCAGCTTGTTCTGTGTATTAATCTGTGTCCTGCTGTAACATCCTCTTCCTGACATTTTCAAGCTGAAAAAAAAATAATTATGGAGTACAATTAAATTATTCAAAGTTACTTATTATTCCGAGTGGGGTCATTGGCTCCCAGCGTGAGTTTCACCAAGGAAATTCTCTTTTCCCCTAAGTCTGCTCGTCCTGGGGAAGCGTACTTGAGCTGAATGCACAGAGAGTGCCTTGTTCTGCCGTTTTCAAAGCATTTTTTTTGTTACGCATGTGCTGCGTGCTGGGAGAGGAGTTGAAGCATGAGAAAAGGACATTTCATTTGGGGGCAGAAGCCCAGCCCTGCACAGGTGGAGGTGGTCCATGGGCAGGAGCTGCATGGCTTTGGTGCATCTCCTGTGGCATTGGAGAAAAGCTCACATTGACTCAGTGCCCCTGGCTTGCTTGCTTTCTTACTCACCTGTGCAGCTGAGACGATTGCTAAGAGGAAATGTGGGTAGTAGCACTTGTTTAAAACACAAAACAAAACCCCAAAAAGCTCCCAGACTAAATGGCCCTTCCATCTTTTAAGATAACACATGAGAGAGTGACATGTATGGTTAACTTTGCTTTTTCTCAGCTTAAGTGCATACCTGCCTGTTCTCTGCCTATCGACCAAGTCCAGTGTAAAAAATAAACCAGCTGTGCTGCCACTCTGATAAGTAGCAGTCCAGGTTCGCCTCTGGGCAGATATTTACTGCTACATCTGGCTTTGCTTTGCCGTATTGTTAACCTCCCTTTTCCTTTCTACATTTGTTTTGTTTTTATTAAATTTCCCATCTGAACCCTCTAGTCTGTATTTCTAATGTCAACAATTGCTTTTATCACAGATAATAACTTCCTTTTACAAAAGCTGTACCATCCTACATGCATTTCAAATTACATTTTATGGACAAACATTGAAGTACAGTATTTGGCAGTGCATGCAATTGTATGTATTTATAGTAATCTAATTCTAAGGTATGAGAGCCAAGAAGTAAGTTGGTTGCCATTTTCTTAATCATGTATTTAGTTGACAATGTAGTTACTTCTACTAAACCTTAATGAAGTTTGCATTGTGATATTGTGATGCTTATGAAGTAAATTTTGTGGTATGCTTAAGCATGCTATAAAAACAGTTATAAAAATATAAGCTGTTCCTTTAACTCACCACAATAGCTAAAATCTGAAAGCACTAGAGAGGATAAACATCTATTGATATATATAGATTGGAGAAGGAATCTGGACATCTCCAAATAAAGAAGATGGATTACTTCATTTTTATTAAGTAGGACCGGAAATCATGTCTTGTCTCTTTTACCAATACTGCCACAGACTTTATGCAATTCATTTACCCTTTTGGAGCTTCATCTCCCACATGCACAATACGTCGCAGAGGGACTGTTGAGATGGAGCAGTGCTTGTAAGAAATGTTGAGACCTTTTTTTGGAAGGTACCAGACAAGGCCTTATTTATGTGTTGGTTCATATTGGTTGGGAATTTAAGGTGACATACCCATTTCTGGTAATCCACCTGTGGGTTTTCTTCCTCTGGAATAAAACTGCCGTATTTGAAATGGTCTGAATCCACTCCACTAACTTGTGTTTGCTTCTCTGGCATATAATATAGTGAAGGAAGGTAGGATATCCATAATCCTCTGCTTAGATGTAGCATCTGTTAGCATGGGCAGCTGAGGAGAGCCAGGAGCACTGCCTGAGGTGAGCATTTAATTTTCTTTCCAGTTAAACATAACCGTGCCTACTTTGCTGCAGAGCAACGATTTCCTCGCGTCACTCTCTGGGGCCTGACTTGGCCCGTACTTTTTTGGCATCTGCAGTAAGGTTTATTGTCTTCCCTGATTCCACTGATCAGTATAAAAGTTTCTCAGTGATAGCTCTTTTCTGAGATATTTTAATGACTAACTGGCTTCCTCGTACCCTTTGCAAAGTATGGTTCTCTATTGCTAATGCAGTCACCAAGCCTTTAAACAAAACCCCACCTAGCACTGAGGCTCTGTCTGAGCTTGGGAATCTGCTGCCTTGGCCTCCCTCGGCTCACAGAGGCTTTCCACAGCATCTCATCCTCAGCAGTCGAACGAGCAGTCCTGCCCCACTTTGCCTGTGAGCTGACAGGACTTCGCCCATCAGATCATCGTGTTTAGGAGGCGCTTTGGCAGGCAGCTGTCGGATGCTCGAGGGAGCATGTCTGCAGCCAGCACATCTTCTCTTAGCTCGTATGTAGCTTGAAAAGTTGAAGCTCGCAGTTCAAAAAAATCATCTTGCTCTTCTTGTATTTTCTCCCCTCAGTACTGTTACAAACTGTGCCCTTTCCCATGTGCTTTTTTTCCATGCAGACATTTTTCACATGCTTTCTCGGATCACCTCTAGAAACTTTCTTCACCTTCTTATCTGCTTTGCTCTGTATCAGGTTTTCTGGGAACAACACGGTTTGTGAAATAGCTTAACGTGAATAATGGTCCAACTGGCTTTCAGGCTGAATCCTTTTGTTGACAGTATCTGGAGTATCCATTGCTCTGATAACTAATTCCTTATTGCTCTTCTAACACCGTACTCAGCTCACTGCCCAAGCATTGGACCGATTTGCCGCTCTGTGCCATCCTCTGTGGACCCTGATCTTGAGCTTGACAGAGTTTTATGCTTTGGATCTCTTTTCTGGCTATTGCCTGGTAAATTTCAATTGCAGAAAGAAAGAGTGAAAGTCAGTTCCAAGTCTCTGAGCAGTCTCCGGGCAGTCTCCTGCTCTGAGCATCTTGTCCTGGATTTGATCCCGTCCTGCTCTCCAAAATGGTAAATAGCTCCACTCTGCCAGCGTGCATCTAGGTGGCCCGGTGGGAGCACAGGCACCGAGGGCACCCCGGTGACATCTTTGAAAGCCTGTCTAAGGAGTGGGTTGGGCGATGGAGGTACCACACAGCTCATGATCTCCTTGTCCATTTTCACGCATGCTAGATTTGCTACCTGACTTGTTGCACATCAAGCCCAGGCACACGATAGGGAGCTCCCTGGTAATGCTAAGGTCCTTGTACTTAGTGTACACAAGTCATGTAGAGATGGTTTGGTTTCACTGTAACCAATGCAGGGTAGAAATGCTGCTTTACAGTATTTCTGCCTCTTCCCCCATCCTTTACACTCCTTCCTGCCCTGTGCATCTCCCCATCTGTGCTGGCTCATGACTGTGGAGGCTGTGCTGTGAAGCCATTTGAGAAAAAATCCAGCTTCAGAAAGTCAGAAAAAAGAATTTTTCTTACATTTTTAAAGATGGATTGGCTCCTTAATCTGCATTAGAGCTTTCCACATGAGTGCTGGTGCTGGCACAAAGTCAGGGGCAGTGCAATACAGTGCTGGAATGGAAACAAGAAGTGGGAATGGATACCACATTCGGGAAAACACACAAAGTTGATTTTTCTGCATGTTTTACATCATGAACCCACAGCCTGTGCCAGGCTGATCTGCGCTCTCGCTTCTAAGGTGAAGAAAAGTCTCCATCCTCTTAGGAGCTTCCAGCATTCCTGACCACGCCATGCAGCAGGATCTGAGGGCTTTTTGACAACACTGGGAAAAAATGAATCCTGCCTTCTGAAAGTGCTTTCTGCATTTCTGTTTCTGTGCTCTTTGAGGTCACTGGTCTGGATACTGAGGTGTATGGTCTGCCTTGGCAGCACGTGAGGAGTTTACAAGAGGAGAAAACTCTTCGTTTCACTGACGATCTTGGGGAAATGGGAGAGGACAGCAGGCTGCTGCTCATTGTCAGAGACCTCATGGGTCCCTCCCTGGGGTGGGGTCTGGGTGGGAACAGCCTCTGTGTGTTTAGCTTTTGCTTAGAATAGATGCATAATAGATGTTTCAGGAGAAAACACTTGTTAATCACAGATGAAGCCAGAGATGGGCAGACTGGGAAAGGTTAGAGCTCTGGAAAATATTTGTCAATTTGAGTCTGTCTAAAACTGGGCAAAATAAGTGTGCATGTGGGGCTAACTGGATGGTTTGTTCAGGGAAGTTAGGCTTCCAGAGCTCTCAAATCTCGTGTATCCAGGAGGTGTTCCTTTCAGGACACCACTAGTCCTTTCCTGACCTACACATGGTGCTGTGCAGTGCCAGGACTTTGGCCACATCACTGGCTGGGCTTTTCCAGCCCTTTACTCTCAAAAACTCAGGTCAGAGCCTCCACGTTACAGCACAAGCAGTGGCAAGGCCCTTTCCGCTATATGTGTTTGAGTAACAGTACATTCATTTGACTTGGCTTACATGATGTCCTGTCTCTTAGCTTGTGCTGTGTTTGCTGATACAGTTGATTCCCTTATCCAGTTCCCAGACCAACTAAAAGATGCTCCTGAGGTTTGCAAGCAGCCAGGGAAAGATAGCTGTTTAAAGAGAAGTAGAGTAGCAACTCAATAGGATTGAAGAGTTTTAGCAAATGTTTAAAATTTGCTTTTCTCAACCACCTACATCTAGTTTTTGTATCCTCAGAAACTGTTGGGGAGTTATGAGATATATTGGCTCGGTATAAAGTTTAAGTTGCGCTTCGTTGTTTCAGAGACACATTAGAAAACCTTGTCTTTTGGCCTTTTATTGCACAATTTGCAGAAACCTACCCTGTCTGATTTAGTTGCCTCTGGCTAAAGAGCCTAGAAACACTGTCTCCTGGCACCTCCAGGAGTCTCCATTTCATGCAAAATCTATCATGCTTGGGAAGATCCAAGTGCACGAGTTTAAAATCAGGTTTCCGCAACTGCGCGGCAGAGGGAACTCAGAGGAGGACACAAAGAGCCAGGAACATGACCGAAGCAGTATCACTTTGAACCCAGAGGGAATACTCGTGACATTTGCTCAAATTTAGGTTGGAGTCAATCTGACACAGCTTGTCTGCCAGTTGTGATATAAGTTTAAGTTTTGTTTTAAAAACAGTTAATTTATTCTGCAGGTTAAAAATGCTTCAGCCAAGTTGTCTTCATTAGGGAAGCAAATTCTTGACACATCCTAGGAGATGATGGCAAAGAGACAAACCCTTTTCTTTTTTGTTTTGTTTTGCTTTGTCACAAGAATGTTTGAGAAATTAAATTCCTGTCCCTAATGAGGAGCTAGTTTTCAAACTTATCTCCGCCTATCTCAGAGCATTGCTGCTCAGGAATTGGGAAAAATTTCTGGACACATCAGAAGTCCAGCAATAATGCCCTTTCTCCTGCTTTTCTGTGGCATTCTTACTGCGGGAATTGAGTTAATATTTTCCCCTTGGAGTGCCCTGATGAGCCTGGAAGAGCAAAGGCAAGGGCAGGCAGCAGCGCTCCCTGGGGCAGCGAGAGATTTCTCTCACTGGGCATTTGGAGGTGTTTGAAGTACAGGTATATGCGTACAGGGCCCATTGATATTGGCCAGATTGGTGTCTCTTGCTGTAGCTCCTCTGAGGCTGGTGACAGCCACCGTCCCTTTTATGGGCCCACTGCTGCAGTCGTTACTGCTAAGAGATTTCCCACCATTGCCTTCAAGCAGCGGTATTTCGTATCTCTCTGCAACTCAGGATGTTTCCTCTTGTGAAGGTTGCATTTCATGTTAAGACATTTCCAGCCTGGTGATCAGAAAATATGAACATTTCTAAATCTCCTTGTCAGAATAACGTCAGTGGAAATGTTGAAATGATGAGAGAAATGAAAAAAGACACCTGGCTGGAAGGTCAGCTACACTACTGCTGTCATAAAGAGTCACACACGACCACGAGTTGATTTAGGTGAATAAGAAATCAAACCATGCCTCTTTTCATAGCCCAAGTCTTCACATCACCAATTGATGCTAATGAACAGGGTTAAGTCCAAACTCATCACTTGGGTGGGCCTGAGGAGCTCGTTCAGAAATGGCTGTGCCTTGAGAGCCATCATGGTCTCCTGTCTTCTCACAGTCACCTCCTCACCAGCCTTTGGTCAAGTCTGTTGCAGAGTTGTTTTCTCCCTCTGGTGCAGGACCATGACCCCACCTCATGGTATGTGAGCCCAGGCACTGCATGGTGGTTTCCCCGGGACATCTGAGTAGATAATTAATAATGGTGGGAACCCCCTTATTCAGATTCAGTAAGTGCACTGTTGAAGCTTACAGCTGAGCTAGATATCCCAGACTCTTCATCATCCACCAGAGAAACTGGTGCTTCTAGGGAGATATTTTAGATGGAAGGAAGTATGTGGAAGGAGCTCAGTGCTGCAAGTCCAGACACAGACATCCACACTGTGACTAAGTCCCAATTAATTTGGAGCTAGTTATCCATGCATTTCAGGGGCGGGAGACTGGTGACTCCAGTGGATGGTCACTCCACTGTCTTAGAGACCTCCCTTGTACTGCCCACAGAGGTAGCCAAGATGATCCCAGCAGACCGAGCACTCAACTTCCAGATGTTAGGTGAGCTTGGTCCCACTCCATCTGCTGATGCAACTGGGGCATTCTGCTGTTGCCTCATGGTCCATGCCAGCAGGGTTCTACCTGTGCCTTCTGGGGGGTGTCACCACGTGAACTCCCCACCATCCCTTTGGGCCTGAGGAGTCCTGTGGAGAAGGTAGTGCCGTCCTCAGAATGGGGTTCACAGTCACTCCTCTGATCAGGATTTGAGAGGGGTAAGCCCCATCTCCATCCCTCCGAAGCAGCTCTTATGTTGCTCTGGGCAAACCCTTCGGCTGGGGATTAGCAGAGACATCTCTCTGCTGGTAGTAGGGGTTGGCAGTAAAACACTGTGTCAAGGCTCTACAGCGTCCTCCGCAGCAAGACAATGTTGGACACCAGGGTATTCCCATGCTGTAAATAATATATGTTCATATTAAATTAGATGTGAACTTAATTCCAACTAAGAGACTCACTCAGGTCTTACTTATCCTGAGCCAGAAGTGGGGCTTGAATGTTTTTCCCATCATGGAGCGAGGCAGCACCGGGAGACATGTCTATTCTCCAAAGCAGAGGGAACCACTTAAAAACTGCTGATGGGGACAGAAGCTGAGGCGGTAGAAAACGCTGGACTTTGCCTCTGGATAACAGTTCCTGCATGCACTGAGGGAGAAGGTTGTGTGTCAAACTTGCCCTCCTGCTTTAATGAAAAATGCATTAGGGAGGCCAAAACATGAAGAGCTCTGTAAATAAAAGGCAAATAGATAAGATGGAGTTTTCTATGATCTCTCCAGAGCCACGTTGTCTCATCTTCATCATTTAATTACAGATGCTAAGTTGAGTAAGTTGCCAAAGTAAACTGTCCTGAAACAGAACAAATATTCTGGGCACAGAAGCAGTCTTTTGATAAGGTTTTACATTTATCTGTGAAAAGAAATGTGAAGAGATTTGCTGGCAGCATTTGTATTTTTTGTAAGGTATGTGCACTTCTTTTGGGGTTTGTTTACTGGCCTGGGTCCGCTATCTGTGTCTCAAGAGCCTTTAGCAATATTGTTATATTTTGACAGAGCCTTTATAACAGCCATAATGTAGTTGCTGTATTTTGAATCACCTTGCATGTTAACTAAACAACCCAAAAATGTATTTGTCACAGCTAACAAACATTTCTGTAAACAGTTGACTTAATTTCTGTTCACTCAAACCCATATTCAACAACTTGCCTCATTACTTTTGTCTGAAACTCAGCTTGAAAGAATTGCTCTGAATTAGATGTTGGGGGAATAGGTTTGAAACTTTTTCCTGCTAGTTCATTAACCCAGTTTAATAGATTCCATGGGAGATTATTTTCTCTGTACAGTGGTTATTTAAGCAATACTTTCTATTTTTTCAAAATATTTATAAACCAGTAAGTTCCTCTGATATATTTATTGGTACCTCGGAGCAACTTATTGCACATATAATGGAGAGGAATGGATAAAGTTACGTCTACTATAAAACTAGGGTATTTTTATTTGAACTTTAAATACTTTTGTGCAACTTCTGAAGCTGCTGTACAAAGGAGAGGGTTGTGCTCTTGTACTTGTTTATCTTTACTTTGTTGTTAGTGAATTCTTTCTGGTGTCATGCTTTGAGCGTGGCTGAAAAAAGTCATTAGGATTAGAGTCAAACATTAACCTTGTGACCTTCTTGTTTATATACCTACTGTAAGTCTGCTCTGCTTGTATTTCTGCAGTTAGTAAAAGCAAACTTGTGTGCACAGTCCCTGGATGGCAGTGGGCAAACCGAAATGTTTGTCAAGATCACTGATACCACATCCCTTCAAAACCAAAGCTTCAAAGGCATGTCAGTAGCTGAGATTAACCAAGAAGAGGGCTTTTAAAATGTGTGTGTCTGCCTCCTTTCAAAAATAGTGCGCTGACAAAAATAGCATCTTAGCCCAAGGTAGTGATGCGCAATGCAATGAATGGAAGATGAATACACATTTTAAGATCGACCCAGCTTGGTAAATGAATACAGGCTATAAAACTCAAAGAAAAAGGACATGCCATCTGTCCCTGTCACAATCCCCAAGACAATGTACTTGGGAAAAACTGAAAAGGGCTGGAAACCCCAGATGTTCCTGTTGTTTTTGCAAAGCTGTTGTTCTCACCATTCCTTGGGCTTCTTGGAACATGTCCTGCTTTCCACGTGCGGGAGAGGGAAATCACTGACTGGACTTAGTGTGGAAAATGTTTGAATGCAGCTACAGCGGGTGATACCAAAGGATGGTGCCTTGGCTTCTTCATCTCCTTGTGTAGTTGCCAGGGTTTCCTGAAAAACAGAAAATTCAGAAGGTGGTAGAAAGCTTTTAGGCTTGCCCATTTTTACCAATAAAACCCAATAGGAAAAGATCAATGTGCCCACGAAGCCTCGCTGCTGAGGGATGCTACTGGGGCAGGGGTTGGGCGCAGATGTTGCCGTGGGGCAGAGGACTGCAGAGTGCTGGGGGGCTCCGGCCCCAGTACCACCAAACGCTGGGTACTCCTTCTGCTGCTGGCCCAAACGGCTTCATTGGTCCCTTGGCTCTGCAGTTGACATGGCCATCATGGTCAGGTCTGTCTCTTCTGGTGGTTACTCTGGGGTCACTAATTCCCAGTGAATTCATCTGGCACAGCTGCCAAATTAACCCCCATGTCTGTCGCACTTGCAGCTCAGCTTGCAATGGTGAAAATGGAAAAAGAAAGCCAAAAATCAGACCTCAGCGGGTCTAAAATTTCTTGGTCACTGTCTTGGATATGGCCAGAGGAGACACTGGTGTGGAGGTGCACTCATCAGCCAGCAGCTCCTCGCTTGGGGATGTCCCACGTGGACCTGCTGGGAGCCCGGCTCCTGCCAGCTGCTGCAGCTCAGTGTCACTGTGCACACCTTGACTAGGTACCTACAGACACAGGCTGCTCTTGCTGCATTTAATTTTAATGCTTGCACAGACTCATAGGATAGTTTGGGTTGGAAGGGACCTTAAAGACCACCTAGTTCCAACCCCCTGCCATGGGCAGGGACACCTCCCACTAGACCAGGCTGCTCAAAGCCCCATCCAGCCTGGCCTTGAACACCTCCAACGATCTTATCTCTATGAGAATGAAATCTGGATGACTCCTCTGCCTGGCTGTCGTTGTGTGCTCAGAATAAGGATTGCTGCCGCTGGTGAGAAGGCAGCCGTGAGGCTGGCATAGCCAGCCAAATCCCACCAAACCTCCTTTTTTTCCTGTTCCCCTAATTTGTCCACCTAACTGGGCCACCCCTTCCCTACAAGCTCCACTGCCACAGTTGCAGCTGCCTTCTTCCCTGGCTTCCCCTCCTGTCCCGAGGCAAATGCATCTCGCTCTCCCCCTTTCCTCCCCTGGTGTGCACGCTCACATGTCAGCTGTGCCAGATTCAGAACAGAATATTTGCTTGCAGCTACGTCTTTATGAGAGCAGAGTGTTCTGTAATTCCATTATCAAGCACATCATGTGTTTTGATCGCATAGGAAATTAATTCAGTACATCGGTGCATGTTTATTGTCAGTACAAATTTGCAGCAAGACTTTTTTAGAAAAATCCCTAATGAAGCACTTTCTTTGTAAATTGGTACATTTTAAAATTGATAGACTTTTTTCAGTCAGTGAAAGCCACAGCACTGTTAACTCCCTAAACACTTAACAATCCTTGCAGATACCATTGATGGCATGGCAAATTTTGGACACGTCCTTGTTGCATATGAAATACAGTTATCAATGCAGAACGTGTTTGAGTAGGGCTCCTCTGTGGAAAAGTAGGGTCAAGCAGAGGTAACTTGCTGGTAAGAAGTAATCTTTGTGAATAATTATTTGTTCTTTTCAGTGCATGAGGGATACTGTCTCCAATGTATGGCCTTTCGTAGTGCAGATAGACCCAAGCCCAGCTTATTCTGACCTGGGAAGAGACCTCAGAAAGCCAGGGGGATGTAAATTCAAATTAAATTTTTGCTCCAGTGGAAACCAAGCAATGATTTTATATTATTTTCTTGTCCTATAGGGCCAGCTTCTGAGATACTCAGACCTTGTTTAATTTCTGCGCAATCCCCAGCAGATGTGAGAGTGACAGATGAATTACAAAAGAGAGAAGTCTTTAAGAGATGACAGATGGCTCTTAACTGTAGACAAATTTCTCAGGGATGCAAAACAAAGGGACAAAAGAGAACAAGGAGCCAGCCCTGAGTTAACAAGGTACTGATGTAAAATGGAGCTATGATGGCAGAGCGGCCTGTGCTTGGGGAGCCCGCTGACATGCAGGGAGATGCAGAGATGGAGGGGACAAAGAAGGAAAATCACTGGAAACAGTGAGCCTTGGAAACTACCGCCTGCTGTCTGTCCTTGTCCTGTCCTGTCCTGCCAGCGTCCTCCTACCTATTCCTGAGTGCTCTCGCGAAAATTTTTATCTTTTCTGCTTACTGCTATTTAAGACTTAAATGGTTAAGTCCAGTTTGGGTCAGATGTTGACCCTCCCAGTTAGAACATGGGAATACTTACTGTGTAGAGAAAATGTTTAGATTATACAGGCAGACCTTCTGTTTGTGTAAAAACAAGAAGAAAGTTGGTTAAAGAATGGCTGTTAATCATGTGAACGAGATAATGTATAGAGATAGCCTAGGTGTGTGTGTATACGTACGTTTGTGTGTAACCCCAAAGTAGCCCTCTGTTGGGATCAGAATCCTTTGTAATCTTACGATAACTTTATTGGAATAAGAAAACAAAGGTGAGTATTGTTTTCTAGCAATACTTTAACAATGTAAAGTAAATACTTCAGCAAGTATTTACTAGCAGGAATACTATTACCATGGTTAATGAAACTGTAATCAGTAAATGGAGCCAGCTGCAAACACTGTTTGTTTGTTTTTTTTTTCTTGAAGTGCCTAAATGCTCTAATATGCATTTTCATCCCTCAACAAAAAATATCTATTTTTAAGGCTGCAAACCAAGGGGGCCTATGGGACCCCGAGTGTTGTGCTACAACCAACAAAAATGCTATATAAAATGTTAGTGGAAAGTATAAAACTTCACTTCCGATATGGAGGTCTAATCTTTTCTAAGTGCTTTGGGGTGTTAAAAAGGAGACTGAGTCTCAGAAACGCTAACTATCGAGAATATTTAGGGTATGTGGTAAGTGTCTGTCGTATGTTCCCAATAAGCGGGCTATTGAATACTTGACCTGAACACTAATGGAAGCCTGCATTGGGCAGAAATGCTGAGGGATGCTCACTAAAAACACGCAGGGGACATCTCTGCAGCACTGCCCGTGTGTGGCCCCCAGCCCCATCTCTGCTACCACCAAGGGCAGACCCCAGCCCCCAACCCCCAGCAGCTTTCTGCCTGCTCAGGATAAACAGCCTGAAGAGGATTTTTTCCAGCCTTCTCCAGCTTTCTGACATGGTATTTCCCAGTAGCTGCGTGTGGAGGTGGCCTGGGAGAATATGGAACCAGGCTTTACAGTGCTGCAGGAACCACCTCCAGGAACCACCCACTTAAAAAACTTTCTCTCTCTCTCTCTCCCCCGTCCTATTGTTGGGATGTTTTAAGGTCCTTTTGCTCTGCAGAGCCTTCATGCAAAACCTGCATTTGTTTGCGTGGGTAATAGCTGGCAGTGGGTTAAGTACAGCTATTTCCCAGAATTGTCCTAAGTGAATTTGGGGATGGGTGAGGGACTGTTCGCATGTTCTAACTTCAGACATCTACCACGAGTGCTCTCTGGAGAAGCAAATCTCTCTCTGTTGACTCCAAAGGGAAATCAGGATCTTAAATGTAGGGGCTTTAACCTGCACTTTAATCAGATGTCTATGGTTGGTGGTTGGAATAGCTCCCTCTGTAAGAAGTGTTCCAGACATCTCTAAACACATCCCCCTCTCGTGTGGCTTTAATTGCACGCAGAGAATTCAGTGCTACATATCAACTCATTAATGTTTTTGGGGAAGGAGAATAAACTTTGCAGCCAAGAGTAGTTTTCCTAAGTTTGTTTTCCCAGTGTAGCTCCCTGCATCCTTGCTTGTGTTTATGAAAAAAGCATTTTTGTTTACATGGAAAAACAAACCACAAGAGTTTTCTCATCTGTCATCCTCTGTTTCTGCAAGTACACATATGTCCTGGGTAAGCGCCCTGCTTGGGCACTGGCTGGGGTTCAATAACAGCATCATGTGTCTGCAATGAACAGTCACACACCACCAGGAGTAAGCAGTTGATGCAAACAGATAACAAATAACCCATAGGACTACAAATCCATCACCCAGCTATGTCTTTCTACTAACTTGGGAGGGTTGATGCAAACTCTTAAATTGCTTGCAGTTAGTTCATTAAAAATTAAAGGTGATTCCAAAAATGCTAAGAAGGCCAAATTTCCCCCCTGCTATACACAAGTCTTTTAAATGAGATAGCAGAGCCAGCACCATAGTTTCCATTTTGATTTCCATGATGAAGTTTATATCTCAGACCTTTAAATATACATCAGGGAGACATCACATCACCATCAATAAAGGTGCTCGTTTCTCTGAATCGTGCTGGAAGACTTGCAGGAGATGTCTCCATGATGAGAGGCGCAGGCCACCGAGCATGCACACCCCCCGTCTCTGGAGCAATGGCTGGCCAAGGGATGACCAACTTGTGTTTGTGAGGCACAGCCAGAGCGAGCAGTAGGCACCGTCCAAGTAGGGCTCGCACATTATCCTCAGCCAGTACTCCAGGTGACACAAAACCCCGTGGAGGTGTCCTGCACCTCACAGCCCAAGGTGCAGGCAGGGGTACAGGGGGCTGTGGCTGCCCCAGGGCTGGATGATGCTGTGGGTGAGTGGGGAAAGGGGGGCAGCGAGGCAGGGCTGGTGCTCAGGGCAGAGCTGGACGCCTCTTCCCTGAGGGACGTCTCACTGGGGCGGCTGTGGGGACAACAAGCTGGTTTTACACCGTGCTGCTGTGTGAATCTCCTTTTTTATTCCATACAACTCCTTTGACAGCACTCAGCAGTGAGATCTTGAGGAGAGGGACAGGAACTGTGCAGAAGGTTTCTTTTTTATTTCCTGATCTCATATTTGCTTGACTAGCCCTTACCAAGCTGTCCATTATAACCAGTATGGAGCTGGTGCGCAGCAGTGCCCATCCTGCTGGTTACAGCTCGTGCGGGCAGTTTGGTCCTGCGTCACCTGCTCCTCTCCGTACCCTTACCAAGAACATCCAAGTACTCTGCAGCCTCAGAAAGAACATGTGCCCTGGTTTTTGTACTCCTCATGCTTTAGAAGGAAAACTATTTTAAGACTGAATATGCCAAATTGAATTTTAGAAGAGTAATTTATATTGAAACCGAAGACATGGGTAGAAAGAAACTCAGAAAATACACCCATTTTGGCTAGATTGTATTGTAAGTTATTTCAAATCAGGGGTTATTTTTTGGTCCAGTTTCAAGTTACAGAATATGGTTTAAGGTGTCTTATTCTTGCAAAAATGTTTAAAAGGCAGTATTCAAATACGTCATGTAATTCTTTTGAGTGAATAACATGCATCTCTGTGTGATCACCAGAGGATGTTGCAAGAGGACATTTCTGAGTGCCAGACAGCCATGTTACTTAATGAAATAATTTTTTTCTTTTAAAGCTAATTTACATTTCATGCTTTTGGCTCCTCAAGTACATACTGGAGGCAAAACTGGCTGTGTGCCTTCAGCTTTTCCAGACTATGGAGAAATAAAGAAACGAGTGAACAAAATGAAAAGAACAGAAGAACGAAGTATTGATAACAAAAAAAACCTGAATAGGATATAGCACATGGCAGGGAAAAGAAGGAGGGGGAGGAAATGAAGAGGGGGAGAAGGAAGGGGAGGTGGTGGTCTCCTCAGCATGGGCAGGGGAAGTCCAACAGCCAGACAGCCCTGCCCGCGGGAGGGAAACAGCCGCCCGTACTGGCGAGGAGGGCTAGCAGGCGAGGAGGGAGTTAATGTGCTCCGTCAGGTGTAAATATATTTTTTTAGATGTTAAATTCTTTCTCCTCCTTCTGTCACAAGAACTTGTGCCCGTTCAGGATCTTCTCAGGGTCAATTCTGAATTTTCTAAACTTTCTCTCTGTACGATTGCCGTTGAATTTTCTTGTTCCCCACCCACACCGCTCCTGTGCTCCATGCTGGTAGGCCCTTTTCTGTGTTAGAGAGGCAGCAGTTCTGCCCTGCTGTGGCCAGACTCTGGGACCATAGGACAGAGAGAAACTGGCCTCAGGGCTTCCTCTCCCCACCATCCCGGGACACCTCCTCGCCAGGGCTGGCTTCCTCCCCGCAGCGTGCACCAGACCTGCCCGCAGGCTTTGCAGCAGGTGGGGAAAGGAGCTAGAAAAATGGTGAGGAAGGTCGGTGTGAATAGATGTGGGCTTTTGCCGTGCAAACAATCCCTTCAATGCCCTTCCATGGCTGCAGCTGCTGGAGGAAGGCACTGGCAGCACCGCTGTACCCCTTTGGACACGCTGGCATCAGCGGAGTTTGCTCCCGGCACTGTCTGCAACTCCGCAGCTCCAAAACAATAAGCCTTGTCCTCATGGAGGAACGTTACCAACTTTCTCCGTTTTAATTACCCAGTCTTCTCCTTTGAGCCTCCAGCCCTGTAAGGCATGTGATGGAGTTGCAGTCCCAGCCTGCTGTTCACAGAGAGAAGGAAAAGCTCTAGCCCACACGCTGCGGGGAAGAGCTGGGAATCAGGAACTGTAACAGGCAGTGTCGAAACGAGAAGCCCCTGTTTATTTTGAAAAATGTTGAGAGCTTCAAAACACCCAGGAACTTCGGGTGTCTTGGTGTTAACAGGATTGTAATTCAACATGGACACAGAAGGCACAAAAATCATTAAGGGTCGGGTCTCCTCTGGGATGCAGCAGTTCAGACACAGAGCTTTGAAACTACAGATAATTTGAGGCTCAAAGGGATGGCTGTAGGCAAAAGCTCAGAACAGCCTTTGAATTGCTGTCATCGCGCTTCCTGCGTCCTTTGTGCTGTATCCGAAGCTTTGGTGGTACATGAAAGAGCCACGTCCTGGCATCGCACAGGGAGCTCTCATTTCAGTCTGCGGGACACACTTTCTGGGTGCAGGATTTATCATGATGGGAATGCCGGGCTGGGAGGGCTCACCACGTACCCCCCAGGAGGGTCAGCCCTACGCGGCGGATGCTCATCCACCAAAGCTCTGGCCAGGCACCTCGGAGGAGCTCAGCAGCAGGAGAGGTCACTGCCGCCTCCTTCCCCAGCCACGCTGGCGGACGGGCTCAGCACCAGCGCGGGAACGTTGCATCACATCCCCTGTTTTCTGTCTAGCCTCTCTTTCCTCACTTCTTTCTCTCTTTCTCTCCCCCACTGTTCCTTGGTTTCATCAAATCTCAGAGGGACATCCAGCGAGCAGTGCCGCATAAGCGCCAGCGCATTGTGGTCTGAACTTTTAGAACTCACTGGAAAGACGATGGCTTGGGTTTGGCACCAGCGTTCCTGCATTTTGCATCCATAAACACGTGGAGCTGATGGCTGGGAACGTCTGCCGAGGGAAGGTGAGCACGGCGAGCAGGAGCCCTCACTGAGCTGCCCACCTGGGTGACGGCAGAGCTCCCCGTCCAGCCACCGGCGCTCCCTGCAGCCACAGGAGTGAAGCAGTGGGACACAGTTAACTGCTAGCAGGGACATGTCAACACATGGAAGCATTTATGCCCATTCTTTAAAAAAACCCCAAACCCGAAAACTCAGCTCTCGGTTCACAAAGTAATACCAGATTTTTCCTATGACAGTGTTTTTATTCTGGACATTTACAGTTAAAATGCTGCTGGAAGTCAGACAGGAAAATCAAATTGAAGATAACTCTAACCTAATTATGAAGGCAAAAATGCTTCTTTTGAAAACGTAAACATGTTATTCTATTTCCTTCTTACTGAGTCAAACTAATGTTCCATTATTTATATATATTTCTCCTTCTCGCTGCGTTGTGACCATTGGTTATTTTCCTGAAGTTCACTGTAACCTGAAGAGGTATTTTCCTCTTACTTCTCTAAGTTATTACACAGGTCTATAAAGAAGCATTCAATTACCAGAGTTACTCCTTACTTTTGCCCTTTGAAGCTGTTACTGAACATAGTCACTTTAAATGATGAAAAACAAATACAGAGAATCTAAACTATGCAAATTATCCCCTATTCTGATATGAGCTACAAAATATTTACTTTTGCCATGAATTTAAAGTAATATAACCTCTTATTATGCCAGAAGTTTTTATTAATTTGGTTAAAAAGACCTTATTTCATGAGCTGTTTTACAGATCTGGCATCTGCATTTCACATACGTGACCATGTAACCAAATAGTCTATATTATCTCATTATAGCATCTCATACATGGATTGGGCAGGGCTTATCCATATTAAACAACAGCTGCTTCATCATAACAGATAATAACATAATGAGATGACCACTTGGCACTTAGTTCCACCTGGCAATTTAAATGTGGGGCTAGATAAACGCTACCAAACACATTTCTTTTTCTTCCCACCATTCCTCTGTGAATATTTATTTGTGTAAACATAAATGCTTTGGAGATGATCTGAACTGAAAACTGTACACATGTTTCAGTCCAGCAATTGCCCAGACTTTGTTTTGTGCATTAGTTTTTCCATCACTAAGACATGCCTAAACCAGTTGTTATTATCTAATTTTTAGCTTCTTTCATTAAAGCAGTTTCATCATAATTTTTTATTAAGAACACTGCTGGTCAATCCCAATCCCCAATCCCTAAACTTTAAGGTTTCTGCTTTCCAAGAGGAAGGATGAGGGTTCTTACCAGCTATCACTGTGGTTTGAGTTGTGTCTCCTCTGCAGATGTTCTTTCTGACTCTGAGCAAGACATTCACTGCCATTTTTCAGCAGAGACCTGCAGGAATACAAATGTCACCAGGAAACATAATTTTGGGCCCAAGTCTGCCTGAGGTGATATCTAACAGCCCAGGTAGAGTCTGGGTCCTTGCCTTGCAGGTGTAGGACCCTATTGTGTTATTTCCGCTCTATTGTAGAGATAACGCATTACCCTCTGGCTCATCACAGCATTCATATTGTGCCTAAGCTTGTGATGGAAGCATACCATAAACAACTATGAAATCGCTACAGTGGCAAAGTGCCCCATGGTTTGAATAAAAGCGCATTTGAAAACATCTGTAGGCTTTTTCACAGTAAAGCTTTCAAAGAGACAGTTTGCTTCTTGTTGCTTTTGTGTCAGTCATGAGTTAATCCTATGAGGAATGGAGGGAGTAAAAGCAAAACAGTTTTACTGTCCAACAAGACAAAAAACCACAGCAGCTCTGGAAACTGAGCTCTTGACTGAGCTCTCATCTGAGGTCTTCTCCAAACCCAAGCTAAGCTCAGCAACCAAACCCATAACACCCAAAAGGACTCAGCTACCTAAACTACTTGTAGCTACACTATTCTCTATTGATTAGACCCAAGTGCTCCCCTGTTCTCCTCACGAGGTTCAGCACTAGGACACATGCTTGTACAGGAAACCTAATTCCACGTCCATAAGGGGACTGGCCAGACTGCAAGACCACACGTACTGGTTCAGAGATGCTTATGGTTTTATCAAGGGAGATGATAAGTAGACTTGCTGTAGCAAATTTACTCTTCTGGTAAGTTTGTAAAAGAAACAAGCTTGGTAACTCAAGAAGTAGCAGTGAATTTACAAGTTAGCCCTTAAATAGGGGGGGTTAAATGCAGAAAGCTTAGTAAATCAGATGCAATTATCTCCTAATATTGATACAAGATCCAGGTCTCTGTTGAGGAAGCAGGTGCTTGTGTTAAGTTCATGTCTCCTCAAGTCAGCATTTAAAAATGTACCTCCAGTTCAGAGCCTCTATGAGTGCTGCCTGGAGCAAGACCCCTGTGGACCTGGACCAACAATGATGCTGTTGTGGTCACTGGTCCTCCTTTGGGAGCTGCTGCTGGTGTAGGTGTCAGCAAACCTTAAGAAAGCAAGGCCTGTCTGGTAACATTGACAAGATGGCCCTTGAGTCAATGACATCCAGATTCATTGGTGGTGGGATGCTGCAACTGCTTTTTGACAACTCCAGTAACACACTGGTCCCAGGAACATGAGTTTTTAAGATGTTGGCTGTGTACAGTCTGTGGTTGCTCTGTAAAAATCTGGATCCAAAGGTTAAAATAAATGTAAAACACCTTCTTCTCTTCCTGAAAAATGTATATTTATAGTTGAGCATTTTGAGAACTGTCCATGTTGTACCTACCAGTACTTTTACCAAGATACTGTCTCACACTGTGGGGTGAAAGCAGGGAATGAGTAAGGCATATTAATTCACTAAATCACTGGAAAATATAAAAAGGGAGGAAAAGACTGGATCAAAAACTTCATGGTTGGATCCAGCATAACCAGATTGATATTTAATTGTTTGCACGGATTGCGCACTGCTCATGATTGCCAGTTGGTGTCTTCAGACATGTCTGAAGGGTCTTCATGTGCCTGGCATTTATGCCAGGGTATTTATTAGTGTGTGGAGATGTGGGGGAGGTGGGATTTGGATGTGGATGTGAGAGGGAAGGAAAAGAAAAGCAGAAATTGGTGTTTGGTTTCTTGGTTTCTTGACATGAGCCTGCCGCTAACTGGTCTTTTTCAAGTAAACTTAAGGGTAATGGAAACACTCTAGGATGGATCAGGAGCAGAGTAATTAGCATCTGCTGTGAACTCCAGTGTTTCCTGCAGTCTATGGACTCCGTAACAGCAAATTTTTTCAGACTAGGAATTGCTTCAGATTCATTGTTTCTTTTCTTTCAGCACAAAACAAGAAAGGATTGTATGACCTCAGTCTCTTTTAGGACCCAGGAAAAAGATGCAAATATTCCCCCCTTACATGAACTTTCCTATTAGAACTGTATTTCAGTGGTCCAGGAATAGTCGTTGAAAAAAGTCTTTCAAGTCACCTTTTCTGTGATCACAGAATCTTTGGGTTTTAGCAATACAAAGCTTCAAGGGAACAAGTTAGGAAAGTCAATTAAAAGTAGAATTGTTTTCAATTAAACAAAAAGGAGAGAATTCCCCACCCCAAACTATTTTCGAAATCAGTACAAAAAATCCTAGTTGGGGGGAAAGGTGGGGAAAAATAACTGAGAGTAATGTATTGCTGTTATTTTTACATTTCCTTAATATAAATACCTTTTTTAAGCTTATTACTTTTACTTTTTCTCAATGTAAGTCTTTCCCTTCTGTGCCAATCTCTTAGCAGACCTTCTTAATGACAGGCCAATCTGAAAAGGTTCAGATATGCTCCAGATCCATTTCACAAGTGCAGGACTTCTTAGAAAACTTCATCCTTTAGAGCCTGGGGAATGCAGCTGGAAATCTTACGAAGGCATGGATTTCTTGTGGGATTTCTTTGGTGTTTCCCTTGGTGGGCCAAGTGACAGAAATGAACATTTCCCACTACAAGCTGTAGGGAAGCTGTACCCAGTCCTGGAAGAACCCAAACAGGCACGAATGACTAAAAGTGAGAAAAGTAGGGAAAATAAAGCTTAGCTGGCTTTCCATTTTTGTGGTACTTATTTTTGAATCTCTTTAATCTGCCCTAGCTCAAAGTTAGCAATTTTAAAAATGGGATTAATCTTTTTTTCTTTGCAGTTTTTATATGATTGTTTTCTTGATGATTTTTGAAAGACTAAATCAAGCTATCTTTATTAATAAAATCGCCCAGTCTCCTCAATGCTGAAATAAATAACAAAATTCTCTGCCTTTGACCTGGGAAGTATTTGTGGAGCCAGTTCCCAAGACTTCAAAAAAGAAGACTAAAGATAATAAAAACATATGTCAACATCTTAGGCTTTCCTTCTACTGCTTCATTGCTACTTCAGTGATCAAAAGGGAGAAAAGTCATTATTAATGTTTAATCTAGCTAATACTCTCATGGTATTCCAGTTTGACTTGGCTCCATTTACTCCGCTTGCTTTGCCTGGGGTAGGCTTATATTTGCCACGAATCTGTAGTCACAGAAAGAAAAATTATTTATTGGTTGTGACCAATAATAATAAAGTGACACCAAAACAGGATGAGGTAAAGAATTTAATTAAGCTGGACATGTTAGAAATAAAATGATGACTTGAGGAAAGAGACTAAGCAAGAGCGAGCCAGAGCCCAGCTATAGACCTTTGATTTTTATATTATTTCAAAAGCAGCTCTGCTTTCAAAAAACACAAGCAGGGTTCAGCACAGCCATTGTTCTGGGAGGTATCTTCTAGTCTGGATTTGGATGCTTGTAGCTTATTTTGAAATACTGCGGCATTGTTTCTAATGGTGAGGTTATGATTGTTCTAGGCTAGGAAAATCTCTTGTGGTTATGATGTTCTGAACTGAAGAAACGAAAAGCTTTCCCAACTGAGTGCTACGAGGGATGGGCCCGTAATGCCAAGGCTGCCTCTGACCCCTGAGAAATCCAGGAAAGTGTGGTTCAGGGTGTAATGCTGGCCGTCACTTGTGCATGGTATAATTTTGGGTGAGATGGTTGGTGCCTTGCCTCAGCAGGATTTTCAGGAGACATTAGATGAGATTCACTGGACCTTAATTTAATCTCCTAAAAGCACAGTCCAAACTACCTTTCTGGGCTGCTTGTGTGTTCAGGTTAGTGAGGCTGGCACCTCTGAAAGGCAATCCCACCCAGCTGCAATAGCCACCTGGCCAGGGCAGGGATGAACCACTTTCCAGAGGCTTTCTGTTTTCCTGGCTGGAGATGAAGCCTAGATAACTGGCTTACTTAGGTAAGGACCAAAATGTATTTGCTTAATCTGCAAGTGTCTTACACCTGAATAAATAGTGTTTTTTGAAGAAGGGGATGTACAAGTCAGTGTCTGAGACTTTTGAAAATGAAGACATGAGATAAAATTTCACTATGAGGTGCCTGCGGTAGCACACTCTTCATAGCCCCGTTGATGCTATGTGGGCGTGGTGAGATGGCCAATCCAGATGCCAGAGCCAGCTCAGTCTTGGTCAGAAACGACACCGTCCTAGCATGAGGGAAGGCTTTCTTTTCTCTGTGGAAATGGAGGTTAGCAGGAATGTATTGACTTATTTTGGTTTTCAACACTGCAAATGCTTAGAAATTGTGCCAGCTCTGTTCCTGCTCTTCGGTCTGCTTTTCCCCCTTGGTATTCATCTGTTATCACCTCTTCTTCCCTCCTTTCCCACCAATCTTCTCTGGAAGCACAGGCAAGCCCACCTGTTCCGATCCGCAGTGGTGGTGAGCGCACAGCACCACGGGATGGATGCACCAAGAGGGATGAATACGCAGCACTGCTTGGGATCAGGCCCCCGCCATGAAACAGCCTCAAAAGCTTCAGCATTTATTCTGCCACGTGAGGGGACGCATCTGTCCTTAGCTGCTAGGCTGCAAAATGCTTACAATGTTTTCATTAAGATGAAATGTATAGGGAGCACAGGGAGGGAGTGCCTGCGCTCTCGCATGGGATTAGGCTAATAACCCCGTACACTGTTTAGGTATTTACTGTGCTTGTGGTGCTTGTGATATTAACTAGAAATCCAGGCAGCAAAGCCTCAAGATTACATTTTGCACTTTAGCTAAGTATTTCATCAGAAATGTTGGTAATCTCTCGATTAAGCACTTTAACAGCAGATTAGGTTTAACAATGGGGCTTTTGCAGCCGCAATCCTATCATAACTATGGCTGCAAGACTTGTGGCTGGGGGAAAACATTTCTTATTAACCCTCGCAGCAAAACTATTTAGGAGTTCATGCAGTGCCCAGAAGGCTGAGGAACTTGCTCTGCGATTGGAGTCCCACGTCTATTCATTGAGAGCAATAACTTGTATATTGACAGATTTTTGTCTGAGGGAGTAGAAAGTGACGAGTACAGATGCAGTTATCATCAGTTCATGTAGCATCTTGCAGTTCCGTGGGTTCTAAAAGTGGTGGAAAAGTCTATGTCTCACTTGCCAGGCGGGAGTCAGAGCTGCTTTCCCACTCAGAGAGGGGAGTAAGTCAGGAAAGGCTCAACTGGCACTGAGGGTCCTCAGCTGGGAGATGTACTGCTGTGGGGAGGGGAGAAAATGCTGCTATAGGATGTGTCTTGGTGGGTATATCCTGAAACACCTCCAAATTTCCACTCAGCACCAGTGAAGCTTCAGTGACAGCACTCTGTGCCAATTTGGGACATCTGGAAAAAGAGCAGGGAAAATGATATGAATTCGACAAAAATGAGCTAGGTGAAGGATTAAATCAATTAGCATTGTTCAGCCTCAAGAAGAAAAGAATTGGGGAATGGGAAGAGGAAACAATCTGCTCTCCATGCCTGTGCTACATAAGACATATAGTAGACCTGAATTACAGCAAGGAACAGATAGCTTAGATGTTGGAGAACTTCTTCAAAGCCATGGTAGCCATCTCTATGATGAAGTTAGCTGGCTGTCAGGTGTGAGTTGTTCCTGCCTTGAAGCAGAGGGTGGACTCAGTGAGTGCTCATGAGCAAGCCCAGCGGCACTGAGCACGTACCCTGCTCAGCTGGTGCCTTTATCCCCATGCTGTGCTCACCCTGTAGCTTTAAAAACCAGCACAGACTCCCAGACCGCTCTGATGAAATCAAGCACAAAAAGAAGTAGAAAGAAAAGCGTATGCCTTAGAAAATTCCAGAAGTCACTGACACTTCTTATAGTATTTAACGGGCGACAGACCTACATGTCAGAGAAATTAGACATACTACGATTCTGTGATCCGTTTCCCAGAAAGTGTCAATATCACATTAAGAACCACTTCAGAATAAGGAAAGAAAAAAGAGGTATTTTTAAAAAGGAAACAACCTTCAAGCTATTTCTTTTACGGAACAGAGGTTGCACATATGCCTCGGGATTTTTCCTATATCCATGTGGGGCTGGAAGAAATGACCTACTTTTTAGGAGGGCACAAGATTTTCTCCATGCTGTCTGACCTCAATCCTCAATGACCTTTTGAACTTGTACTTATGTGTCACATTTGGTGTACTCCTTGACATTCCTTTTTTTCCGTATTTAAAAAATTGGGGGGGAAGTAAGTTAGCTAATGCCCCTGTTACAATGATCAAGAGACAGACAAACTTCATTAACGGAAGGGCATCAGATTCATTTGCTGTCAGCATGCATGAGAGAAAAGATTTAATATTTCAAACCTTTAAGCTCTACAAGAGAATGTATCATTAAAACATGGTTCACTGATCATGGAGTGCTTGGAGCTCTGTAGGAGTACTGTGGGTGTTTTAGACTATAGAGAATTGTCTGATATTATTAGTTTAAGCAGGCCAACACTTACTGTGACTTGAACTGTTAACGCTTCCTTTTCCCTTTGTTTCCCTGTTCTGTTCTCCCTCCAGCATGGTTAGTGACAAAACAGGAGACCAGAAGCTGTAATCTGCTCCCTGTCTCTGGGCATTAATCAGTTTAGGGTAATAAATTTAGAAATTTATCTGAAAATAAAGGAACCAACAAGAGCTATCGACATTAATTCCCTACCTAGCTGCTGCTTTTGAGCTAACACCCAGCTTGGCTGCTGCTTGTTAAACAGCAGTGCAAAAAAACCCACGAGATGATAAAAAAGAAATCTTATTACGTGGACAGGTCTTCAGCAAGTGGTCGAGTGATTTAGTTGGAGTGTTGTGCCTTGATGTGGCTAAAAGGAAAATAATGAAACCAAGCAGGGGGTCAAGAGCAACGCGAAACAGTGATTAAAGCTGTTTATATCTCTTTGTTGGCATGGATACAATCAAATAAGCTCATTAGACATTTTGAATTGCAGAAACATAGCTCAGAAAGCAGCCTGAAATAATATCTGCTATTGCACTTGTGCAGAGCTTCCCTCTGTGCTGTGCTAGGTAGTTTTAGCCTTCCGATACGCGGTATGTTCTTTTAAAGAAATAAATGAAGTGAATGCAGATGTGTTCAAAGATTTTTTAAGGAATTCAGAGTGGACATGAATCTGATGTTAAATAAATGCACGTCAGATGTTAAGGTATTAGGGGGAAAATACTGAAGGGTACCTTTAGGAAAAGTTAGTTGTTTTTAGATGGGGCCTTTTCAAGGTAACCCGAAGAAATGAGATCTTCCCCAAGCATGCCTGTGTGTGCTGAACTACTTACACCCCACTGGCAATCTTGCCCTTAAGGGGTGCTAAATTAAACAAAACTCGGTGCTGATGTAGTCACTGTCCAAAGGTTTGCAAAGTCTACCCTGGGATTGCTGAAATACAGGGGCAGGAGAGTGTGGTGCCCCTGTGCTGCTTTGCTGAACTTTGAAAGCAGAGGGCTTTTGCACTATATCCTCTAATTGCACTGTAAGTTTTGTACTCCTCTTAATTCTGCTTCCTCCTCTGTCCTTTGTATGTTCTGTGTGTAGGATTGGATCTAATTTGTGAACGGTTTTGGAGAGCTGGTGAGACTTTTGCCAGAAGTCATGTAAATGAGTAACTTCAAGGTTAAGCTATTGATTGTAAGGACCATAAAGCTCAAACAGTGTGTTCTCTTCATTCATTCGAAGCCTCTCATGCATCCGAGCTCACTAAGAATTAGACTGGGGACTTTGCTGTTTGCTTCCTTTAACGGTAGATGCAGGCCAACACAAATGCCAAAGATGGTTGTAAACTGTGCATTCATACATCCTGGTAAAAGATGCTTTGTGTTTGAAGAACAGCAAGGGCATGTAAAAATGAAATTCAGGTATACTGGATTCTGATGAATGGGGCTGTATCGAAGTCTGAGGAGAAGCCAAAAGACTTGCTGGGTTTTCCACCGTGAAGTCTGGGCTGTCTACAACTTGTGCAGACTTTCAGAAGTGCCCACAGCGCTTCGGGAAGGGGGACCTGAGCTCACTGCCTTTTGACAGATTTACCTGCTCTATTTGCATTTCCCAGAGCTGATCTGAAACACAGATCTGAAATAGTTGTGAAAAGTGGTGCTTATAAGGAATGCTGCATGGACCTCCTTTGACCACATCTAAGCTCCTACCAAAGCTACACCAAAGGAAAGCCACAATTTCAGGCTCTGCAGGAGTGTATTAAAACTGATTTTGACTAATAGCTGCAAAGTGGTAAAAAGGAGGGACTTTATATCTACACACCTAAACAGAGCAGCTGTATGTTGGACGTATGACTTAAATCAGTTGCTTACACCAGCAAGACCTAAGAGCTGTACCTCCGAGTACAAGCTGCCAAGTTGTTATCCTGGGTCAGGTTTTCCTCTCTCGTGACCAGCAATGGTACAAAGCTAGCTTGAAATGCCCTATGATCTTCTACCTAACCAGTTTCCAGATATTTTTAATTAATCATTTATTACATATCTATGTGATTGTTAGACCTGGAAGGAAAATATGGAGAAGATTGCAGCAATCATGAGAGCACTTTCTCCTTCAGGAGAGTGCTCCTACAGCTGTGGGTGCTTGAGCTCCAGAGGCCTTTCCATGGCATAAGTGCAGATGAGACTTAACAAAAGACTCATTTAAAGATGTTGAACCTAATCAAGCCTCATAACCTCACTGTACCTGTAGGCAACCCTGTGCGTCTGACTTCCTTCACCACCTACTTGAGGTTGGACAGTGTCACAGTGGCTGATAACTATTCTTTCAGATGGGAAAAGCATTCACAAAGGGGCAATCTCCACGTCTGGCAAAAATGGGTGATTCATATTTTTCTTAGGCTTCGAGAAAATTTCCAAAGTTAATGCAGCCACTTCCAAGGGAAGCTTGGGACTGCTTGACTCACTGGCAGAGTTTCTGCTGTGCTGTTTCTGCTGCATGTCCGGGAGAGCTGACTGCTGAGAGATCTGGAGAGTTGGAATGTCCTTTCCCAGCTGTGGGGCCAGGAGCCATGGGGAGCTGTGGAGAGCCCAGAGCAGTTCCCTCATTTCCTCCCTTCTGTGGGATATAAACCCCTTTGGCAGCAGCAGTGTGGTACAAGTCTGTCTTGTCTGAGAAGCTGGATATGGAAGAACAGCAATGTGGTATCTCACCCTCTTGTAACACATGTGTAAGCTGGAGTTGTAAAGGTCAGTCTTTGGTAGACACAAAATGCGTCCAAATGAACAAGGAATGAAAAAGCCAGTACAAAGAATATGGGAAAACAGTGAAATGCCTTGGTTTGGCTGCCTCTGTAGGTGGGTCTGCTGGTAATTACCGAGTAATTACTCCATCCCAATGAAGTCAAAGAAGTGCTACTTTGTGTGGGTGAAGTCTGTGCTCCAAACCTGGCTCGGGAAGGCAACACAGTTGGTCAAACTCCTGAAATGTGCTGGTGACCCACTCTCGTGTCTTGCAGAGGCATCACACAGACAGGAGCAAGGACAGACAACCTGAATGGAAAAAAGCGTAATAAAGGTAGAGGCCTGGGCTAGGAAGGCCCTGGAAACCAAATCTAAGCCTGTGAGGTTTCCAATTAATTCAGACTCTTTCTTCAACTGATGTGGTAACTTGTTTCCCCACCATAACTCAGTTTGGATTTTCCTAAACTCGACAGTGTGGCTAATGTGGTCACAGATTTTATACGTAAGCGTACATATTTAATGCCTCAGCAATCAAATAGGGTTCTGCCGATCATGAGCATGGCAGTAAGCTGTGTCGCCGATGACAAGTGCTAGCGCACTAAGCACAAACAAAGTGTCTGTGTCGGACACTGAAGAAATAAAAGGGACCGAGGGGAAAAAGTCGGAGGATTGTGGGACACGCAGGCTAAGCAGCATATGGAAACTGCTGTACTAAGGCAGCTTTGCTTTGATGTGTGCTCCTTGTATAATTACCATGTTAACTAGCTGACAGGAGAATGTTGCGGTGGGGAAATGGAATGACTCAAAAAATGTCATTGGTATCACTGGGAGAGCAACCGAACAATGGACGGGGAGGACGGGGATGCTGGAGGCGCTGAATGTGGCCCCGTCAGCCACTCAGCAGAGCGCCTGGAAAAGACTATACCCGGGAGGGACAGCCCAGCGACACGGGGCTGTCTCTGAGCAGAGGTGCTGGCAGTGGGAACACAGCCTCTGCCCTGCTCGGTGATGGCCAGGATGGGGTGTGAGTGTCTGCCACAAACCAGAGTCCACCCAGACTCTTCACGAGCATAGTTAGAAAATCCTCCATCCAGGAGTCAGGGCTGCATGAGAGGGGAGGTAGGAAGAGACATGGCAGCACAGAGCTCCTTGGGGAGAGGGAAACCTCCCACCAGGGCAAAGGGACTTTCACCCACCCTGGGGTGGCACCAGCCACAAAGTCAGCACTGCTGGAGCTGCAGACTGTCCCCATGGTCCCTCAGGGGTGATAGCAACTTTCTCTTCAGCATCACGAGCTTTGCAGGATCAGTTTTTGGGGAAGAAGGCAGTGCTTATGGAGAGTTTGGAGCCAGCCTTGCTGCCCCCAGGAGCACAGAGGTGCCCTGGAGCCTTCCCTGCTCGAGGGTCATGGATGGGCTACCTTGGCAGTGCCACTGCATTGCACAAGTCCCATCCCTGCAACCATCGCCCTCCACCTTGGTGCACTCACATCAGGACATTTCTTGCCTACTTTGGTCTACCCTACAGCTGGGATTAAGTATCCCCTGCTTTTCTAACTAATACTTTATGCCCATAGTTATTATTAGAAGAATATCTGATTCTTGCCAGAAATAAAAGTAATTACAAGCTTCAGGCTGGCACCTTTCTGTCTACCTCCTGTAAATATTTAAATCGGGATTTTGTTACTCAATGCATTTGGTAATTAGTCATTCAGTAGTATTTTTCCACTGCCCACACATAGCTGTAGATTGTGAAGACCACATCTTCAAACCCAGAGTCCAGAGGGGAGATCCGAGCAACACTCTTAATTCTGGTCTCAGTGCCAGGATACTCTTGCAGATATTGTTTTGCTACCTGTGCTACAAAGTGCTGGAAGAAGATGTGTTGTATGTGGGACTGTTCTTGTTTTTTTTATTTTGCACTACACCATTGGCATAGAGGACTTTGTCTTTTCAGTTTTTTTTTTTTTTCTCTACGCACACACACACGCACACTTCTTTTTTAACTTGCTGTGAGAACAATTTTCATATGACTTTTTCATCTGACGGCCTCTGGCTGAAAATGTTTTTGGCCGGGGATTAATGAATAAACAATCAGTGGCAGAGATTTTTATATACATATTTTTAACATAGCTTTCCAACTGGTCTACAGCAGGGAAGAGTCTGCTTTGTCTTCTGGTCTGTAGCAGCCCATCTGTCTCTATCCTCCCAGGCCAACAGTGACCCAATGAAAGGCTCGATGGCAGCCTGGTTCCTGCCTGTGTGGGGTGATGCCTCCCTCAAAGAGAGAAGCATTTCTGAAGGCTCTCCTCTGGTTCTGCTCCAGCACTCTCTGACCTCGAGGAAAAAGATCCCTTCGTATTTTTAAAGAGTGTTGCCATTGGCCACATAATCATGAATCGACTTCTGGTCTTGCCTTTGAGTCAAACAGACCCTCTTCTCATGCACTGATTCTTCTCTATTAAACATTTCATAGAAGCCAATTAGGACGTGCTTTGTTTTGCTGTGCAAGGTCCAAAATGGGTGCTATCTCCCCCTACCACCAATGATGTTCTTTCATAACCCTACGCTACAGAATTTGCTTTCTAGACATCTACACAGAGAGCAAAAGGGATGTGGCTGCTGTACAACTTCCTTGGCCAGTGCAGATGCCAGATTGGAGACCTGGGGTGTTTGCGTCATGTTTATCTACAGCAAAGCTGCACCTTCTGTGAAAAACACACAAAGTGCAAGCTTGGTCTTACCTTGAGATCTGAAATGCCAGATGCAGCAGTCACAGAGAAGTGGGCCACTGAACATGACCCTGCCAGAAGTGTCAGGCTCATCCCAGGTACATGAATGTGACATGATGAATGACAGCTCCACCTCCTAATCACCATACTCCTTAGCTTGCTGTCTCTCACGTTGGAATACAGAAATTTTGCAAGTGTTAGACTTTATACCTCTCACCTCCCCCTCAGAGGGAAACACATTAAAAAAAGTCATCCTGCAGATCCCCAAGAAGATGTGAATAACATAGCTTGGCAGCAAAGCATTTCAAGAAATGAAAGCTCTGAGAAATCTTGCCAACCCCTGAGTTATTTCTAACTTGGTTTCCATCATAGTGTGGAAAAGGTTTTGGCAAGGCAGCTCTCAACAGGAGCTGAATTCGACAGGCAGAGGCTGCCAGGCAGTGACAGTGGGTCACTTGGCACCCTCGGAGCACAGCGCAAAGTGTGGTACGTGGAGGCCAACGCCGACTATGGGGAGAGGAACGGGCTGTAGAGGCAGTGCAAGAAAGGGCAGGTGGGACAGAATAACAGGGCAAAGTTAACTAGATTTCCTGTCTTCCCAACTGCCTGCTAGTCTCTACCATATTCTTCTGCAACTGGTCTTGGTCTCTCTTTTCAGGAAGCCACCAACAGTCTCTATAATATTGTATAAAAAGTTTTGAAGGACTCATGGGAAGGTAGGAGGAAGAGAAGGCTTTGGAAATCCTAAGAGGACTAGTGGAGCTGTGATGTATGGTATATTTATTCAAACAGTTTTATATTTGCTTAAGAAAACCTGTTTTTCCTCAGAATGGCCACAAAAGGAACTATGAATGATAAAAGTCCAAGCAGGCTGTGCAACTTCCAAATGCTTTCCTAATGATCCCTAATGGGCAGTGTGTACTTTCCAGGCTCTAGTTAACCCCACCAGGATAGGAAATGCAATAAAATTATATTTTAAGTCTTGTAGTTCATTAAAATGGAAGAGCTTTTTTGTTCATTTCAGAATTTCAGGGTGCAATTGAGACCCCAAAATGAGAGGCTTCAAAGCACAGCAGCTGCAAAAGCTGCTGAGAAAACAAAACACTATTTATATCATCTAATAGTGACACTTTTCCACATTGAGTCAATTTGTTCTTTCTCCTGATGTCCTTGCTCTGAAACTCACAGGTCTTATTTTGCCTCCTCCTACAGTATGCAGGCTGTAATTAACAACTTAGGTATGTTTGAAGCATTATTTAGAACAGAACAGCTTTTTGTGAAAGGAGCCTGAAAGCAGTGTCTGCTGGCTGGATATATTGATCTTATTTTACTTTGCCTCACGTCAAGGGTCTGTTATCTTTGATGAACGCTGCATCTCCTGTGCGTGGGCAGCTGACAGAGCATCTCTTCGACAGCGTGGGTAACTTTTCACTTCAGTTTGAATCCTCATCTGAACCTGCCCTGTGCTGCCTGAGCCTGCACAAGGGCACTGGGCTGTGCCATGGTGCCCATCAGCATCCCATGCCCTCAGCCCTCCTGCAAAGGCTCCTCTGGTTGACTCCATTGACTGGCAGGACAACTCATCCAAAGAGTGAGCTTGGAGCAGTTACTAAAAACACCCAAGAAAACCCCATCCCACACTCTTAAATGTTGTGCCGGCACTTGTGCAGCCAGCGGACAGCCACGGGCTTGTCCCACTGTCCCAGCCTGTGAGGGTTGGTTGCTGGTGAATGAGGAGACACGGCCGCTGGCAGCCCTGGCGCATGGCCCACCGTAAAGCAATTTCTCCTCTGCAGCAGAACAAGTGACCTATATGAACAGGCAAAAGGGACCGACCAGTCTTGAATTTCAGCTATCAGCTGACTGCAGTGAACTGCTTGCAAGGGATACAACGGCCAAGAATTACTCATGGAAATAATTCCACAATCAGCTTTGAATAACTATAGGAAAACTGTAAGCTTTTCAAACAACTCAGAAAAAAGGCCTTATGACATGCTATCAACTCCACTTCTGCCCAGGGCTTCATTTCATGCCTTAATTACTGTAATCTCCAGCTCTGTGGCCTCGATGGCTCCAAACATACACAAAGAAAGGGACGGCCTCACGCTGCTGTTTTCCAAAGTGCTCTTTTGCTCCCATCTAACCACCACTGTCCTCTTAAGCTGTGTCTGCGTTGCAGACCACACGTATGCGTGCACAACTGATGCGCCCGGCTTTGAACTCGTCAGCTTGCACAACGGGGCCAAACTGACTGCGGGAGCATTGCCCGGGATGGCAGCTGAGTTCAGCGTTTCGTGCTGTGCTCTGCGTTGCTGCAGTTTACTGCATGAGCGGTACGTGAGCTTGCCGATGTAAAGGCAGCTTGGCTGTCTTCAGAATCGGTAGCCACTTCTCTGGATGGTGGCGCAGATGTCAACTGCAGATGAGGTGAAGCAAACTTCATGTCTGTACCCATAAGGCTATCTACTGCTTTGCCCTATGTCTTTCAGCCCCCGTTTCCCATCCTGAAATCCACCCCTGCTCTGGCACCACCATTACCTTGGTTTGTCTTTGTACCCTTTGTATGCATGGTCCTCTATGCTCCCGCCCACTCTGGTGATCTCTCAGAGATCCCCTGGCAAAACCACAAAGTACTTCCCCCTCCCCTGCTTCAAATCCTCCTTCCACACCGACATTTGAGGGGAAAGTCCCATACTGGTAGGCTGGTGAGGACACCTTCCTCCTGGAGATAAGCAAGGCTGCATAAGGCAGCTGTCACTTGTCGCCACATTCTCCTTAACATCCCATCACAGAGCTGCCCTCTGCATGGGGAGAGGGCTGTGTTACCCCAGTAGCTCTGCTATTTTCTTGGGGAAACCCTGTGGGGAAATACTCTAGTGGTCTTCTGGGATGATGCGCTTCTTTTATACCACTGTTTATCTTGGTCTGCACCTCAGGGTATGTTTAGAGTAGGTTAAAAGTTGTTTTAACTCGTATGGGGAAAAACCCTATTTGGGCCAACTTTTGGGGAAAGCTAACCCTGAAGTTACCTCACACCAGCAGTAAAACAGAGGCTGACTGAAAACTGAAGGATTCTTGTTAAGAGTGTCTAAATCCATTTACCAGATCTGTACGCCATCAGATGTTGGAGTATCCTGAGATTTAGCTTCGAGTGCCCCCTTTCCCCTCTTAAATGTCATATAATCTACACAAGACAAGAGGTACTATTATGAGGGTGGTTTGACCTGCTGCATTAAAACACAGATCGTAGCTGAGGAATTTCTGTATGAAGCCTATAACCTCTGGCTGAACCGGAGTGTGCCTTTCAGAAAGGAATCCAGGCTTTTGCTGAAAGACCCCCCCAGCCCACACAGTCCACATCCGCTCTAGGTACGCTGCTGAAATACTCAGCTGTACTCTCTCTGTGTTTGTGTGTTTAAAAACAAAAGCCACCAAAGATACTTTTGGCCAGTTTCCTGTGGGGGGACTTCAGTATACAAAGTGCCGGTTACATGCTTAAGCCCTGCATGTCCTGGTGCTTCCAGAGCAGCGATCCATTGCTTCCTAAACTTGTCAATGCTTACGCTTTTATTGCTAGAGAAGGTCCACACAAATGAGCCCTCATATCATAGGCAAAAGGCTGGTTAGACTCATGTTCAAGCCCTGGCAGATCTGTGCAATGTGTGCACCTGCTCATCTCGTCTCTGGAGTTGCTTGAAACACTCATGATCACACAAAAACACGGAGACCCCACTTCCTGCTAACGGGTAGCATATTAATGCCCCTGTTGGGAGTGTGGGAGGCCAGGTTGAAGCTCCTCTGCCACCTCACTTAGAGTAGAGTTTTGAGTTGTGATCTCTTAGAGATGTCCTAACCACAGGATTTTCAGAGATGGTCCCATAACTCTTCCTGGTTAAGCATTCATGGGCAAGAAAATATTAGGAATTCCCCTAATATTCAACTACTTCATACAAAGTAGAGCTGGTTAACTGGGAGAGAATAGGTTGCATGTTGCAGAATATCATATCACTGCAGTGAACCTAACCCTTTTCTCAACCTGAATTTGAACCAAATTCCAGCTACTGTCTTTCACCACATTTCTGATGTCCAGATTAAAGAGCAATTAACGGCTTACTTTTAACCTTGTGTAAGTACATGGCCTGCAGTTCTCTGGTTGCTTTAATCTGACAAATGCAAGTTAGAGCTCCCTGTCCTCCAGACCTGATGGTTGGTTGGTGGTGCCTCAGCAGTGGTGTTGTAGGTCTTGCAGTGACCTGATCTGAACACAGCAAAAGGATTGTACCTCAGCCAGCTTGGTTCTCCACTCACTCATAATACAGCTGTACAAAGAGCAAAGGTGAGGGTCATATCCAGAGGAATGGGGAGGAGAATGGAGTGAAGGTCTCGACTGACCCTTCCAGTGGCAGTCAGGACTCCTCTAGGGTGGCAGCAGACTTGTGTTCCTCAATGGACTTATCTGAGAGATCCACCAAACAACCGTGAACACTCTGGTAGCTGAAATCCAGGTCAAACACAAACTAACTGAAATGGAAAAACTCTGCAATTCCCAGCCAGAGCTGGGCAATTTTGGCAGGGCAAGACCCAAATTTCTTTGGTGCGTGGCAGTGTTGAAGGACATGCTTCCAGTACAGCTAAGGAGAAATCTTAGTCTCTGCTTTAACTGGATTAACATGCACACTGCAGCTCACCACGGGAATTGGGCTGCCCATGAGTTGACCACCTCTGGCTTCTCAAACCCTTTTCTGGAAAGGAGACGAATAATCCTTCATTCTTCTTTTGAGGACAGCTAGAAATATGGTGCTAAAGGAATATAAGCAAAACACTACTCCTGTGGCTAATACAAGGAGCACAACTGCTGCAAGGATATTTTGTGAAGGATTTTCATTGGTCTTGCCCTGCAGTGTACTGAATTGTCCTAGTAGACCTGGTAAAGCTGGACACCTACTGCTTTAGTTCTTTCTTCTCTGCGCTTTTGCCTGTCAACTATCAATACCATAGACCTCCTTTGGAAGATGTTTCTGAAAAGGTCATATCTGTGGGTATAGGGGTCTGGGTATGGGTAGAAAGAGACTTCCTGTTAGGAAATTCAGATTTGGTAAAACCTTAGGTTTTCTAGAGTTCTTCTCATCTTCCCAAATACTTTTCAATTGGAGCAGCAATAGCCTCTGAGGAACAGGGAAGGATTTCCAGCCTGTCTGTAATTAAGATGTACCGTGCCACCCGATTCATGTCCATGAAAGAGAGGAATAGCTCCTTCAGGAGTCTTTACAGGCCATGGCAGAGAGGAGTATTTGTTGCTATTCTGGAGTTACGCTACTCCAGTGTTCTGAAGGGCTCTAGATAAGCTTTTAGTAGACCTGTGATGTAAGTCCTCCTTTGCTGCAGTCCAAATTCATGCTATAAATCTGTAGAGAGAAGAGGATGTGGTTAAAAGTTTCAGGGGACTGATCTAAAGTCTTGCTGCAAACAAATGGCATGCTCATACTGTTGCTCCTGGTTGTGAGAGTCCTCTGGCTCTGGCTTGTCTGACAGCTTGGTGAGATGATGCAATGTGCCACCTGCTAGAAAACTAACTCAGCAGAAGGAATTGATTAGTTTTCTGCTGCGCTAGCGAGCTGAACTGGTCCTGCTGTGACCTGGTGAATGCTGCAGAGGGTGCAAGGGGAGCAGGAGGAGTAGGTGCAGGCGGAGGAGTGTTGGTGGGAGAGGGCTCACCCATGCTTTCTCTGGAGATAGCCAGGCACAGGGCTTGTGCAGCTGTCAAAGTCCATGGAGGGGCCTTGATTCTTGATTATTGCAAAGAGATGACACATTCCGGAATAACTTACTTGCTGCAAGAAACAAACATAGCCCCCTCTCCAAGATTTATTTTTCCAATTTATCACTGAAGCCCTGTTGGAAACAACTGCCACACAAGTGTACCCAGGTCAGAAAGAAGAAATTCTTGAGCAATGTAACCAGCTGGGGCTCACAAAGGTGCTTTGCAAACCCAGGTCATGCAAGATGCTGACAATGCGTGGCTCAGTAGCTTCAGTAGGAATTAATTTTCTTTTGGATTATTCTGGAACAGGATGATTCTGTTTTATGACCAGCTGGTTGCATTTCTTCTTTTAGGATCATCTTTGTAGGTGTCTGGAGGTCATTCAGATTCCTACATTAAGCAACTAATTGCTTAATTTTTTTTTTAACTCCAACCTAGTGAGATGAACTTTTCTGTTAGTCACCTCTCACCCCCAAATCAGTTCATCTTCTTGACAAAATCAGCAAACCGACTACATCCAACGCCAACAATATCTGAACTTTATTAGGTCACCCAAAGTAGTGGATAATAAAGTTAGAGAGCTGTGTTTAGCTGAGACCACATGCTGAGTTTCACTTCAGAGTAAGTCTCTGCAGTGGAGCTATAAATCCCTGAACATAGCATAGAAGTGCTAATGGACCCTCAGTTTCAGTGCCACTACCAGGCAATAATATCTGTAATAGCAGCTAACAAAGATACAACCAACCAAGCTCTTCAGGGTTCAGCAACTGCTCCCAGGGTTGGAGCAGAGCTCATTTATTTTCTTCTCTTCATTCCACTAGAGCAGCTCCAAGCCGTGACAGCACATGAGGATAATTGAAGTAAAAGTGCTCAACCCTGACTGCCCAATCTTCTCATAAAACAATCCCAGGATTGTTCTGGGGACGGTTGGCACAACAAACCTTGCACTGCAAATTCTGTTCCATAATTAGCAAGCAGTTGCTGTCATGGCTGTCAGATGGGTTTATGTGACGAAGTGAATAGAACAACAATTGACTGTCTTCCCCTGCAACCAAGGAGAAGAAACTGCTTTGAGTGAAGCTGACAATTATGTAAAAGGAACTAAATGAATTTGGCTTACGGTTCACACTTACCCCTCACAGATGGAAGGCAGGACCTCTGAGGCCCGTTTCTGAGTCCTTGCCCCTTTGTACCTGACTAGTTGCTGGCTAAGTGCCTAATGAGGCTCAGAGGAAACAAAACCAGCACTGAGTGCTTTTTATTGTCTTTCTTGTCTTTATAGAGCAGGGAATTACCATGTGGTTCGCATCCAAGTTCAAAATCTGATCTTATCACCCAAAGTTGATGACAGACACAACTGTGCTTTTACAAGAACAGAAAGACTAGTGATACCGTGACTTGGACAACAAAGATCGGTAGAAAACTGAAGAAGCTTTGGAATTTTGAGGTACTCCATTTACACATATGCCTTCCCAAGCTATCTATACACAAGGCAGTCGTGTTAGGTTCTTCCCACCCACCCACTGATGGTAGTAGTGGAAGCAGCAATACTGAGGGGAGTCCAGGTATCTGCTAACATTTCTAATCTTGTCTAGGGCAAGCCTCATGAGGAACATAGAAACTCTGGCTCTCTGTGGGCATTAACAGCTGGAGCTCCTGCTGGAATTGATAGAAAGATAGGTTTAGAGAATAGGAAGTCTTAGAGATTAATACGTGCTGATCCTGATCCTGATCTCATTGCAGTAGGAAAGCACTTAAGACCAGAGATGAGCAAACTGAGCTGCTTTTTGCATTCAGAATGAGAATTAGAATCATAGAATCATTTAGATCATTATCATCAACCATAGAATTCTTTCTTTTGCTCTGAAATGCACAGGATGTTGCTCAGAAAATGGTATCCCAGTACAATATGACATGTGGAAGCATGGTCTGGGTTGCATTGCAAGCAGAAAGGTGTTTTACTATGCTCATGGCCCATAGAATTGCCTGAGGACCGAAGAGCTCCTGTCAACTATACCCAGGCAACTGCTCTGCGCATCCCAGACTCACCAGGGATAGACAGAGCGCTGCTGCCCAGGGACCTCAGTGAATCCTGACGTGCTGGAAACTGCCTGAAGTGGTTAAACTGGAAAAGGCAGAGTTTGGGATATGTAAAAGGAATGAGCTGGGTATGTGGGGTGAAGCACAGAGATGCATGAGCTGACTTTTCTTTACTGCCACCTGAGTCTGCCCTTTTGTATAGCCCTGGCTGGGGAGGACACTTGAATGAGGCATCAAACTGCTTCACTGCTCTCCTCTCTCTGCTGCAGGAGAGGTGTACAGCAAATCCAGGCCCCTGCGTGGTAAAGGCTTCCCTTTCTCAGGGTCCTCCTGACTTCCGGGTCGCTTGCTGGTTACAGCAGTATCCTTATCCTTCAGGAAGCTTTGTCTAGTTTCTCTTTAAAAGTAACTCAATTTCTCACCAGATAGTGAATATTTGGTTGACGATAGCACTGAACCCAGCCAGTGTTAGCTTTATGTTCTCTTCCTTTTGCATTCCCTGGGGAGCTGGTGTGAAGAGCCTCAGATCCTGCCTGTGTGCCTAATGGCAAGGTTATAAGCGTATTCCACAAAATTAAGTACCTCGCATATCTGTGGACATGTAATCTTGCCCTCTTCTTATACAACCTCCTGTGTGTCTCTGTGGACTCATGCTCTAAAGCTAATAAAAACAGACCCACCCCCTGAACACACCAAACCTCTAAGTTAAGTCTTTGAAATATCTGTTTATAAAAACCTGGTGAAATTCAGGTCCAAATATTTGGGCAAAATCCCAGTGCTTTCAGTGCAAAATTCAGTTGTCCCCATTCCAGCTGTATCTGTCTCTATCAAAGTGACACAACCTTTTTCTAACCGTAAAATTAGCTCATTATAAGTTGCAGTTTCCAAAACTGGCCGTAGATCTTGGAGCTGAAACTGTGTCAAATATTGAAGGGTTCAGCTTCTTTAAACTGTAAGTGTTTGAAAGGGAGAGGACTGTACTTGAGAAATATTTTCATGTAGTGCAAAAAACCGGCTGGCAGGCACGGGTGACTCTGTTCTGCGAATTTATAGAAGCTTTTACCAGAACTTTTCATAAAAGGAAAACCCAAGAGGACCTGGGGAAGGGGGGCTACAATGGTGTTTGTCTTTTCTGCTAGCGATAGCTAATACACACCAGCTCCCCTGAGGTACCAATCCAGTGAAGATAAGACACATTACTTCTGTCATGGAGTAAACTGACTGAGAGGTTTAAGGCTGACCCATCAAATTTATCTCATGATAAAATGAAAATGCTTTTATTTTCCCTGTTTGCTTTGACTTTGTTAACAGGCGTTAGCTACCCCAAGGCAAAAAAGCAGCTTTAGCACTAAAGTCAAGCCAGAGGGTCCCGCTAAATTCGCTGGAGAATAGAATGTGACACACTGTTTACTTTCTCTTCCAAATGCATTATTTATATGAATGTTGTAGCAATTATGTGATTATACAGAAGTTAATGCACAACAATAAACCAAAGGATCATCAAAGAAATGTTAATGGCAGGGAATGGTTTTTGTTTAAATTGTGGATTCACATTTCTTTTTCCCTTTTCCTTGAGGGCTACAAGAAAAGAAGATTTGCAAACCTAATAAAAGATTCTGCAAATGTCAAATCTTTGAGTACAGGAAAGGAAATGAAATCCATGTTCCCATCTCTCTGTCTCTCTCCCGCCCCCCTTGAAATACGAACAGCTTCAGAAAATGGACTCATTTGTTTCACCTTTTTTTTTTTTTGGCTTAAATGGTTTTGTGGAGCATAACAAGAGTGACTATGTGGCTCTGGGGTGAGGGCCAAAGGCCCAGGGCCTAGATGAGTTTTTCTGTAATACTTTCAGGGAGGGTGAAGGGCTTGAGGAGGACTGGATGGACCCTGCAGGTCAACACCTGGTTGCACTGATGGTGTTGGTAAGAGGGATTCGGCTTTTACAGCCATAGGACTTTCTCTGAGAACTGGGGACTGCTAGGAAGAGATGAGATCCACCTGACTAAGCAGGGCAAAACATCTCTGCCAACAGGCTGCCCAACCTGGAAAGGAGAGATTCAAACCAGCAATGACAGAAAAGGGAGACGACAACACACAAAGAAGTGGTGAGGTGGCAGGCCAGGATGGGAAGCAAAGGACACAGGGTGTAGTGGACAGGAGAGACCTCAAAGTCAACAAAAAAAGCAGAGGGGAGCCCACCCCAAGCACATGCACATGGTTAAGGAGCATATGCACAGGAGAGATGGTTGATTTGCAAGGGTCATCTCCTCCAAACTCAAGAATGGTTAATCCTGATGTGCATAAAATCAAAGGCAGAAGGAAGCCTGTAAGGATACACAAGGTGCTCCTGACAGAACTCAAGCATAAAAAGGAAGCATACAAGAAATGGAAATATAGAGCCATGTGATCCGGAAGGGATATGGAGATGTAGTCTGACAGTGCAGGGGTGGTGTTAGTAAAGTCCATTCAAGAGATCTCAACAGGCTGGAGAAATGCCCTGATGGGAACTTGGGTCATGGCAATCCCAAACATGGATACAGACTGGGTGATAAGTGGATTGAGAGCAGCCCTTCTGAGAAGGACTTGAGGGTACTGGTAGATGAAAAATTGAACATGAGCTGGCAATGTGTGCTTGTAGTCAAGAAAGCCAATTGCATCCTGGACTGCATCAAAAGAAGCATGACAAGCAGGTCAAGGGCAGTGATTCTCCCCCTCTACTCAGCTCTGGTGAGACCCCACCTGGAGTACTGAGTTCAGCTCCAGGGTCTCCAGTATAAGAAAGATATGGACCTACTTGAACATGTCCAGAGGAAGGCTACGAAGATGATCAGAGGGCTGGAGCACCTCTCCTGTGATGACAGGCTGAGAGAGTTGGGATTGTTTAGCCTAGAAAAGAGAAGGCTCCCAGAAGACCTTATAGCAGCCTTCCAGTACCTAAAGGGGGCCTACAGGAAACTCTTTATCATAGAGTGTAGTCATAGGATGAGGGGTAATGGTTTTAAACTGAAAGAGGGCAGATTTAGATCAGATATTAGGAAGAAATTCTTTACTGTGAGGGTGGTGAGACACTGGAACAGGTTGCCCACAGGAGCTGTGGGTGCCCCTTCCCTGGAAGTGTTCAAGGTCAGGTTGGATGGGGCTTTGAGCAACCTGATTTAGTGAAAGGTGTCCCTGCCCATGGCAGGGGGGTTGAAAGAAGATGATCTTTAAAATCCATTCCAATGAAACCATTCTATGATTCTATGAACCTCATGAACTTCTGTTTCTCGGCAGAAATAACCCCATGTACCAGGGGAGGATGGGGGCTAATCAGCTCGCAAGCAGGTCTGTGGAAGGGGCCCTGGGAGTTCTGGCGGACACCAAACTGAACATGAACCACCAAATTGCTCTTGCGGCAAATGCAGCTAATTGTATTCTGCGTTGCATTAGGAAGTGCATCAGTAGCAGGTCAGGGTATGCAGTCCTTCCCCTCTCCCCAGCCCTGGTGAGACACATCTGGAGTACTATGTCCAGCTCTGGGTTCCCCAGTACAAGAGAGATATGGACATACTGGAGAGAGTCCAGTGAGGGGCCATGAAGGTGATTAAGGGACTGGAGCATCTGACATATGAGGAGAGGCTGAGAACTGGGAGTGTTCAGCCTGTAGAAGAGAAGGCTCAGGGTGATCTTGCTCGTGTATATAAGTACCTGATCGGAGGGAATGAAGAAGCTGAAGCCGGGCTATTTCAGTGATGCCTAGTGGCAGCACAGGTGACCACTTACGGAAGAAAAACTATTTTACTGTAGGGGTGGTTAAAGGAAGAATAGAATTTGATGTACCACAAATACACTAGATGCTTTTAGCAATGCTCTGTAGTGTAGTGGTACAAAACCTTTCTGATGGTGTTCAATAAAACAATTTTCCAAAGTTTTAGTTCAGTCTAAGCTAAGACTTGAGACAGTGTAAGCTGGCATTGTCAGAGCTGCTTTCTTAATTCATGAGGCGTATTTGATCTGCTGAAAATTATTGAAGATATGCAATGTCTGAAAAGAAAACACGATGGGTTGAATGATAGTTGTGCAAGAAAATCTTCTCAACAAGAGGCAATGCTTGTGAAGTGCTAAAGGAAGCAATGGCACAATGGTAAATCACTGACCAAATAGAAAGAGTCCGATCATACATCTCTAGCTCTTAAACGCAGGTGCGAATACCTTTCACTTTCACTTGCTTAAGTTGGCCAATAACCCTATGGCCTACTCAGTTGTCAAATGAGATTTGTAAATCGCTTTGAAATTTTAGACAATGTTTATTTAAAATGAAGATTTCAGATTGGACAGACATGATCTGATACTTCTCCTTTAATCATTCTATTGGCATAATATTTATAGTTATGCTATACAAACTTTCACATTCAGAAACCTGCAAAGTGAATTGGGTTCACCTTTGTGCAAATTAGTTAGGATGTCTTTCTTTTCTTCCCTCCTACCTTCCCCTCAAATATTGTATTTGATGTTTTTTTCCCATTGAACAGTAATACATTAAGGATTTACAGTTCCCAGCCTGACTGGTAGTTCCACGTTCCCAGCACTAAGAAGAAATTACTTGCTTCAAGAGGGTGAGAGTAAAGTGGTGGACAGGGGAAAGGTCCCAGGGCTTTGCAGGAGCTCTCATGGAGCATGTGTCAGGAGGAACCCTCTGCCCGGTGTCAGCTATGCCTTAGCAAGTGCAGCCTCAACCTGCTCAGCTTCCTCAAGACTCACAGGAGGCAGCAGTGGTGCAAAGCTTTCCCTGCAAAGTTTTCTGGTCCCTCTGCCTGCAAAGGCAGTGGTGCAGGACTGGGGCCCTCAGGAACGGTATTGTCTGCTTCAGCATCAAGGTTCAAGGTGAAGAAAGAGAGCACATCTGTCCCTCCCACAGTGCCAACTAAAATGCAAACTGAATTACTCCCTTGCCTCTGAGCCTTGATAATGCAGGTCAAGGTGTGAAATCTGAAGTCACAGATTTTCAGATTAATGGGCACAAAAGTTACTTCATGAACAAGCTGATGGAAAATGTTCGCCTACACTGGTAGAAATTCTCTCCATTAAAAGAACATTGATTGCGTAGTTTGTGGCCAAGCCTTTGCATGTATCCCTTAGAACAAGGCGCATAGTAAAGCAAGTCATGCAGACCTTTTTTGAATCAGTCCTGAGAGGTGGTCTTTTAGCTGAAGGAATAGGCTATGAAGCATCCAGGAAACCCAGTTTTGCATCCCAAGCCCTCCCGCTCATTGTCGGTGCCTGCTTGATAACGTGTTGCATTGCAGTGCCAAGCACAGGCACGGTGGGAGATAAAGTAAGAGCTTTTTGAAAGTCAGTGGGAGTCTGACTGCCTTGAAATCAGTGACAAAGGTTTCAGTCTGGAAACGGGCAGCTGCTTAGCAGGAGGTGGGAATGACAGTGATGGCTTTGAAAGCGTGGTTCTGTTCCAGCCCCTTTGCCCCGTGCGGTGCAGTCGTCTCCACCAGGCTGGGGATCCCCCGAGTACCCTCACCCTCATGTTGCCTTGACCTGCTCTTTCCTCCCACATCGTGCGAGATGATAGCCATGGGACAGCAGACACAAACTGTATGTAAAGCAGGGCTTGTGGTTTCTTTGGACTTTTCAAATTAAGCGAGACACTCCAGGTTCATTGGGGAAATCCAATTTAGAACAGGGTTTTTAGTGGTGACTCAGAGCGGAGTTATTTCTAAACAGTGAAAAACATTGTGCGCTGCAACTCATAGAAGATAAGTAAGTAAAATGTTATGCACACTGGAATGTGTTGTCTCTGGCACTGAAAAGATCACAAATTTTGCACCTCAAATGGTATTAATGAATGTTAGAGGCTGAAATTCTGGTCCTATTTTGAACTGTACAGCCCCAGAGAGGTTGCTCTTAGCTTATGCCATAATTTTTTGATTAAGAGTTTGCTTTGTTTCTGTTTTATATCCTACTACTGTTAACTCTTTGGGGCCCATTCTGCTTTCTATTGAAGTTAATTAGGGTTTTCACATTGAGTTCAGGGGAAGCAGGACTTGACCTTTATTGAATGTCAATTGGAAATGGAAGCCAAGCTTGTGTTCTGGATACTATTACTCTATTTGCTGTTGGAGGCTTTGCCTGAGTTATACAAGTACTAAAAACTTGGCAGGAATACACCCTAATAGATTACTTTTTGGGTCTGAGAGGAGTTCAGTGAATATTATTATGACTCTAGCACTTGCCTTTTTTACCTCTGGCTTCAAGTTGGTGTCTTATTCTCCGCAGGTGTCAGTATGAGGCCTTAGGCGGCTGGGTAAAATAGTCTCAATTCTGTAAACCAGCACTAGACTTCCTGCCACGTGGAAATGTGCCAGAGAGGAGGCAGCGCTGCTACCTTTTGAGCAGGGAAAGCACGATAGCCTGTGCATATAGCTAATGCTCAGTCTGGGAGAAAGAGCTCTTCTAAACCTGTGCATCCATGTTTTGGTTTTACTATCCTCTTCCTCAGTAAAGATAGCAGGAGAGTGCGAGCCTTATGGACAATCTAAATTCAGAAGCCGCTGCTTTGCTGAACAAACAAGTAAGGAGGGTGAAAGGGATCCAAAGAAACTCTAAAAACTATGAAATTAAATTAATTTTACTTCTTTGGTAGCACAGGAAATATGCAGATGTAGGCAAAATAATAAACATGTCTACATGAATTCCTTTTTCTTGAATCCTTCACTGAGCTTGAACAATTTTTTTACTGGAGTACAAAGGAATCTGTGTTTTCACTTCCTCTCCTCCAGATCAAAGATCCTTCTTCAGGTGAATACAGGTTATTTCTTCCTCATGAAGTTATAATGTCTGTAATGTAGTAAGACTCAGAATATGACAGTGATACAGAAAGGCCAGTGGGAACAAACAGAAATGTTATAACAAGCAGAGGGAGCATTGCTTTATCCTATTCCTCCCCACCGTTACCTCCCATTTCCTCCCTGCCTCCTCAGTGCTGGTTGTCCAGTTGTGTCAGCACTTGTCAGCTGTGCCAGGCACCTTGGCTCAAACCCCAAAGCAACCTGAAGGGACTTGAACCCATTTCAGACACTTTCTGGGAAAACACTCAGGAACTTTTCCTGGGTAGATCTCTCTTAGGGATACCTGCCTTAAACTAAATAGACCAAGGCAGTATTTGACTCTTGAGAATGGCAGTTAAGGTACTTGGGTGACCGGGGAAGGAAACATGACATCCAAAGCCTCCTTCAGGACAAGGTCAGATCCTTTGGGGTATATGAAGGGCACAATCTGAGAAGCAGAAACTGGGATGCTCAGAAATGCATGCCCAGAAAATTTATACTTTTGCATGCAGAGCACTTTACTCTTGGATGCTTATGTGTGCTGAGTGAGGGCTTTGAGAGTCTAAATTTTGGACTTCGGCATTTAAAGTAGTACTTAGGCAGCAGCTAGGTATTTAGCTCATTCTGTGGATAGTCCATGAGGAACTAAACTTGGAGTTGCAGAGTATGGGGCTGAGGTTATAGGGAGCACTGTATTCTAAATTTGAACTGAAATACTTTCTAACTTTGCCACCAAACATAAAACCCCAAATCTATGTTAGGCTTGAAACACTTCATATGTAATGTGAAGCCACAGGAGATTTATTTTTTTCTTTTGGAATGCTTGAGGCAAATCGCCTGAGTCTTTTTGGATTTAAAATGCACAGAAAACCAGGCACATTTCAGACTTCCAAAAATACACTCTTAAGAGAGGAAAGTCAGTAGGTTCAGGACAAACTCAGTGACCCTGTACAAAGGACAAGGAGGTCCTGACAGCCAGTCTAACCAGTAGCACTGGATAACCTGAAGATGGTGTGTACAAGGTGCCTTAAAACAAAAACTCTTCTTTTAGTGAGGTTACGGGCCTACTTTGCAGTCAACAAACCTTCCTGACCAGGAATAGCTCCACTTTGCAGGGAATACATTTGCTTTCAGTTTATGGGCACACTGCTATTTTTCTTTTGGCAGGTCTCCTACTCTTGCCTCACCACATTGCTTCATACCTGTCAGCTTCTCTTTGTACCTGTGTGCCCTCCGCTGCTCCTTGGTCATCTTGACCAGATGTCATCGCTGTTTAAATGGTGGCAGGCAGCCAGGGAATGCTCCTTTCCAAAACCAGAAAAAAAATAGTGAATTCACAGCCAACACAATAACCCTACATGGACATCTTTGGAGAGCCTGGAGTTGGTTGCCCTCTTCCAAAACTGGCGTGTTCAGCCCTGTCTGCAGGAGAGTCACCACAATCCTAGTGCACACCTCCGGGCAGTCAGTGGAAAGGGCACTGCTGACTGTGAGTCAAGGAAGAAGAACGTGGTAGGGAAGTACCTGAGATCCAGGGACCAGCATGCAAACCCCAGGCAGCCTACAAACAGGAACAGCAATAAATATGCCCTGCACTGCCATCCAACTGCAGAGGGAGATGTGCTTGCTTGTTTTGGAAAGAGCTGAGAGTTTTCTTTTTCTGCTTGGCCAGTCTTTAAAATGTTAATTTCCCTGTGACATCAAATCCCATAATCATCGGTCACCCAGATAATCTTGATAATTTTCTTTCCGGAGTTATTTCCCGTGCTTTCTCTCTCTCACCCTGTTATGATCCCCTTCAAGAAATGGGCACCAGAGAAGCCAGAAAGTTCAGTGCGTTTCATGTCAGGCATGTTTATTGTAGCAGAACAATTACCACAGAATCCTATTAGTTTTATAGTGTTTTTATGCTGATTTGAAGGTACCAGATGTAAGTGTAATGCAACGATAGCACTCTAGTTTGACACGGGTCATGAAGGGCAAAATTGCTCAGTAGGGACTACCCTTTGAGCCCCAGCTCACACCACCCAGCTCAGTAGCAATATTGCTCCTCCTCTCACCTTCTCATTGCCTTTTGGAGTCCAAACCGTCTTCGTGTGCCAAAGATCTGCATTGGGCTGACACTGTGAGAGCAGGAGGACAGCTAGGAAGTGTGGTGGTAAGGGCAATTCCTTGCTGGCTGAATGCTGCTACCTAACAACAAAGTGCTCTGCTCTCATGTCAAGGATTATACAAGGTGGGAAGTGTTTTCAAAGCCTCCTCCTGTCCTAAAGCAAACCTCAGAAGAAAAGGGAAACTGCCATCTCAAAAGGAAGGAAGAAAATTAACATTTTATCAATGGCTGGGTTAGTTTTCTCTGACTCCATCTATTTTCAAAGCAGTTAGTTTGAACTATCCCTATACAGCCACTGGAGAAAGACTGGCACATCCAGGGAGCTCAGGGTCTTGTCCCTTTTAGAGACTTCTCTTGGGATGGGAAGCCACACAGAGCAATACCACTCGGAATCGAGGTCTACTCACTTTCCTCCTCCTGGTCCTCAGTTTGCCATGAAATCAAAGTCTCCAGGAAGCTGCTGCCAAAGTCTACCTGCCTGCATGGCCACAAACGTGCAGGCATCACTGTGCTTGTATTAATCATTACCCTTATCACAGTCATGGCATTTGTGCTGAGCAGATCAGAGCATGGCACGAAGGCTGAGTCCCGCACACACAATCCTTGGTGACAAAGCCCGTTTTGGAGTGGTTCTGGCTGTCCTTTCCCACTGACTGCCATTGAAACAGATCCAGTGTGTATTCAAATAACATGAATTTTGTCTATTAATATACACAGTTTTAATCTCTTTCATTTTACAACATTAGGGCCCACTTTCTATCTCATACCTAGGCTCCCAAAGGTGAAAGGGCGGGCCTCGAATTCACATGATCGTTGAGAAAAAGACAAAACAAGCTTTAGCAATGAAGGGTTGAACAATGAGAATATCTCTCCTGTAATCTGGATGGTGAAACATCGGGTCAGGGTAGCAAAATCCCAACACTGGGAAGTTTTATAAGCAGATTTGATCCACGTCACTCATGGAAGCTCCGTTTTCACTTGATCCAGGCACTACATAAGTGGATTGCACAGATTACACAACCTCTTGCAATCCCTTCCAGGCCTCCTTTTTTCCACATAGCATCTGTAAACCAATGCTCCAGCCTGAAAAATAGGAAGCCTGGCTATGGTTGCTGTGAAACTGAGGTAGTGAGGTCCTTAGGTAGTGATTGATAAACAGCTGGATTTCAGATTAAGTTGAATGTCTGTAGTCCATTAAAGGGCCAACACAGATCTATACAAGATACTTGTGTTGTTCTACCGAGAGGCCGTGTAGATCAGGAAATGCCCATGTACATTATTTAAGCATGAATAACATAAACTACACACACAAGAGTGCATGCAAGTGGAGCTCTCAAATGTATGTCTTGTGTATAGATGAGGTAACCTACCAGCTGAGAAGAGGCATAATAGAGGACTATAACAAAAACCAAATGCACAAGCCTGCATAAGGAACTGACTGCATGCATATATATATACATATATATATATATATATATATATAAAAAGGGATATAATTTGGATTTTTTTTTCTGGGTTTTGTTCAGTTAAGAACCTTGTCCTCTTTTTCAGGTGTTTGATCAGATTTAGCTCCCCATCTAGCTGGGAGCTACATAGGTAGGTAGGGACCTGTAACTGTGTGATGAATCCGCTACTGAGCTTTATCTCTGGGAAAGGTTTAATCCCTATTAAGGTTGAATTCCTTAATCCGTAAAGAAAGGATAGGATTAGAAACAGTCTGGAGCAGTCATGGTTCTGAGGGAGCAGCTGTCCTCAAGGGTGCAGTTGCATGGTGGGCTTCCCAAGGCTCTGAAGGTGTTCAGGAGACAGGGCAGCCAAAGGGAGGACAGACAAAGGTGGCGGGCTGTGCTCGTCTGGATTTAACCAAAGTCTGTGCATATTTTGACTCCTTGCTCAGCTTGTCCCATGTTATTCGTTTAATGGCTATCCGCAAATGTTTGCACAAAAGGCTGGGTTGCCTGCTTGCGCAAACTTTTTGGAATAGTTAATCTTCAGTCAGTAAATCATGGTTTGCGAGCAGAAATAAAATAGCGACTAGCAAATAAGCAGTGACACAGCTCTCCTCAGCTGCGCCAGCAGATGAGCTGAAACCTGCATGTTCTCCTGTGGCCACGGTGGATATGTGCAGATCGTCTCCTGCCTCCTGGCCTGTGACACAGCTCCTCCTGGTCATGTTCAGGCATGGTAACATTTTCTTATATGGGCGGATAACTGTTGCAACTATAATTATAGATAGTAAACGCATTAGAGAAGATAAAGTCTCCTGGTGAGTGACTCACGAACAGGAAAAAGGACACAGCTTGTCAAAGGCATCCACAACAAATGGCTAACCTTGCTCTTTCCTCTGGTTCAGCGAGGCTGTGATTTGTGGCTCCCGAGCTGCACTTGGGCTCAGCAGCGATTCAACTGCAAAAGCTCAGCTCAAGGGATAATGTCAGAAAGTTGTAACCTGAGAAAAGATCCCTCAAACAACACTGTCAGGCATTGTGGTGCTGGTCTTTGTTTGTCCCTCCTCATTGATTTGTTTACACTGGAATCGAAAGGTAAAATAATATTCAGTTTTGCAAACAGATCATCAGTAAAATACCCTTTGTTAATATTAATAAATAGCTTGTTTAAGAAAAAAACCCAAGTCCCTGTGGTAGGTATTAGCCTTTGGTTTCCAGTTACTCAACCTCTTTACAAGTCTTAGAGATCTCATAAACTTTGAATGTTGTAGTAAAAATATTTATGGGGTAAGTCAAAGAAAAACATAAAATTACATTCAAGTTTTGACAGGAGTAAAACTACTTATCCTGCTTATTTTTTATTATAGAAAACTGGATGCTGTGACCTCACTAAAAAATGATAGCTATTTAAGCAGAAAGGTTGGAAAGGATTTTGTGCATGTTAGTATTTCCTTTCTGAAGTATTAATATTTACCTTGGGAAACTCTTAAGTGCTTAATTGGAAAAGGCAGAAAAGCAGTGCTAATGGTGTCACAGGCTATTTATGGAGCCACAGCAAAATTCTGCATGATAATTCCAGATGATACTTCAGTCAGAAGTTACGTTGACCTGTGTTTTCACTGGTCTAAGATTTGGGCTTGGTCAAGGCTAGATTCACCGTGAACCCCTGAGTTCCACCTCAAGTGGTCCAAATCATCAGTCAGACCCTAGAAAATCCACTTTCAACTTTTCCCAATCCTGTAGATGCTTAAAACCCCTGCAGCATCCCTGTTTCCACTGGCAGCATGTCCACAGCCACTCCACCCTGCTCCAGCCATTACCAGTCTGCTGGGAGCTCCAGATAAGCCTTTACCTACCTGGGCACTGCCTTATCTTCCTTGTGAAGTGTGAGCCAGCTGGCAGGCTCGGAGCATGCTTGGTGCCTCAGACTGTGCATGGCAAACAGCACAGGGCATGATCTCCAGGATCGGGCCGCCTGCCTGCCGCTCTGTACTGTACCTGTGCTGGGAAAGGGAGACCTGCTTTTAAATTATCCCCTCATTTCAGGTCCTCTCAGATCCCAGGGAAGTGCTTGAGATAATCTGAGATGTGTTTTCCTCCTTCTCTCTGTTGACTTGACTCTATGTTGTAGATATAGTTAGATAACTTAGGGGGCTGTAAGCGAGAACACCGATTAACCTCTGGGTTGTAAAGATACTTATAAACGGTACAGAAAAGCTGCAGTCAAGTTAGATCCAGGCTGAGAGAAATAAAGGCTGCTAGGTTCCTGCTCCCTGGCACCAGACTCTTTAGGAGACCTGACAGTGAACATTAATCTGACTTAAAAATTCAGTCCTAAATCCCGTAAAAGAGATGCAAAGTTTGGTCTGAGGTGAGAAGAAAAGCAAAATAAGGTCTGCAAATGCTTTGCTTAAAATGCCTATGTTAACGGTGAGGATTTCTGTTGTGCAAGGGACTGTCCAGTTGAGAAGCTGCTTGTTGGGGACAGGGACAGCCTAATCGCAGCTCCTGAAATGGAAGCGTTACGTAGCACACATAATACAAGCCTAAGCACTAAATTATCACATGACCTGAGCCTGTTGTTTAGGTGCTAAAACAAGTGGCTGGGTTTTCTTAAGATCTAAAGTTAAAAATTGGACCGTCACATCCCAAAGCACTTGGGCTGGTGGCACCTCTGATCATCCAGCTTTCACTTGGCCTCCTCCATGGGAGGGCAGCTGAGCAGCTGCTGGAAAGATCTTTTCAGCAACATTTTTAGCAAGAAATTCCTTTTTATCACTTTCCTGATGGAGATTGATTCTTCTCCCTCAGCAGCAGGGTTTCGGTGATGGCTTGTGGTGGGCAGGCTGAGAGCTGAGGGCCAGGCAGCCCTCTGCAAGCTCCCAAAATATCCTCTCCTGTAAAAAACATCGTATTCCTGATTCATCCCCTGTTTTGGATTGAAAGTTATGTAATAAAAAAATCAAAGGTTTTATTTTCCAGCAAATACTGGAAGAAAACTCCTTCTTGGTCTCGGCAATGCATCCCTGTGTTGCTCCGCAAAGCGGGCTGCAAGCGCAGCTCCCCGGCATCCATCCTGGGCGAGGGGCTGGATCAGCCTTGCAGGGAGCGGGGCGAGGTGGCAGCTCGTACTGCCGTACTTAATGCTCGCGGCTCTGAGGGTGTTAACGCACACCTGGAGATTTTTATTGCTATTATAAAATCGAAGTTTAGTTAACTTACTGTCCCACTATGTTTAGGTGGAAAATATCCAATGGTTTCAAGACTACAAGCCAAAAACTTAAAAAAAAGGTGCTATAACAATTAGGCAGTATCTCTGTTTTGAGACCTCTTTTCCATTAGGAAAGCCACCAATATGTGATTGTCCTTTCTCTTCCTTTGTCTCTCGTAGATGAGGCATTATGACTTCTTTTAGGGGTGTTTTTTATGGCTAACAATACAGAAAGAATTTCATAAGAACTCTCACGTCTTGCAGCATCAGCTACAAGTTACAACATAAAACCACCAAACCCTTGAAGATTATGCGAGAGCTATAGTTTGATGAACCATTAAATCAGGTAACCATTATTCTGAATATTTCAGTTAAAAAAATGTTTTAATGCTGCCTTTTTACTGCACTGCTTACTTTGCATGATCCTGTTTTTAATCAGCTCCCTCGGTAAGAACCATGGGTAAACACCACCCTCACATGTGCGCACAAGTTCTGAACTTTGAACGAATGCAGTATGTTAATACATATTAATCTGTTTACTTACTTAGTCTGTGTCTGGTCACAGCCAATAAATCCAAAAATCCAGGCGCTGCTGATTGTACGGCGGGCATGTAAGCACACAGTACACAAAGAAAAACCTGGAAATTCGTCAGCTCATGGAAAGCTGGACCTTACTTCTTAAAACGGGATGGTGAATATGCTGAAGATGTGCCTTCAGAGGCAGGCGGCTGCTCACCACGTGCTGGTAGCTCGTTTGGTTTTGCACACATTGCAGAGCAGGATGCTCTTCTCACCTCAAAGATGTGCTCACGAAATTCACTGACTTGCTGGATGTTACCTACAGCCCCAGTCAGGGCACCCAAATCTCATGCAAGGCATCAAACAAGGTGCTACGGGGTGTGTGTGTGTGGCTATGTGATTTTTTTCCCCCCCTTGATAGAACCTAAAAAGGGGCTGGGTAAGACTCATGTACTTTACATTTACGCAGAGTTGGTTTCTTTGTAGGATGGACACATGGATGTTAATTAGGTACAAAGACATTGTGCAACCTCACCAGGGAGGCGTGCGGCACTGCCTTGCTTTGGGTGTGTTAGTGCAGAGCGCGGTGTTGTAATGACTGTGTGCCTCATTTGAGAGCTTAGGGGTAACTGGCCTCCAGGGATGTTGCACTTTGAGTTTGAACCGTATACTAAAATCATCTGACTTCTTGTTTGGAAAGAGAGAAAAAAATTTGTTTGCTTTATTTTATGTCGGCTTCTGAATAGGACACAAGGCTGAGAGGGAGAATCCAGCTCCAGGTTCCTCTTGGCACAATCTCCTCGTCTCTCCTCCTGCAGTTGCCTGTGATACGAAGGCTCACCGGACACGCAGATGTGGGGCAGAGCCTTCTGGAGTAAAGCTGTGCCTTAATTTGACTGAAAATGTGCTACTACCTGGGGGCTTGGGCGACGTGGGTCTCCCCCCTCCCTGAGCTCTGCTTTCTATAAGCGCCTCTGGAGCTTGCTCCGTGTAGTGTACCGGGGGTCCAGTAACACTTTAGTGAAGACAGATGTTAATGCTGAGTGAGCAGAAGCTAACAGACTCGCAGAGCAACCTTGGCAGCTCGCCCCATTTTTCAGATTTCAATGTACCTACAAAAACTTTTAAGAAAAAGCAGGAAAACCTCTCTACGGTTTGGCCTAGAGCAAAGCTCTTGTGTAAGTAGTTCATCAAGACACACTCTCTTTAGCTCCTTAAACACACAGCTAGATCAAAATAAAGTATGAAGAGCATAAAGTAACTCACAGACACCGTTTATTAACACTGAGGCCTGCTGCAGGAAGAAAGTGACCCAGTAAATATCCTCCCTGAGTAGTAAAATAACTGCTGTAAGGAGTTATAAGAACTTTTGTGAGCTGTAATTCCCTAAGGAGAAAAAAAAAAAAGAGAGAGTTTTTTACAATCTTTCATCTCTGCTTGAAAGCAGAAATTAAAAGCCTGCCCCTAAACTACTAGGTGCTTGTGAGCAGCATGCTAATAATGTCATCTTCTGTCTGGTCTTAAAGGAAAAGGAGAGATATGGAAAGAAAACAAACCCACAAACAGCGCTGGTCAGCTTTATGAGTGCTACAACTTCAAAGACTGGACGAAACGCTCTCCAGAGCGGTTGTTTTGAGGATCAAGAGTTCAGGAGCTTTAAAGGGCCTTTATTAGAGAATATTCTGCATGAGAAACTAACAGTCTCTGATAACAATACAAATAGATATCTTGCGCTGGCGGTCCTGTATGTAACAAACCTACTCCGGTTCCTAGGAAAAGCCAACAATATGACCCCACTTATTTTTTGCTTGTATATGTTGTATTTCAACTAAGTGTATTTTACACAAGGCTGCAGTGTGGTGATGTGTGCGAATGCCATCCCCTTTTTACTGGCGCGTAAACTGAGATGGGGGGCAAGCGCAGCCAAAATTTTCGTAAGCGATCTTAGGTTTGGGATTCTTCCATCTGGGTTGCTGAGCGTGAGAGACACAGGCATGCCTATCGGCGTGCCCCGAATTAGCGTGGTGGAAGGTGCGGAGGGTGCTGCCTTGCCCTGAGTGGGTTCCTCACGTACAAAGGAGGAATGTTATGGGGAAACAGATATTGTAATCCAAGCGGTCTCCTCATTAAAATATCCATACTCTGTTTTGCAAACAAGCAAGCCTGTGGCAGTTTAGTCCTTTGGGTTTGCTTTTTTATTCTTGCAAAGTGTAGTGTGTTCGTTTTACGGAGCACATGCATCACTTTTGGCAGTGTAAGAATAATGCAGATGTGAAAGGTCCTTAGACACTCTGATATCTTTATTAACACTGAGCAAAAAAGCCAAGGCAGAAAATTTATGCTGAGCTATGTCCAATTAAATGTATTCTTGCTTATCCTCTGCCGTACCCATTTTTTTTTCCCCCCTGGCAACTGCTGATCTGAGTTTAGCTGCACAGTGTCTAAGAAAGTTTACAGCAAATGTTCTAGCAATCAGAAATGTGAGCATCCTCAAAGGATTTAGGACAGTAAAGGGAATGCATATCAAAAGAAAAGCTAGAATGATTTATCCGTTTGCCGCACAAACACCAGTGAAATCCACTAAAAAGAAATGCAGCAGATTGTGTGTTAGATGCCAGCACTGCGCTTGCAAATAATGAGTTAACCAGTAAGCTGACCGAAATAAGTGTGCATTTTTTTTTCTTCTGTGGACAACCGAGTCTCTAACAAGAACCACGTCTGTAATAAAAGTTATGATGTCTCTAGCAGGAACTGGTAGTGCAAATCAAACATACCATTAGCTTGTCAGGCTCAGCCAAGTGAAATAACAAGCAGCTGGGTAGTGCTGTACACTGAAATGGAAAACTGTTGCCCCTTAACAGAAGATTTCCTCAGAGAAAATTAAGCATGAGGGGCAGCGACAGACCTGGTTATTCATGAGCATGGTGTCATGGGGAGGTCAGTGGAAGGACCTTACTTAAACCATCATTCTGGTTCAGGAAATGCTGCCTGACTCCTGAAGTTAGCAGCGCAAACTCTCCCCGACACCTCGACGAGTAAATCAGGGTAGCGGGGAAGTGCCTGGCACCAGGGAAAACCGAGGAGGAAGGGGCAACATGCAATTTCCCATCTGACCAGTCACACTTGGCCATGAGACCCAAGTGCTTTCAGCTCGCAGGAGATGGAGGGGAGGAGGGAGTGTGCCTGGGTAAGGGGGGAAAGTGGATCTCTTCTTGTTTCTAAGGCTACTGAAGAATAAACCTGGAAAGTGAAACATTTCCCTACAGCAGATGGGGAATTGGATGCAGACTGCGCTGGGCTAGAAAAGTTTTTGTACTTTGGGCTTTCAGCTAAACCCAAGCTGTTTGTGTTGTCGCATGCTCTTTTACAAGATTTTGGCTGATGGAGCCTGGGTGGCAGAGTGGAAAATTGTTTGGGAGGTTTGCATAGCTGTGCGTGTGTTCTGCGGCCCCAAAGCCAGACATTGTTTATTGAGTCCTGCGAGGGATCCTGGTAATCGCAGCTGATTTGCAAAAGCATATCTGTTGCCCATGTGTATCAATTAGATTGCAGTATTTGTGTACAAATCACAGACTTGATATTGATCCCACAACTTGCAGTCAGCTGAGAGCGTTCTTATGCTCGTCTGGAGGGAGGCACTGCTATTAAGCCATGGTACTCCATTTCCAAATTTTTTTGCTGCCCCTGCAAAGGTGCACCCAGCTTTCAAATGCAGGTTTGTATCTAATTGCTCCCTCATGTTGAATTCCAGGCCACCAACTACCTGCAGACATCTCATGAAAGCCACCCATCTGGCCCACCGAGAGCCCTGGCTCCCTGCCTGGGTCATGAAAGCCCCGTCTCCATTTTCAGGCCAGTGCTCCCATACAGGAGAATGTTGGGCTGCACTTCCCAGAAGCAGCTCTTGAAAGAGGGAGTTTTAAAGGAGATAAATATGTTTTCTGTGTCTGGGTGCTGTCAGTTCCTATCCTTTTCTTGGTGCTGGATTATGCCCAAGTCTGAATAGAAAATGAAGGCAACATCATTTTGACCAAAACGCTGTTTTTTCACAGAGCAATTCTAAACCACTTTCACATGCTCGTGGTACATGCACTGCTTCCACTGGTGACCTGTCTAACCGAAACCCAAGGGAGTGAAACAGCATCTCTCCTGAAGAGGAACTGCCAGGCCATTTCTGGGTCGGCAAAGGTCCCCCCAGTTACTGCCGGGCACTCGAGCTCTCAGTCTCCTGGGGGTCAATACTGGCTCCACAGGCTCAGCCCCGTCTGACGCTGCACAGGGCAATTTTTGAGCTCCAATTTTTCAGAACAAAATCCAGAGTGTAAAAGTCATAGCAAACTTTTGCCCCGGTTCTAATAATTAGAATTGGTTAGAAAAATGCTACAAGTATATTGCAAAAGAAAATAAAAGAAAACCCCCAAATGCTTTTCTTTGTAACTCTTTAATTATTTTTTTTTTTAATTTAAAAATACAGTTGTGTTAATTTTTTCATTCAGTAACAAGGAAGGAAAACTCCCTCTTCCCTTCATCCTTCCCTGCCTCGGGAAAAAGGGAAAAAAGGGAGGGAGGAAGAAAAGAGGGTTGCTAAGATGATAATGACTTGAAATGTTTTTTTCTTGAAAAGTTAAAATATTTCAGAAAGAAATTTTCCACATTTCTTCTTGCTTTTGAAAGATCCTTTTTAAGAAAAATGCTTTAAACTCCAAATATTGGCTAACTTTATAAACAAAATTATTTCCCTGTTTTATTAAGGGAAGTAAACAAGGCACAAGTGACGGCTGAAGCAACAATTTCCAAGATGATTGACATACAGGAACTTTTATCTTTTCAACTATAAACTTTGATTGGTTTTCATCCCCCCTGCCTCACTTCCTCCTTTCCTCTTTCTAAAAATTATTGCTTCTCAGTTTGTTTTAATGGTGTTTATGTAATGTCATAAATATTCTTGTTTAGAACTGCAATTATTCCCTATGATTAATTCTGCTCATTCTGAGAGGTTGTGCAAGTTTTTCACTGCAGGGTATGTCTTTTATGTTCATGTGTTTCTCTGTGTAAAAGGCAATGTGTCCATTACTAAAGCTGTGCCTGGGAAGGCAGGGTTAACGCTTTTCCATTTTCCCGTGGCAATGTTTGGAAGCGTTTTTGTGGAGTGTTTAGCATCATTCCTCTTTGGGTTGGGATTAAGGTAATTGACAGGGCGCTGGGCCAGGGGTCCTTTAGCTGTCCAACCTCGGCTGCATGGGGTGGAAGCAAGCCATGGCCAAAGTCACTTCCTTTCTCTTTCTTTTATATCCCATTAGTCTGCCTGTGTTTTCGATTTCAGAGGAATTCCTATAAATACATTGACTGTAGCTGCTAATTGTGGGTGAAACATCAACTACATGGAGGTGGTGGGAGTTTTCCCAAAGTAAGGACTACAGGACTCAGCCCTCTGAATTCTCTGAAACGTATTTGCAGTACGTGGAGATAACGATCAGCATTTTTGTGACAACTGTTCTGTGTTACGTTAGGGCAAACAGTTGAAATCATACCTTAAATAACAGGCTGAGTCCCATCCAACACTGCAAAAGTGACTGACAGTGCATAAAGGCCAGATGCGTGTAGGTGGTGCCCAGCACATTTACCTTTGGTGTTGTGCCTCATGTAATGAGTTAAAAGAAGATGGATAGCAGGACTGTAATGCCCCGGAGAAAAGGAAAAAAGCTTGGAAGGACCAAGCAAAAGTTATATTTTAAAGAATGTACAGAATATTTTCTCAAAATGCTCAGCTTGTCTGCTTTGGTGTATTTCAGGCATATTTTTACATGGTACCATGTTTTCCTAATGTCTTAGCAGCTTGAAAAGCCTCATCTTCTGGAAATGTTTCACTGTCATCCTCTCAGATGGTTTCGCAAGCAAGCATTTTAATGCCCAGATGAATTGACTGTGATTGTTCAGCATAAAAAGAAAGAAGTTATGTACTATTTGGGGAACCTGTAGAATGCAATTTTTGTTCAATTCATTTGCAGAAGCCCTCCAGGCAGCTTCGAGCACCAGCTGGGGAATGGTTTGTAGCAGGGGATCGGCACGCTGTTGTTCAACACCCGAAGGAGGCTGAAAGCACGGGCCCCGCTCTCGGCACTGTAGGACCTCCACAAGGACCCCTGGTCCCTGGAGGAAGCCTGCTCAATGCCATGGGGGTCCTGTGGTCACGGAGGGGGTCAACAGGGCAGGTGGGGAGAGGACAACCTGGCACCTGCAGAAAGGAGAGGGCGCTGGACACAGCTCTCGCAAAGCCAGACCATGGTTTTGCCATGCTCGTTCAGTTATATCTGTATCAAAAAAAGAAAAGAAGAATGAAAAATTGATGAGAAATGCAGTTTAAATGAAACAGTCTACAAAAACTGGCAGGAAACCATCAGAAGACCTCAGTGGAAAATCCCAGAAGAGGCGGGTGTCCCCACAGGTTCCCTTTCCAGGCCCCTGTCACAGAGCTGGGGATCTCATTAGGTCATGTTTACCGAAGGCGCTTGTTTTCTGTCTTCTGATTCCGCCAGTGACAGGACACAGGGAGGACAAAGCCTGTCCTAAGTGACCACCGATGGAGCCAGCCCTATTCACGGATTAGAGCTGCCATGGAAACTCGGTTTGCAGAGCTCACCACCGCAAACACAGAATGAATGGCCAGGTCAGCACCCGAGATTAGAGGGGAGGGAAGGAGGGGGTTGAGCAACTGTTTGCTGAACTCATTTCAGGAGCTTTCCTGGAACAGTCCAATATTCCAAAAATTGGAATGAAGAGTTTTTAGTGAAAATCAGAGTGAGGATTCCCCTTGTTTGAGAAAAGGGTTTTGTCCTTTGGATGCATTCAATGAAGGACAGCAGCAGAGCTGAGCTAAGTATTGATTTAAATTTAGAATAACCTTAAAAGACCTAAAAGAGGTTTAATGATCAGCCATCTGCTGAAAATGAGTCCCAGAGACCTTATCGCTTAATGTAATGATTTACACAATGTGTTATCAGCCACTAGATTAGGAGTTCTACTTGTGATACTGATTTTGATCATTGTAACAGAAGACTCATATCCAGGTTTTGACTGTACGGATCTATCAGCTAGCTAATCCTAGGTGTTTTAAAAGCAGGATTGACTGTTTCACCCCCTGGAAAATAAAAGTTCTCTTACAACCTCAAACAACGAAGTGTGCAGCAAAGTGTATTTTAACAAACATCTCTGCTTTTCTTTTTTTCTTTTTTTCTTTTTTTTTTTTTTATATCTGAAATTATATATATTTTCCCTCCAAGCCCCATGGCTGGGGGACAGCCTGTGATTAGGGAGACCTACATTTACATCCTAGTATCTTACAGTCTTCCTTGTGACATAGAACAAGTTCCTCTGTCACAGGAGTTCAGAGAAATGAAGGTGCGCTCTCTGTAGCCTGGCAGTATCTACCCCAAGGGCTTCCTGTATGTTGTGAAATGCTCAGCCGGAAGCTGGGCACCTGGGAGGCAGATCTGCTCTGAAACCCAGCGCAGATGCATGCAGAATACCTTAAAAGCCAGAAGTGTAATTCATCACCTCAAACTTTAGACCTGAAGGGAGCAGAGATGGCTAATGTGGTTTCATTAATTTCTTGCTTAAACCATTGCTTTTAGATGCAGCTGTGAGCAGCACACTCAGGTTAGAAGAAAAAGCTAGTACATGAAAGCCTGGGAGGCAGCTGCAGTGCTTTGGTAGGTGTTTCTTCCTAGTCAGATACTAATGTCCTGAATGCGATTACTTGGCTGTGTTTTTCAGCCAATTGGGCACTCATTTTGGAGAACTTTTGTTTAAAGCTTATGTCCTTAGCAAGGGAAATGTCAGAAAACACATTATTAAACTCAAAATTGAACCCATGGATCCTTTGCCAGACAGTAAAACATTTTCTCTCTTGGTGGAAGAGACTGTGGTTTGACATTCTTCGTTCTTCACAAATCCAAGTTAACCAGTTCTTTTTATCAGTTATTCCTATTTGCTATGAGGCAGTTGCTTAATACTGTGTTCAAGTATCTTGCTGAGGTTAAATTGGTTGGTCTTTCCCCAAATTTTCCATTTCTGCATAAGATAGCATGTCAACCTTTCTCTAGTGCTCTGGGGCCTCATAAAACCTCATGAGTTTCTAATAGCTCAGCAGTTGTCCTGGTTAAGTTGAAAACTGAATTTCCTCATTCCTTCTTTGTGTTGGTCTTATGCAGAGAAGTTTGAGGGTTTAAAACTCTGCTGAATGAAAAAACAGAACTAGGGGAGAAGTGCTGGAAACCAAGCAAAGTCAATGGCAAAACCTTCAGAGTTTTTACAGGGAGGGAGACCTGGATCCGTGGGCATAGAATCATAGAATCATAGAATTGTCAGGGTTGGAAGGGACCTTAAAGATCATCTAGTTCCAACCCCCCTGCCATGGGCAGGGACACCTCCCACTAGATCAGGTTGCTCAGAGCCTCATCCAGCCTGGCCTTGAACACTTCCAGGGGTGGGGCTTCCACCACCCCTCTGGGCAGCCTGTTCCAGTGTCTCACCACCCTCATGGTGAAGAACTTCTTCCTAACGTCCATTCTGAATCGACTTTTCTCTAGTTTTAATCCATTCCCTCTAGTCCTACCATTACCTGACATCCTAAAAAGTTCCTCACCAGCTTTCTTGTAGGCCCCTTTTAGATACTGGTAGGCCACAATAAGGTCTCCTCTGAGCCTTCTTTTCTCCGGACTGAACAACCCCAACTCTCTCAGTCTCTCTTCATAGGAGAGGTGCTCCAGCCCTCTGATCATCCTCGTGGCCCTTCTCTGGACACATTCCAGCACGTCCATATCTTTCTTGTAGTAGGGGCTCCAGAACTGGATGCAGTACTCTAGATGGGGTCTCAGGAGAGCAGAGTAGAGGGGCAGAATCACCTCCCTTGACCTGCTGGCCACGCTTCTCTTGATGCAGCCCAGGATACGATTGGCTTTGTGGGCTGCAAGTGCACACTGACGGCTCATGTTGAGCCTCTCGTCCACCAGTACCCCCAAGTCCTTTTCTTCAGGGCTGATCTCAAGACAGTCACTGCCCAGCCTATATCGGTGCTTGGGATTGCCTGACCCAGATGGAGGACCTTGCATAAAGCTGAAGAGGGACAGATTGTGGGTTATGTAAAACTACGCACTAGCAGTAAACACAGGAAAACATCCAACTCTCATACAATGCCTTCTAAACTATCTGTTTGTAGGAGCACACTGCAGAAATATGAACTAAAGGAAGGGAAACTGCAAAAGTTTGATCTCCTGGTGTTCATGTTGGAGCAACTGGAGCTGTCTGTGCAAATGTAGATTTGTAGGTTCTGCACGGGCACACTCGCCTCCACAGTGCTGCTGCGGGACCTCACTTCACACCCACACACGCAAACCTCAGCCACCCTTGTTGCTCTGGTTCCCCTGGGAGAAGTGTCCTGAACGTTTGTTTGCTTTTTGGATATCAACAAAATTTCTCTCTGAGCTTGTGGCTCAATATGTAGAAGTCCACTTGCCTGTGCATCTGGCTCACTCTGGCTGGGATGTCTCAGAGCTGCCTTTTCTGCTTATAGAAATGTTCATAGTTTCTTGTTAAATACACTAAAGAGATTCCTTAGATCCTCATTTACATATGTTTTGTATTATCCGTGTTTTTGCTTTAATGGTTTATCCTTTCCTCCCACAGCTTGACACTGTTCCCTTCATTAACCTGCCTAACTGAAAGCTGACATATTCTGATTTATTGTTCCAAGTCCTCCTAAAATTGCCAGTCAGAATAGCTGTGCCCCTGTTCGGTTAAAAGAAGACATTTAATACCAAATTTTCTCTTTCCTGTGCTTAAAAGTATTCTTTTTCCTCTGCCATCAGTAAGAGATGAAAAGATGACCCTGCAGAGCAAAAGTCCCCATTAAATCAGCCATTGGAGGGGAGGCAGGCTGGCTTTTTCATTTGAGTTTATTTTGTTTTATGCTTATATATATTTTGTTAACCCATGTTGGAAAAAAAAAAGGGGGGGAGTTGCTAAAAGAAGGGCAATTTTGTCCTCCCACTGGAGCTCGGCCTACAAGCTACCCTTTCTTGGGAGCTGGTTTTATTTCCCTTGGATTTTGCTTCTGCAGGCAGGGTGTTTTATCTGCCTTTTAGCCTCTGACCCGGAGGTGTGACCTTTTCACTTTTATCTCTTTTGGAGTAAGCCTGGGCCCTGTCAAAGTTCCCCGAGAGACTAATGGCAAGCACAGAGCAAGAAGGGCCACTTCTGACAGTAAAGAGGACAGAGCGCTGCAGTGGGTGATGGTGAGGTGCCTCCAGGCTGCTCTCCGGGACAGGTACCTGGGGTCACGCAGCCCGAGCATCCGTCTCTGCTGGGGCCCCGGCACCGAGCAGCAGCCATGGCCTGAGTGCAGCCAACCAAGGACTAATCCCCACTAAACCCATCTTTGCCTCCCACCCCAGCAATGCAGCAGCAATAAATAAAGGCATAATCAGTTTCAGGAGAGTTGCTTGCTTATCTCCTTTTGTTTAAAGCAGACAGATATAGTCCTGGTATAAAGCGGCTCATGGAAATAATATTCAGCTGTTACTATTAGCTTTTATGGTTTTTTAACTCTCTCTTCCTTCTATAGAGAAGTCTTTCCTGTGTCCTTGAATGCAAGATGTGTTGAACTTTAAAAATATACGTTAACTTCTTGTATTTTACAAATTGACAAAACCTGGGTTTTGGGATGCCTCTCAGCAGCAATGTCAGCAACAGCATCTCTCAAACTGCCTGAAGAGGACAGGGAAAATCAGCACAAGATAAATGTATTTGTGATGGAGAGCTGCCTGGGAGGTCTCGTGTTAGGATCCTTCCTGATGCTGGAGCAGGAAGAGAACCTGCACAAGTGATCTTTTCCAGTTCTAACCATTCTATGATTCTATGATGTGATTAAGTTGCCACTTTGTGGTGCTGGTTTCTGTTTCAGAGCCTCGGCAGTGACCGCTGTGATGAGTTCTGCTCGTCCTGCTCCAGGATCGGTAGGAGGGCAACTGAGCAGGAGCCATGGAGGCTCACCCTGCCTCAGGCTACCTGGTGATGCATCAGTACATGTGGAACAAGAAGTCCTTCTGCTGCTTTATTTCCTGTCCTCAGTGGAGAGGAGGGAAAGGAAAAGGCAAAGAACAGCTACATGCTGTGGGATTTTCTCCTTCTGTTTTGGAAAAGAAAGTGCAGAAGGGAGTCAGAGAGCCAGGGAAAATGAGTGAGGTGTTTTTTGTGCTTTGGATTCAAAGCCTGCAGTCTGCCTGCGGGGTTCCACTTCGTTCCAGTGGGTGTGAGTTTGTTTTGAAAAAAGGGGTGTGAGGGGTGTGCAGAAAGTTCCTTTACAAGAGAAGGGAACATCACAGGGAAACGTCTCCAGCACACATTGTGAGGAATGAAATCCGGCTGGAGATCTCCATTGCAGGGAAGTGTCGGGGGGTGTCGTATTCTGTTAGGGAAAGGGAGAGTTTTCAAATATTTGGTTTTTATTAAAAAAATTCCCACATAAATTTTCTGTGTAAAGGAAGTATTTCTCACATAAATTCCCCACAAAGAATAGAGCTGCTTTTTATAAAAGCCTTTCCAGTTTTAAATAGAAACATTTCCATCCAGCTTATCCTAGAGGTGAGGGCTCTGACCCTCAGGTAGCCTCTGAAGGGGGTTGTGGATCAAGAGTGCGATCCTTATAGGTATGGTTGGGTATGGCTACAAAATGGGGCATAGCATGTGAAAAACTGGCTGGATGTCCAGGCCCAAAGAGTGCTGGTGAATGGAATTAAATTCAGTTGGCAGCCGGTCACAAGTGGTGTTCCCCAGGGCTCAGTACTGGGGCCTGTTCTGTTTAATATCTTTACCACTCATATGGACAAGGGGATCGAGTGCATCATCAGTACATTTGCAGATGACACCAAGTTGGCGGGGGAATGTTGACCTGCTTGAGGGTAGGAAGGCTCTACAGAGGGACTTGGACAGGCTGGATCAATGGGCCAAGGCCAATGGCATGAGGTTCAAGAAGGCCAAGTGCCACGTCCTGCACTTGGGTTACAACAACCCCATGCATCGCTCCAGGCTTGGGGAAGAGTGGCTGGAAAGCTGCCCAGCAGAAAAGCATCTGGGAGCGATGGTCGACTTGCCCAGGTGGCCAAGAAGGCCAACAGCATCCTGGCTTGTATAAGAAATAGTGTGGCCAGCAGGACTGGACTGAGGAAGTGATTGTCCCTCTGTACTCAGCACTGGTGATGCCGCACCTCGAATGTTGTGTTCAGTTTTGGGCCCCTCACTACAAGAAAGACATTGAGGTGCTGGAGCATTTCTAGAGAAGGGCAACAAAGCTGGTGAGAGGTCTGGAGCACGTCTTATGAGGAGCGGCTGAGGGAGCTGGGGTTGTTTAGCCTGCAGAAAAGGAGGCTGAGGGGAGACCTTATCGCTCTCTACAGCTACCTGAAAGGAGGTTGTAGAGAGGTGAGGGTCAGTCACTTCTCCCAAGTAACAAGTGATAGGACAAGAGGAAAGAACACCAAGTTGTGCCAGGGGAGGTTTAGATTGGATATTAGGAAAAATTTCTTCACTGAAAGGGTCATCTAGCATTGGAACAGACTGCCCAGGGAAGTGGTTGAGGCGTCATCCCTGGAGGTTTTTAAAAGACAGATGAGGTGCTGAGGGACATGGTTTAGTGATGGATTTGGCAGTGCTAGGTTAACGCTTGGACTTGGTGATCTTAAAGATCTTTTCCGTTCTAAATGATTCTATGATTCTATGTTCAATATCCTGTAAGAAACACAGGATAACAAAGATTAAGGAGTCCTCCCCTCTCCAGTTGTCTTGTGTCCAAAAGTCACTTTGTGTGTGTGCAGTAGCTCTAACGAACCAGAGCCCACCAGAGTAAAATCAGTCACCCGTTAATAACACAGCCCAAAAACCCCAAGATGCTTTGCTATAAACAACGCTTTTGCTTTTTTCTACAATACAAATGTCCCTAAGCACGAAGATAGCTTGTACACTCCAATGCACATGGCTCATTTCTTCGTTATATTTCCAGTGTGTGCACTTTGGTGGGGTCTATTCATCTGCAAGATTTCTGCTCTCCCCTCACATCAGCCTGCTGCGTGCCAGAGGCTGGTGCTCATCCCAGCTTCCAGCCTGTGCCACATCAGTGGAACATGAATCATGACTGGTGTTTGGGCTTTGCAGACGAAGTTTCAGGTTTCCGGCTCTGCTCTGTGATTGTGACAGTGATCTTGCTCTTATATACCTTGTTGTGTTTTACTAAAAAATAAATAAATGCTAAGGCAGGAAAAAGAAAAGTTCACCCAGAAATGAACCATGAATGTTCACCTCTCAGTTGCACAGAAAAGCCATTCTGAATTTATTTCCTAAAATTACTATTTTTCAATAACTTTTTTTTTCCCCTGTGAGATTAAAAAAAAAAAGCTTACTGAAAGTCGTGGGCAGAGAATTCATTTGGTTCAAATTGATGGTCTCCTTCAGGCTAATGGCTGAACTTGGCTTTAAAAAAAAAATGCATTATTGTAAGGAGTTTGTCTTACATGAAAAGTAAATAGCCTTTCAATGTCAGGATTCGTTGTGGTAACTCATCATAAATCAGTGTAAAGAACAATGTCAAACAATAAAAATGATATTTTGCCACTGTGGTGGATCTTAAAGTTTTGAGATGTCTGATGTTGATTTTATCAGCTCTTCCCTGGAAACAAAAAAATTCTCAACCTCCCATGGAAGCTGCTCTCCAGGACTGGAGCCAGCTGTGCTATACAATCTCTCCTTCTAGTTCTTGTACCTTCCTTCCTTGGAACTTTCAGCTTCCACCAGATCATAGTAACTTCTAACAAAGTCTCTAGTGCCACTTCCTCAGGGTAGAGTTGAAGTTGGGTATCTATTGCTGCTCTCTAGCTCTACATATATATCTTTATGATGGGGAGGACCCCCAAGCCCACAATCCCACAATCCTCCCTCCTTCCTCACCAAGTAATTTATTAAAAGTAACCAATTCCTGAAAACAAAAGACTCCCATGTATCAGACAAAAGTGGAGAAGGGTCCTGTTTGGGTCTGGAAAAGCCTGAGTACAACTCTCAGCTTTGCCACATAACTCCTCTGCAAGTAATTATGCTTCTTTTCACCCCACATATAAAATGGAGATAAAAAAACTGTCAGTCACAAAAGTGGTCTTAAGTCTTGCCTCAAAACTTGTCATGTCACTAAACTGTCATGATTTGTTTACCCTCTGAATTTGAGCCTGTGGGATATGAGAATTTGAGAATTTTCAATCTTTTTTTCTGAAACCACTTAGTCAAAAAGATCTTGGGCAACAGGCTTTTGGCAAGACAGGATCACACAATGAAATTCCCAATGTGCCCATCTTCAGGCTTTAAGCTTGACATGTTGTACCTGGTGGTGTTAGCTGGGGTTTTGACTTTGGAGGCATTTTAATATGAAGAAAGCCAGAACACAGAATCTGTTCTGCATGCATGAACATGATTTGCTGGTTTGTTGTACTAGATTTCAGCATATGTTGTTGGCAAAATGGCTTTAGTTGATGCCCACTGCCTCTTCACCAATAGACTTTATTTATAGCAGTGCACTGGTGAACTGTGAATTTCTTAAAGCAGAGAGGTTCCTCAGATCAGTACTTGTTCCAGCTTTGTCAGAGACAAGTATTCCAACATCACATGCACTTTTGCAATCCCCATTGCAGACATTTAATTGCAGGATGATTCAGGGCACATTAAGCAGCCAAATTTCTCTATACAGTCAAAGAAGAGCGGTCTCTCCAAGGCTGTTTCAAAGCACGGCTATTGGCTGCCCAGTGCTAGACAGTATGACTGTCTCCTTCCCAAATAATTCAGCCTCTCACAAGAAAATCATGAATCAGGCTGAAAAATCGCAGAACTTCTTAAAAACAGAAAGGGTAATTTTGTTTGCTTTTCTAAGTGCACTCGTGTTGAGTTTTCAGGCTGCTCCTCTCCAGCCACGATGGCAACACATTTACTACATGATGGAGCTCTATGCGGGCTCTTGGTTCCTGACTCTGGGCTTCCCACAGTAAAAAAAAAAAAAAAAAAGTAATATATAAAGGTAGAAAGACTCAGAAAACAGCTGATGAAGACACCTTCTTGCTGTTCACCTGGCAGCTTGGCAGCCTCTTGGCAGGGCTGGCAGGGAAGCCTTGGGGCCACAGCACCAACAGACGAGGACCTCTGGTTCGGAGTCCCTCAGGGTGCAAGGAGCAGAGACCATGGGCTGGGTCTACCTGGGACCACGTCTCCAAAGTTGATATGAAACAGGATTGTTTCTTACATGGTATGGAGGAGGACCTTATTCCTTTCCAGCTTGGAAGGGATCCCACAGGGCTGGATTCTGCAGGACATTGTGCACAGATGAGCTGAGATCCAAGTATCAGATGCACACAGAGAACAGTGTCGAACCTGGTCTTAAGTTCATTGTAATTACAGATTTTCAGATGTAGTGAGTGTGCCACTACCTTGTTCTTCCTCAAGGCAGGTTTCTGTTCAGTTATGCCAACCACTGCTTGAGGATTGCAGACTGATTTTCCTGTGCTGTCCTTGGGAATTTGGTGTCACAGCTTTGGCAGTGTTAGTTTGCAATGTTGCCTATTTTATGCCATATATTGTCCTCTCTTGATGATATTCAGTATGGTGATTAGCACATGTGGATTATATTTTCTGGGATATACAGTGATTTCAGGCAAACAAAGGAAAAAAAAAGTATAAAAAGTGGTTCTGGAAATATTCATGCTGTTGCCTGAATGTAAAAGGTGGCAAGAGGCACATGAAAATTTTCATTAGCCTGTGGGAGGGACACAAAGGTTTGGGCTATAAGGACCTATTATTATTTTAGATTACACAAGGCTAAAGAGAAATCCTTTATGAGACTTTTAGGATGCGGTCATCCATTTTCTTCCCACATTACAAGCTCTCTGTCTCTCACTTTGATGTGAGTAGATCTGTAACACAGCTTCTGTAATTCCCATCAAACCTTCATATAATATTGTTCATTCTAATAATGCCACTGATAACACTAAAAACAGCCAGTTCCCCAGCACACAGTGCAATAAACATTTTATATAGCATCCTCCCTATAAAGTATCCTGAGGAAAACTTGACAATGAGAAGTGGAGTAGACAGGAAAAATTTGGGGTAACGTAACTTTCATACGGGGAGTGGGAGAAAGGTTTGTACATTATACAAAGGTTAAATATAAGCTGAGTCAAGACAAAGAGAGACAACTGTTGTAGAAGTGGGAAACATGCAGTAGAAAATGGTTCTTTTTCTGATAAAGAGGGAAATAGACAATATATTTTGACATTCAGGTTCAGAAAGGTGGTATCTGAAGAAGCAAAAGAAGCAGTGAAAGAGCAGGTCAGGGAACAGACATGTGGCAGAAGGACTGGAAAAAAAACAAGTATAATGTCAGTGTCTGGGGGCTCAGAAGATGAGGCAAACCTAAGATTTTGGAAAATAAGGAGGACTTTGGCATTGGAGGGGAAAACACAGAACAGGAGCAAAATGTTCTGCTTCCCTCAGGCAGCACTCAGGCAACGCATTGACCACTCTCCTCTTACATACAGAGCGTGTCTGAGCCCATCCACATCAGCACAGGCAACTTGCTGAACACACTAACATGATGGATTTGATCCAGTTCATTTTAGATGGAGGAGGCTCACAAGACTCAAGATGAGAAGAATCAGCTGGCATTCACTGGATACGTGTGGATGCATTGTCCTCAACTTAAAATTGGATCTTCTCTCAGCACCTGAGCTTCTAGCATTTGCCTTGAAGAGCACTGAGCAGTCCTCTTGGAGGAAAACCCAAGGTCTTCTCAAATACAATTTGTTTTACTGAACTGAACACAAGATTCAGCAGACATGCTTGTTGGGAACATGCTGTAAGACAAAAGAAAAAGTGGCTATGAAAAGCCATGGCCTCTGGGAACCTATTTCCAAAGTGTAGGCAGCCTCCAAAGCCTGGCCTTGTGGAGAAAATGGCAATCTGAATATTTTACAGCCTGGCAGACTCTCTGCAGCAAACAGGCATGAGCCCATGAGGATTTAAATACAAATGTTTCTGATTTTGACCTGCCCCTAATTCCTTTTGATCCTTAAGAGTAAATCTTTGTTCTGCTCGTACATGTGTGGTGCTGCTACTGCAGAGCTCCTCTGTTTTCGAGGACTAAACACAGCAGCACTCAGGATGTGTCCTGGGCCTGTGCTCTATTTAATAAGGTACAAAAACATCCTGCTTCCTACTCTGTCAGGGGCTTGTTTCTCTGTGAAAATCCTTTCTCTTAATCCCTGATTTATGATTGTCTGGGAAAATATTCTAACAAGCACCGAAATGCTGAACAAGACCCTCCCTCAGGAGGGATGCTGCCATCCCGATGTTGCAGTCCCTGTGCTGTGCTCTTCTTACACCCTGACGGCTTGATGTCGGGAAATCCTGGCTGAAAGAGGGAGTCTAGTCCTTAGGAGAAGAACAAAACCTGAATCATGAAGTGCTTTTAATCTTGTATTAAAGTTAATGTGTATTTTTCTTCTGTCTCATTTGGTTCCTGAGAGTGTTCAGGTGACTTCTGCCTCTAAATGTTGGACATTTCCATTTTGTTCTAGCATCCTAATGTCAAAGACACAATTGAGCTTTCAAGGGAAATCTGAGAAACAGGAGCAAAAGAGATAACAGAGGCTTCTGAAGCGGTGGTGGTGACAGCCCAACCAGCTTCGGTGCATTTGAGTCCTCCCTATTGAGAATTTTTCTCACCTTCACATAAAAGGCCGGTATCTGTTACAGCCACATGTGTCGGCTCTACAGATGGACCCTGTTGATTAGGTGAACTTTGTGTACCTGATCTTGGTGGTGTTTGGAAGCCCAGACACAGACAAGATGTTTGTATTATTCATGCCTCCCCTACTCAGGTGCTGTGCATCGCTACTGTAACTCAGCCCCTGAAGATTTAGCGCTGAAGACCCCATCCTGTGTCCATCTATAATGCTGGTTATTGTACACTTCTCCGTGGTTGCAATGGGGCTGCCTACAGAGGTGTGCTCTGTGCGCTGGTTGGGCCCACTTTAAAACAAAAATGCAGTCAGCAGGGATTGAGAATATGGTAAGTACTTCGAAGGATGCTGAGGCTTTTGAAAGGCTGAGGCTAATCATGCCTTCTAGCTGAAGGTATGGCTGCTTCTGTTGCAAAACTTTGAAATAGGAAAAATTCAGTTGTCAGACTGTCGTGGTACTTGGTTCATAATGCATCGATATGTTCGGAAACAACCTGGAGAAATGGGCTGAGGCTGAGATGACAATGTTCACTGATGGGATTGTGTTAGAGAGAGCAAACTTTACTGGCAAGGTGCGAAGGGATCTCACAGTGCTGAGTGACTGGGCGACAAAGTGATAGTGGAACTTTGTAATCCTGACAAGTGAAAAGACATGCACAGGAGGCTGGGTTGTATAATTAACTGTATAAACATCTAGTGCAGCGTAGACAGCAGATTGAAGAAAGCGAGGCTTCCCCTGTACTTAATTGACCACACCTGGAACACTGTGTCCAGTTTTGGGCCACCAGTATAAGAAGGGCTTTGGTAACTGTGAGTCCAGTGGAGGACCACCAGGATGGAGCACTTGCCCTGCAAGGAGACTGGGGAGGCTGGAGATTGGGGCCTATCTATCTATCTATCTAGCCTGGAAAAGAGATGGCTTTGGGAGTCTTCCAATACCTTGTGGCTTTGAGCAGGCCTTTGGGTTTGATGACCTCCTAAAATCCAACCTGAGCTATTATTCTATAATCCTTAGGAAAGTTAGTTCCAGTAAGTAGTTTTATCTAAACATCAACTTCATGGGTAGGAGAAATCACAAGAAGTAAATGGAACATTAAGAATTATTAGGAAGGGAGCAGAGAAAAAACAGGAATTATCAACATCAAATAGTATAAATACAAGGTGTGCCTGGATCATGAACATCATGTGCAAACCTGTTCTCCTACTGATCAAAAAGCATAGAACTAGAAAACATAGGTGGAAGGGAAAGAAGGGTAATTAAAAGCTTGAAAAAGAGACAGTAATTCAGCTAGGACTATTCTTTTTGGAAAGAAGGTAAAAGGGGAGGTATAATACAGTAAATAAAATCATGACTATCATGAGGACATGGAAGGGGAACCAGGTGGCAGTTTCAAAACAGTCAAAGGGAACCATGTCTGCATGGTAGATCGGACGTCTCAAGAAAGATGCTTGTGACTGGATAGGAGAAAAGGGCTGGATTTTACACATGACACGTTGTCAAGATTTCCATGCAAGTTTTTCAGAAAATGAAGAAAATCTAAATAAGAATGCATTACATCAATACTACTATTTAAATGGATCTGGACAATGCATGTATTTAGCAGTTTACAGATTTATTAAAGAATGGCTTCACCTTCACTTGCTGTTAGTCATATCTCTATTCCAGTACAGCTTCCTGGAAGTAACAGGTTAAAATTTTATTCTATAAAGATCAGAGGCTTTGCTACAGAAGTCAGGACTGATTTATTAATGTATATACCATATACCTATTTATATGTATCTAGCGATGTACCTTGTAAAAGGTGTTTTGCATTTACCTGGTGTTGCTATGCATGTATGGGGCAGACAGGGCAGCCGGGGCAGCCAGCCAAGTGGGGTGTGAGCCTGTGGCCGTGCTTGCTGCAAGGGGGCTGCAGTCCCTCCCGCAGCCCTTGGGGCAGACACTGTTGCTGCTCTCTTATCAGCAGCACTCAATGTCATGTCTACTTGATGGAGCTTCATGCCATACACTGGAAAAGCCAGTGGTGCACATGGAGATGTCTGTGTCACACACGTTTGCCCACATCATGAGCAGTCCCAGCAGATATAACCTTTAGTCCTTTGATTGCTACTGTTTTCCTTCTCTTTATTCATTTGCTCAGGCTTTTATTTTTTGTCCACACCAAATCAATTTTTAATTCCACTCAAAATTTTGTATTTTCTTTTTTTCTGAAGATTTCCACTTTATATAATTCTAAAATATTTCAGTATGAGTCCACTGGTAAATTTTGTCTCCCTATTTTGGAGTAAGCACATCATACCCATCACTGAAATTCAACTGATCTTTTTTTCCCCTGAAATTCATCTCCATCTTCATTTTTTCATGTAGTTACGCAGTATACAGTTCACATAGTGATTGCACTTTGTTGAAAGTATTATTAAAATCTCTGATCTTAACAGCCATAAGAACATCCAAAAGAAATAAAACTGATCTAGATGGGTTTCATGAAAACTTTTGGATTCTGGTGTACTTGGTTGCTCTTGTATGAAGAATATTCCCAGTTTCATCCAGGACCAGGTTTAGATGGGTTTATGAAATGAGAATGTTTTATTACTCACACATTCCCATTTCTACAGACTGGATTGAATTCAGACCCCTTTGGTGCTATGCCCAAGGTCAAGAAAACTCAATTTGAAGGTAGATCCTGCTTCTTAACTCAGCACTGGGAAACTTACATTACATTAAAAAAAAAATTCACCGTTATAACTAGATATTTTAATTTTATTCCACATCTCAAAATTCCTCTTTCAGCTTTGAATAGGTTCAGACTCAGATAGAGCTGATCTTCTCATTATTACTGGAAACTTTGAAGCTGTTTATCCCCAGACAGAGAGCTGAAGGTAGCGAGTCTGTAAAATTTTCCACATGGCGCAGGAATACGGGGAGAAAAGAATTCAGAAAGGAGACACGGGGCCTTTCTCACGAACTTGAAATGCTGGCGAGCAGCTCCTTGAAGTTGTAATTGAAAATCAATCTGATATATAATTAAATTCTAGTCATCACGTATGCACCGACTAGTCTCTCCAGCTCTTAGCCGAGGCACGGAGGAGCGGGGCTATCGATCAGGGGGGGCTCCCGCGCCATCAGCGGCACTAAGTGGCTCCGCGCGGGGCTGCCCGGGTGCAGGGCTGGCGGGCAGCACCCTGCGGCTCCCAGACGGGAGGACAAACAGCCGACTCCAGCGAAGGTGTCCAATATTCCCTAATCATTTAAGTGCATTGCACTGCGAGCCTGGGCTAGTCCCACAGTCTCCGTGCTGCCATCAGTCTTTCCAATAAATGAGTTCTGAGCAGGCTCCAGAGAGAAAAGGAAAGAAGGCTGATCAATTTTTTCCGATATTAGGTTTTCATTTTAACTTCTCCCCCTCAGCTGCTACTTGGGTTAGGTGCTCTGTAATTATATTCATCAAGGTCTGTCAACATAAATTGGCAGCCCTGGTTTAAGGCCACGACTCTAGTTTCTTCACTAAGTCAGAGAGAGAGAACTAGCATTGATTATTTCTTTAAAGAGGAGGCACAAGAATGGCTTTTTTTTCAAATTATTTAGTGTTTTTAAAGCCAAGCTATGCAATCCATACATGGCCCTTGCTTAACTCCCTTTATTCCTGACAAAGAGAAAAATTGTCTTGTCTGCTGCCCTAGACGCTTTTGATATTAGCATTAATATTAACTGACTTGTATTCCTCTTCGGTGCTACATTATTAATTTGCCTAGGTATTTACAATGCCCTCACCTCTGTATGCATTGAACCCTGCCAAAGTGTGCACGCTCATATGCTGCCAACCCAGAAAACCTTGCTAACTGAAGAGTACAATAGCATCAGTAAATATCACTCTTATACAGAACAGGAACATTATATCTAAGTGCAAAAGTAATCATGTCTAATAAAACTAATGGAATTCTTCAAAAATATCACTAATAGCTGGGCAGGGGGGACCGATTGACAAAATTTATTTGACTTTCCAAAAGAGCCACTGATAAACTCCCTTAAAAAGCCCCTAGGAAGGTAGGCATGAGGCAGGGGAAAGAGATATCCCAAGTCAAACAGCACTAAGTGCGGGGCTGATCGATAGCAAACCCTGTGAGGCCGGGCTGGTGGGTGGGGGCTGCAGGCGCTTGCCTGTTTAGACACCTCCTAGTCCTAATTACAGGGCTGTTTTTCATGCTTATAACTTTAGCTGTTGGTGCAGAAATTTTCCCGGCTGGTGACTGCTTCAAGCTGGCTTGATGTCTCTAAAAGAATTGTCTCTTCAAAACTAATCCGTCTCCTGTAGCAAGAGTGTCATGGAAAAAAAGTACTTGAAAGAACAAGCAAGCAAACTTCAAACCAGTAACTTTTTCTCTGAGACTCCAGTGCCCTCCGCGCTGTGTCTGGCATGTGCGGGGTGGCTGGCTGTGCTGCAGCAGTCCCCAGCCCTCCTGGACCTCTGCATCCTCCTCCACACCCGCCTCAGGCTGCCCTGCTCACAGCATCCCACCCCAGAAATGGTGCTGCCTGGTGTGGAGAAACCCCCAAAAGCAGGAAAGGCATTCAATGCAATGTGTTTTCTGCTAAGATGGCTATGATTCAGTGGAGGGACAAACTCGTCCTCGTGTTGAGCATGACTCTGGAAGCAGGACAGGCCATGGGGTCCAGCTGGGCAGCTGAGTGTGGAGGGAAGAAAAGACCTTGTACGTGTCCCTGGGACAATGAAAGGATTCAGGAAAGGACAGCAACGACACACAGCAATTATTTTATTTGGGTGTTCTGCTTCTGCCGTGCGTATAGCTGCTACACTGTGTCCTTGGAGAACAGCCAAACCTGGACTTTTTCAGGACATTGGTCTCATGTGGGTTGTTGTGCTAATCCTCTGCCTTAGGAGGAGAGACACGGGCTGCCCCCTTCTCCTGCACTTTTGCTGTTGTCCCCATAACTGTTTGCCTTTCCCTGTTTTCTTTTCCTGAATTTCACCATTCTGCATCTCAGGGGCAGCTCTGCGGCGTTTTTTAGAGATGAGCTAAACCCTGCATTTAAAGGGGTGGGTTAGGGACAAGTTAAGATGGCTAGGTAAGAGGAGAAATGGCAGAAAAACAGACATGGGTCAGGAGGCCCAGATGGGAGATGCTGGGACTGCAAATTGGGCAGGCTGGGTCCTGGGAAGCAGGGCTGTGGTCAGCAGACGCTTGAGGAGACATCTGGGGAAAAGGCAGCCTGGAGCAGAAGTGGTCAAGCCCCGGCTGAAGTTGGCTATAGCATATTTCCCTCGAGAAACAAAACAAAGATTGCTCAGTCTCATCATTCGTCTGACATCCTCACGCGAAGCACTGGATGCCCTGCTACTTTCCTCCTCTGTATTAGGGCTAATGGCCTGCTACTGCTGCTTCATTTGTTCAGGTGGCTAAAACCCATCTACTGAGTCCAGCTGTCACTGAGGAACTGCACCACTGTCACAAGGATGCTGACCAACAGTTGTATTTTATTGCTTTTTCCAGAAGGTCCCTGCTGGAAAAAAACAGTGTTAAGAAACGGAGCATAAACATGTTACCTGCAGTATTAAAATAAATGTTTATGATGCATAATTCCTTCTTTGCAATGCGTTTTCAGGACACGGAATAGTTCACTAGTTTGTGCTGAGGTCAGTGAATAGTTTCTGCAAGAAAAAAGGTAAAAGGAAAACTGGAGATATTTCATTTTGCCATGTTAAATATGAACTTGAAATGAAAGATTTCATTGGCCTATACTTTCTTATTAAATCATAAAAGATCATAAATATGCACAAGATGTTTTGATTTGGATTGAGCAAAATGATCTCCTGGTGGGGAATAGCCATTTTCCGTCTGGGAAGCTAAGGCACAGAGACTGAGGTCCGAGACTACCTGCTGAATTTGGAACACCTACCTGAGGTACCAGGACCTTGATTTTTTAGCATTTGGCATCAGACTGTACTATGTATGTGCAAAGCACAGTTTGTGTTGACTTGATTCATGACCGAGAGCTTGGGAACTTCAACAAATCAGATCCCGAATCGCAACAGGCAGCCAGGAAAAAGGACTACCCACTGTTCCTCTTCAACATGCATGACTGCTCTGAGAGCCTTGAGCTTCCTCTGATCACTGTCTCTGCAGTGGGGTACTATTCCTTTAAAAAAAAATAAATCATATTCACATTTCTAAACAAAAAATAAGGAACCTGAGGGCCTGATGCCGTGTAGCGCATTTTGCTACATGGTGAGGATCCCCCATGGGCAGCTGAAATGCTGTTCCTTTTTCTTCTCATTAAAACAATGAATTCCACTTGGGTTTGTGTAGGCTGCCTGGAAGGAAATGCACAGAGAAATAAGAATTTCTATTTTGACTGTTCCCAGCAAATTCAAGTCCTTGGTTACAAATTAAAAATGAGCCAGGGGCTATGGAAATACCAAAGAAAAAGGGCTGTAAAATTGTTTTCCTTTAGAAGGAACAGAAAACTGTATACAAACCCTCTTGAGCATCCTGTAAGGCTCTCTTAGATGCTCACTAGATACAGGTCTTTCCCTTATATTGAGAAATAAGCATTTGTGTAACTACTTTGAGTTGGTTGGAACTGCTGTTTAACATGTTTGGACAGGACTCAGGTTGGGGCAGCGTGACTGCTTGGGCTCCAGTATGATCATAGAATCATAGAATCATAGAATAGTTTGGGTTGGAAGGGACCTATAGAGGTCATCTAGTTCAACCCCTGAACATTTTGAGTAGAGTCTTTTGAATTAGGTGTTACCCACAGGTACGATTAGATTGGAAGCTCTCCAATGTAAAGAGCCATCGTTTTGTCCTGTGTTTGCTGTGCACTATTTCAGTACGGTGCCCATTCTTACATGTTGGTAATCATGTCCATAGCCCTGTGGTTTGCTGTGGTTCTCCCACTCTGACATCCAGGAAAACCCTTCACCGGTAGCTCCTTAGTGTGCACTTCGCCGTCACCAGTCCCTGGCCAGATATCTTTTCCTCACTCCTGACATTTTTTTTCATTGCTGGCTATTTCTCTTTTTACAGAATATGATTTCCTCATGAGAGAAGCCAGGCCTTTTGGAAATTTGCTATCAACTCTTGGCACTCCTTAAAACTCTTAACTAATAAAATCATGGAGCCTGGTGCCTTTCCCTTTCCAGTGCATGGGAACAAAAAATGAATTACCTCTCTCGAATTCCTCTACCTGGCTCAGTCAAATTTTGTTCTGAGGAACCTTAAAAACCTGGGTTTGGACAGGGATATGTATGGTAGTTTCTCCATCTTTTCAGTGCAGGATGAATCCAGGTTTAAGTCTAGTCTCTTCTGCCCTCCTTCAGCCCAACTTCTGTTTGCTTCAACTTCACTTGAGTCATTTGTCTGCCTGTCTCTTTCTTTCTCCACTCCTGGAAAGCCATTAGAATTTATTTCTGTAAGTATTTTAAATACTTCTGTCGGTCCCTGTAGGGCTGTCTCAGAGTCTGCATAGATTGCTGTCAGTTGGGATGGTACTGGAAGATGCTGCATTCACACCGAGGGAGAAATCCCTCTTCTCATATCCTTCTCTTTCACATTTTTTCTGGGCTTCTAAGCAGAAGATTTTCCTGATGCTTTGAAATAAATAGGCAGTGGAAATAAGTATGAAATCCTGGCTCCATGGAAATCAATAGCAAAATGCCTCCTTGACTTCAAAGAGCTGACCCACAAGGTTAATGGCACTAATTTAATGCTGCACGTAAGATAAAATCCACTTGTGAGCCTTGTACTGTACCTGAGGAGCTGAGGGTTAAAATGCGACATTGTTACTAGCTGGTTTAGTTGAAACAGAACCTCATTTTTCTCATGGCTTGGACAATTGTGGACTTTGTCATCCTTTTCCTATAAGTAAGCTAATCTTTTTATTGATATAGTGCACACCAAGTACTACAGTGATTTGCGATGTGGGAAAGCCTTTTGTTGCAATTTCAGCATGGCCCTGAAAACAGCTTTAACGACAGAAATGGAAAAACCAGTTACACACGCCAAATCGTTATTCCGAGAGTTCCTCCAAATGATATGAAGGAGTACAAGCCCTACAATACACAGACATTGCGGAAAATCTGTTGGCAGCATGTGAATCACATTGTCATGCTTCTTTATGACACACATGGCATCACACACTTTATTTAAGTCCACGCCTGGCAGACCAAATCCATTTGGAAGAAAGGTGATAGGTTCTGCGGAGCTGCTGGGCACAAACCAAATAGGTGTGGGAGACATGCCTGCAGTCATCTGTGGAAATGTCAGGGCAGAACAGGGGCATTAGGAAGACTCCAGAAGCTGGATGTGAGGTTTTAAGTTTTGTCCTAACCGGACTTGGAACCGTATTTCTCTCGATTCAAGTTAACCAGTTCAAAGCCTTATTGCTTTGGGTCACATTTGCATAATGGTGTTATAAACACATATTTGAGGAAACCTGAAACTGAGTAGTTAATTACTAAGTTTCAGGATTATTTTTTTCTTTTTTCAAAAGAGGGCCTAGAAATAAGATCTGGGTGGCGAAACGATTCATTGAAACATTTTTGACATTCAGTCAAATGTCTTAAGTAATCTCACAAACTGGTGGGATTTGAAATTGCTTTTGTTCTTGTTAAGGCATTGTTCATCTGTGCCTGCATAGTCCTGCCTGCCCCACTTCTCCCTCCGTAACAGCCCTGGTTTGTGCAGGGGAGGCAGAGGAGTGCAGGAGAGAGCCATGATCGGGCCCAAATGGTTTTCCTGCTGAAACATGCCTGCACCCCACCCAGACACAGGGATGCCTCAGCCAACTTATTAGCCAAGGTAGAATAAACAGGTGGTAATGTCCATCTTTCGGTGCATTTCAGTGGTTTTACAGCCTGAAAAGTAAAAAGAATTGATGTAGTGCTATTTACAGCAGCCCAAAGAGACCTAGGACCAGCATCTCGAACTGGGAACCCTGTCTCAGGGCTGCCTTGAGTTTGTTGTCATTTTTTTATTTGCACAGACTGTACCGGGATATCATGCTGGGCTTTGTAATAACTCTGTCTTTGGGCAGAGGTCATGGGTTTTGCCAGCAATTATGTTCTGTCCTTGGTGAACAGTCACACTATGTGCAGGGAGGTTTCAACATAATCTCCGTCCCTGCAGTGGGAATTTCTTCAAAGGCACAGCTATTCCTAGCACAGCTCCTGCTACCCCAGGCTGGGGATGGGAAGGGATGGGAAGGCATCTCCCTCACCACTGTCTTTCCTGCCACTTGTGAAGGTCTCCAGAAGCAGAGTGGGTTGCATTAAGCTCAGAAAATGGCAGATTTTTCAAGATAGTGTTTCGAACTCATCTTTTTCTGCCACTTCAGCATCTAAAAATCTGTTCTCAAAATATTTTATCCAGAAGTCAGTTACCTGTCTGTACTACGTAATTCAGCTATTGCCCATACGTAACTTTCATTCTAAAATCATCTTATTTTTAAAATTTTTCTCCAGGAAAGGCAACATCAGAATAAAATATTAATAAGTATGTGTACTATGGTAACAAATACTCTGTTTAATCAATTATAGCCTAACACAATTCAGATAATTTCTATGATCTTCATATAGTGCTATGGGTGCCGTAGGTACTATCTGACAAGGGGTTGTCAGAACTCATTATTACATGGTGTGGAGCAGTTAAGCAAGTTATACTGCAAAATTAATAGAAAAAAAGATTAAATTCACATGTTGCTTAAATATTTGCTAAACTTTTTGCTTACAAGTATTTCCTGTGTACTCAAAAATCATTATGTGTTTTTGATAGCTTCACAACATCATAGAAACTTGTTGAAAAACTTGTTGAATCGTACCTCAGCTGTAATTCTTACAATATTATAGTGGGTGATTTGGGTAAAATCGAATTATTATTTAACATCCCTTTCCTCTTTGAATACAAAGGAACTGTCTCCCTAAAACTGGGATCTGATTAGCTGGACACAGAGAGTAAAGTCTTAGTTTATGTGACCTACTTTATTTACATATATATATGTTTACCTGAGTTTTTGTGAAGGAGAACGTTACTTCTTCTCTGCTGTTCTGCATCCCAAATTACTCACAAAATAGCAGTTTCTCCTGTTCTGAACAAGGAGAGATACCTTCCAGCTTTGGACTCTGACAGCAAAAATGAGTTCATGCTAACATCTTTATGTGGACAAGAAATGAACCTTTATTGTTTTAAGCTAGCAAACAGTGTAATAATTTATTAGATGAAATCTCATTAAGAATCTCATTTTTCAGTGAACTGTGTGGAAGAAAAAAAGTTATTCTGCTTCCTATGCACGGCACTTCAACCTGCCCAGGCTGTAGCGCTTGTACTGTGTGCATCCCCCCCGGGCAACTCTGCCAAGGTAGCCGTTGCGTGACTACATTTTCCCTGTTGACATTACTTTCCTGTCCATACTCCTGTGAGAAGTCCATAAACACCTTTATACTATGGGTTTAGTGGAAAAAACCCAAGCAATTCAGCCACACATGCACGCAAGTGCTTCCACTTTTATTTTTTGATCGAGCCCTGCTGTCTGCTCTTCCACTTAAAGCTGACCAGAACATTCAATCTGTGATCACAGAACATACCTGAGGTAACCACAGCAATGGTAAAGTGATGTGTGGAAACTATTTAAAGCGTTTAAGCTTATTTTCATGACATTTAGCAACTGGAAACAACAAAAATCTCATGTGATCAGTGGGTACTTTGCAGACCATCAGTCACCGTGTCCCCAGCCAGTAAAATGCCACTGTAGCGCTCGCCTTGCCCTGCTCCCCAGCTCTCATCCCTTCTCCTGTGCAAAGACGTGCAGCTGTCAGAATTTCTGCCTCTACCGAGGATCTCTTTAAGACCAGGCAGCTTGCAAAATGAAGACAAAGACATTAATATAATTTTCTCTACCTTTCTGAAACTAGTCATAGTTCTTTTGAGTCTCTTCAAATCACAAAGTTTCATCAACAGCAAACAATAAGGGATGTCTTGTTTCCATTAGGGTTAATATCACAGTTTTGCCCGATTATTCTGAGTACATAACTCAGTGGAAACAATGCATCTTTTGTAATAAAGCTTCTACCAGAAACATTGGATGTTTTACAAGAAGGAAACATTGGCTAAGACTGCAACATAAAAATGTGGTATATGATTCCCATATAGATGTGCAGTATTAATATGGGCTGCCATGCCAAAAGCTTGCTGGTATGCCACATTCAGAATGGGACGGATGAGGGAAATGTATTTTTCTGCTGCCTTTCCATGCCTCTTTTTTTTAAGTGAGGGATGTAGTACAATATATTCATGTAATAATATGCTTAGAATCACTTGTGTCCCAATGAAGCAAAGAGATCCAGAGCACTCACTGCATCCAAAACTATGCCCTTATGGTTTCAATTAAAAGGAAATTATTTGCTTTGTGAAACTTTGCCTGGATCTTTAATTCTTCCTCATTGTTTGAATAAAGCTCTAAAAAGCTACTGTACTTGAAGTTGCTAATCAGATTTCAGTTGGTAACAGTCATATGTCATGTCATATCATGTCACATGAATATTGGTGATTCAGTCCAGTCTGCAATAATGAAGGTTTCATATCATTTTCTTTCTGGCCTTTGTAATACATAGTTTATGCACTCCACTGCCCAAGAGTATCTTCAGATTTCCAGATTACTTTTTTCTGACATTTCCCAACAAAGTGGCAGCTTAATCTTTCAAAACGTGGCGTTGATTACATTAGTTTTCTGCCGAGCATGTGCTATTGATCTTTCCTTGACAAAAGAGGAATGAATATAAAAACAAGCAGCAGCGGCCAACTAGTCATTGACTGCGAACTTTCCTATACTCCTTCAGTGACCAGTATAGTAAGTTCTTTCAAAGCAGAGCATGAAAGGAAACTACATCCAACTCAAAATGCATCGTGTACATACATCACCCTGTGTCCAAATCCTCGTTGTGTAGCAGTGGTTTTGTGCGGTTGCAGTTACACAAAGCAGACTCAGTGTACATAGCTGGTGGGGCCAGAGGCTCCACCTTCTGTTTGTTCACTTGTTTTCTTCTGAAGAACTCCATCTACCATACTGTCATCTTCTATTATTTTTCCCTGCATCAGCAGCAGCTCTGATGCTCCAGAGTACTGCATCTCAAGGGAACTGGGTATTTACTGTATTTGTCCTCCAAACCTGCATGGTACCATCATCCTTGAGCCTTATCTTCATGTTGAAGTAAGCACTTGTCCCTTCCGTGGACCAGTGTGAATTACTGCATCTGCTTTCAGGAGAGGTCCACTCACCGCAGCGTACAGCAGTCTCCTCCTGCTTTACGCCATGCTTCTACCTGCTGAGGGTGGGAAGGCTCTTGTTGACTTCTTCACATAGCGGTATTTTCCACAATTCCACATAAAGAAAGGAATTGTTGCTCATTTGGATACGGTGATATGAAGTTGTGAGTATCAGCTAAGCAGCTGAGTAAAAGAAGGAGAGTTTTATTTGAAGTGCCAAGCGGGAGCAGATGCGTATCTTGTCAGTTTCTCCCTTTACCTTATGATAGTTCGTTGACTAATTGATATTGCAACAATGAGGGAACTGCTTCCAAAAGAGTCAATTACTTAGTCGAAAATGGCTAATAAAAATGTCCTATGAATTGAAATGTAGTTCAGTTTGAAAGGAAATTATATCTCCCTGGAGACTAGTAAATGGTTTGGGAAAAATGTGTTCCACTGTTCTCTTCTTTGTTGCAACAATATATGCTGGAAAATATCCTTTTATTACATTTGGTTGACTTTAAAGACATACTGGTTCAAATAAATTGATGGGAGAATAAACCAAAAATGACTTCTTGTGAATGTTGCTAAATTAAAATCGATGAACTGTAGGCACTCAAGGCAAATGAGTGTTCATCTACTCAACATTTCCTTGGGCATTTTGCTAGCCAATTTTGCAGCCATCGGCAATGAGCAACTTTCTTTTCCTAGAGGCTAGTTGTTGTCGCTTTGTGTTGTTGTCACCCCTAATATTTTGCTAGCTTCTGTTTTATTTCTTTTTCGTCTACTGTCATATCTGATCAAATCACTCTAAGAAATCTTTCCAAGAGCAGTCAGACCATCAATAACATCTGGTTTATCTCTGTATGTTCCCTAGGTTTGGTGTCTTCAGCATGATAGTTTATGAGTGTTTTTCCACCTTCATCAGTCAGACCACTTTATGAAGATGGGTAAACAACATTATCTCCACTTACCAGCTGGAAACAGTGATGCAGAGAGAGAATGAGTGGCTTCCCGAGGCCACAATGAATCAGCACTGAGCTACCCAAGGATCCCAGTCTCCCAATGCCCAGCCCATGTCTGTTCTGCTATGGCATGGCTCCTGCATCCATGTGAGTGTGAGTGATCCAAGTGAGGCCAGAGACTCACGCAGCACTGACTGGTTTCTTTGGGTCCACTGGGCATTGGTGCTATGGGGGAAAGAAAATACTTGCTGTCAGATTTGCAAAAATTATATATATATATAAAAGTGTTTATTAAAGTGTTCCCTAAAAATATTTATTGAATATTATCAATAAAACTTCTGATGTGAGCATTAAATGCAGTTCAGCTGCAGTTCAGCAGAGATTCCCCAGCTGATTTTGGCTGAGATATCCTGGTGCCAGCAGCCATCTGGCTGTATCGGTGCCTTGCCAAGAGACAGGGCATTGGACCAGCTCAGCTATTTCTAAGTTATATCGGTACCATTTCTGAAGATGAGCAAGCCTGCCTTCCAAACTCCCAGGATGCGTTGAGGCATTTTTTGCCAAGTAATGTGCACAATGGGTTAGTTGTGGTGTGCTCTGGGAGATACAGACTGTGTGGAGACCCCAGCCTTTATTCCTAATTATAGGGGAATCGTCCAAAAGCTGAGATGTGAGTGGGCTTTATGCTTTTCCAAAGGTATAAAAAATTTTCGTTCCCCTCAACCTAGATTAATGATTTCATAGCTTGTCAGTAGCCTTTAAATAAGGTTAGCCCCTGGAATAAGAAGTTTCTTATGGTTGCTGTCTAGTGGAAGAACTGACCTATACTTGCTCTGTTGTAACCTTTTTAGAAGCACCTGTTCCTTGCCACGGCCAGAGACCTGAATATGGAGTAAGCTGGACACTTGGTCTGTCCTGGTAATAAAGTAAAATTGAATTTTTTTGGAAACTTCCATGCATATGCACATAGAAGGACAGAACCAGAGAATAAGCACAGTCTTGTGGTGCATCTTTGGTAGACTATGTTGTGTATTAATGCCCCAAGTTTGTTAAAATCAATAAACCCTGTTTGAAATGCAGAGCAGTGTACGGCCTGATTTTCTCTCATTTGTTCAGGCTATGATGAAGAAATGGAAGCACAGCATCCTTTGATGTGAATTTCATTCCTTGAGTTAAAATTTCCTGTTTTCTTCTGTTGCTGCTGCTTTTGATCTCTTGAGTTGTTAAAAGCCATCTCATTTTAGGGTGATACAGTTTAACTGAAATATTTAACTGTCGCTCTTGAAAATATTAACATCAAGAAATATCTCGTCCATTGTGGTTGTCCCGTCAAGACTCCCTCTGTGCAGATTGCAGCCAGTTAAATGAGGGCAGGAATTACTAAAAGGGATTTGGACAGAGAAATATCCGGTTTCTTATGAATACGAAAAGCATGTTCACTATTTGTTGATAAAACACCAAAGAAGCAAGCTTGTTTTTGAAAAGTATCGCTGCTGCTTGTGTAGGAAAATGCTGCAGTTCTGTGTTCAGTGAAAATACGTAAGCGTGCTTGGATTGAAAGCCTGGGTGTCCAGCACGCCTGCTGCTGTGTTTCTACAGGATAGTCCTCTTTCACAGTCGCTGTAGCAGCACTACTCTGCAAGTATGAATAAATAATAAAAGTTATGACTCCAGTATGGAGATTTTATATAACAGCAAACAACTGGTTTAAAGTTCATTCTGGCTACTGTCACACACAGTCGGCTTTTTGGCTCCCTCTTCTCAGGCTGATGTCTTTGGTTTGCAGTAGGCATCTATTTTATCACCAGTGATTTGTGAGCCCGTGTAAGCACCCATGACATACAGCAGAGCCCCTAGAGTGAAAAAGCTTTTTGTTTTCTTCTCCTCATCTTCACTGAGCATCTGTTCAGCTGCTGCTTGATAAGATGAAATTAAATTAATGAACTTTAATGCGTTGGATGCGGGAACAAAATACACAGTTGTGAAGTAACTGATAAAAATGACATAATGTTATATGCAATTCCAGCTTAATACATGCGATATGGTTTCTGCAAGAGTCAAACTGTGTCTTTCAAGTTAGTATTTTAACGCAATACGAGGTCTTTGCCCTGAGAGAGTCTAACTGGTAAAATCCCAGATGGGCTCCACTCTGTCTGGTGCTTATTCTCACAAGACTGTCATGAGGGCCATTCAGAGAGACGTCTTTTCTCTTGCAAATTAACCCATCATGAATAAGCAGTGGAATCTTACTATCACGTCCCTGCAATCCAGCCGGTATCATCTTTCTATTTCTTTTTCATCATTAATCTAACTGACAAGATACCAGTTTCAAAGAAGACCTGTGGAGGAAAGAGATACACTGATTTTGCATTCTGTTGCTTCTTTATTCTGCGTGTAAAGAAGGTCTGAAAATGTGTTTGTTTTGTTGTTTTTTAATACCTTGTCAAATCTGCCTGCGTGGTTTTACTGGGTGATTTGTTGACATGACAGAAAAGAAGCTCTTACTGGCATCCTTCTGGCGTTCCTTTTCAGGCCATTAGATAGATATCATCTACAGTGGGATTAGGCTGGGCTTGAGGCCCTGGTAGAGTTAAGGTTCTCTTGGGGAACTTGAGTTTGAAAAGGAAAATATCACAAAAGCCAAAGCGTGAATTCCATTTCTCTTTTACGTGAACACCTGGAGTGGTGAAAATAAAAACATAAAACCTCCTGAAGAAACTGGTGGAAGACAGCTAGCTCATGGCATCTGAGCACCCCCTCCCAAACCCACAGTGGGTGAAATGTCCGGAGAGGAGGATGGATGAGCAGAAGGGCTACATCAGGGCAGGGCACAGCCTGCAGTGCTTGGGCATCTCACACTGCAGTTACACACGCAGTTTCTCTGGGAGCTAAGCTGTTTGAAACATCCCTGCTCCCAGCCACCATTCTTCCTGCCTGCTTTACAGTTCACTGCCTCCTTCATTGTGCTGTTCTACTGTTTGCAGAACTTTCTCAACCAGACATGGAAACCATGCATTAAAGAGAAAAACAACCCCCACAAGCACACAACTTTTTCTTGGATGGTTTCTTAGTTCAGATCATTTCCATGATTTGCATTATGGCATGGTTTAACAAACAGTTGCACTGATGCAAGGAAAAAGATGCTGAAATATAACACAAGGACAGAAACAACAGGCCAGGGGCAAGAGCTTCTTAAACAAGCTTTACTGTTACGGAAAATGGTCTCCCAACTGCAGCCTGGGGCAGTGCTGTACCAACTGGGCAGCTGTGGGAAATGCTTTTGCAACCGAAGCCTCCTTTATTCTTTAAAATGTTGTTGTTCCCAGTCCCTTCTGTAATAACAACACCAGCAAAAGCTGAAGTGTGGACACAGTTAGAAAAACCCATGCAAACCCATGCAAAAAGTTCTGGAAAACAATTATTTTCACTAATCCTATATACTGCTTCTTTGCTTCTGGGGGGGTTGGTAGGAGAGCTGTGAAATGGAGGACAGGCTTCTGATGGGAGTACAGAGCGCTCTACCTTAAGCGGAAACATTTTTCAATTTGTATGTTAACTACTTAAAGTGATCTTAGATGCACCAGATTGCCTTCCCGTTCACCATGATGCAAGCTCATGGTGTAAGGCAGCTCTTCCCATGATGTGATCGCACCAGCGTCATGGTCGGGGCTTTCCCAAGCCCGTGCTGAGTCCTTCTTCCACAGGGGACGTGAGCAGCGGTAGAGCCACTGCCGTGGTCATCTCCCCTCATATCTATGGCACTGGTGGAAGAGGAGGAGTTGCAGGGAATGGGGTCAGTCTGACAATGTCCTGCTCTTTTGCCCAGGGAGTACTTGGGCAGGAGATTAAGTGCCTGCACGTCTTCACTGCAAGGGACCCATTTCAAGTTTCTCATTTCAGCCTTGCTTTTGCTGACTCCAGGGCATGAAAAAAAATGTCCCCGTAACACTGGTGATTTCAACAGCTGCAAGAGTCTTTGCATTTAAGATAATGCTTTGGTCACTAGTTTTAAAGATCTGCTTTTCTAAACTAATTTTTCCTCAAGCTATAAGATCTTGGGCACATGGACCTTGTCTACTTTTGCATTTGTACATTTCTTAATATATGGGGAGCCGATGCTGTTCAGCATCTCTGCCACAAGCGTAACAGATGCAATAGTGAAAAAGAAACCCCAAGGCTTGTCAGCCCTGATATGGATAAACTGCAGCTCTGGGCTGTGCCTCAATACAAGCAAAATGTTATTCAGCCACTTGAGTACGAAGTACTTCCCCTCCTGCCCACTAATATCTCTCAGCAGCTTCCTGAGAAAAAGATTATAAACTGCGTATATGGAGCAATCCCAGGTGTGTGCTGTTCCAGGGTAGACCTAATCCTTCCTGAAGACACTTGGAGTATTTTTACTCCTCATTTCTCTCATGTTATGTGTCCATCCTGACAAGCTTGCAGCATTTGTATTTGTTCTTGAGTGGCATGATTAAGAAAAAAATCATATGTCTCAAAAATTTAGAGACTGCGAACAAAGAGCTAATCATAACTGTTCAGTCCTCACGTAGTATTACTCTAAAAAGGGCTTTTCCGGTGCCTCATTTTGCCTTTATGCATCTTTTTCTTTTCAGTCTATTTTTTAATGTTTAATCACAATTTCCTAGATTTGGATTTCCTGTCTGGGGCTAATGATAGTATTTCGGTAATATTTTACCCCAAAGCTATGATACAATCTTAGACTTAACACTGAGTTAATAGAGACTTTAAAAGCTAGAGAACCTTCCAAATTATCCACATTGGATGCAGGAGGAGCTCCAAACTGTGATGTCCCGTTGTTCCACCATATGGAAATCACATGTGGGGAAAGCCCAGTATCAGAGTTAGTAGCTGCTGGGCTGTTTGGACATCTGTTCTGCCGTAACCTATAGAGTTGCATCATAGCAACGTTGTAGCGTATAATAAAATAAAATGCAGTAGAGATAAAACTGGTCGCTGTGGTTCAGTTTTAGTATTACTGCTGACATGGGAGAAATTAGGGTGTGATTCTGGCTGTTTAGGATGGTGAAAGCAGTCTAAGAAGCTAAATCAAAGAGGATTTGAGGGACTGTGAGGGCAATGGATCAAAACAAAAGCAATTCTCTTCTTTCCCCATCTCCCTCTCTACCCTCTTTGAGCCTGTCCTAAGTCGCCCCTAGCAATTATTCTTTAAAAAGGATAGTCATGCTTAGTAGGACAGTTGTTTTCTAAACTAATGCCAGTGCATTGGTAATAGCAGCTAGGAAACAGGCGAAACTCTGAAAAATCTGTTCTTTGTTTTCTGCAGGAAGTGATTAAGATCTGATGGTAGGGATTTTTCTTAAGTAGCAGCAAGTAAATACATTTATTAAAGATTACTTCAAAGCCATGTATATTCCAGCTCTGTATTTAGTTGTATTCTGTGATAAAGACTACATCATCTGCATTGGAAGCAATGGGATTTGTTTTATGTTCTTTAAGGATTATGTGCTGTATGGTTTGAAATAGACTAAGAAGAGCCACTACTTCATTGTAATAAAGTGACCAAAAGTGTAACTGCGGGATGATGGCTAGGTGTTGACTCAGTTCTGCAGGACTCTGAGCCATCTCAGTCCTGCAAATCGCTTAAATGCACGCTGAACTTAAAACAAGCGAATGTTGCCCTTCACCCCAAGTGCCTACAAGATCTGCTCACCTATAGACACTGATGTAAAGAACTATGATTACCTACAGCCTGGAAGGAGGCAAAGATCCACCTTGACTTGGAGGAGGATGGATGAGCACATGCTGGTGTTCCCAGCAGATGCAGATGAATGGGCTCTAAAGCTGCTACCACTTTCCCAGCAGGAAAAACTTTCAAGAGTTTAGAAGCAGATGTTTATAGGAATTTGAGCTTTACCCTTTTCCTCCGAAGGAAATAAGCACCTTTAAAAACAATGAGCACAAGTATGGGAGAAATCAGATGTCTGGGATCTCCCTGCAGCTCACTTCTGCAGTGCTGAGGTGGTACAGGAGGAAGGGCACTCGCAGCCAATTTGCAGTGTTTGAGATGTGCTGTTGTGATATACTCCTGCAGGGTTCATTCTTTATCAAGGCATGTTGTAGTAGGTGTATTATATACCTGCTCTGACAAGTTTCTGCAGAAAATATTCTAGTCACCAGCGACTGACCCCATGGGAATTTAAAAACTTATTTATTAGGAAATCAGATGAAAGATAGCTTTATGCAAGCCAGCTACAGTTCTGAAAGGAAGCCACAGTCTAGATGAAAGGGAACGCTTAGTCCAAAGTAAAACATGTACTGTGTTTGGTCACATCCCTGGCGTGATGGAGGACAGCTTCCTACCCACAAGTGGTGATATTGTCTTCAGATAATTGCTCCCTTATCAGATAAATCACTGAATTTCTCATTAAGAAATGGGTATATTCTTCTTGGGGACGCGGTGGTGCCAGTCCGCGACGTGTGGGTGGGGACAGAGCCCCACTGCGACGCCAGCAAACCTGGCCAGCTCTGCTGGGACGCCGGGCTCGGTGTTTCCCAACAGTTTCCTTTTGTTCGCCTTGACGGCGATTTCAGGCAGGGCTGAGAATGTCCCATAACCCCCATGCCCCTTGCTTGTTCCTGCTGCAGCACTGGGAGCTGCGGGTTTTGCTGCTGCCAGCTCTTCCTCTGCACCCAGCAAGGAGAAAACCATGGCCTTGTTGGACCCTGCTCAGGTTTGTTTGGATAAAGGACATTTGTGTCTCTGTGTCATGCATTCATATGTGCGCACATGTCAAAATAAGGAGTCTGAAGTTCTTACGGAGTCCCACAGCCCTGTCTGAAAAGTGCAAGTGCACACATCTGGATATTTGTGAAAGTTCTGCTGTTGACCATCATAGATGTGCGTGTGCCTGTACGATGGACATCCCTCACACACTGCAGTCCCGTGTGATGTCACTCAGTCTGCATCACTAGAACTTCAGAAAGTTGCCCATGAGGATGAGTACTGGGAGCTCAGGGTCATTTTTAATATCGGCCTGCAAACAAAACACTTCTACAGCCAGAGGTAAGGCTGTAAGTGTATTTCTATTGTGTACGGCTCATTTCAAAAATGAAATTGAAGATCAGAGACAAGAACTCCATATATGAAAACTTCCTCCGAAGTGGACACTGGAGTAGGCAACACTGAGCGGCTGAGGAGGTGGCAGCAGTCCAGCCATTTCGCCCACGTGCCCAAAGTAGCATTCTAATGAAAAGGTGCAGAAGTACATATACAAGGATCAAAACTACACAGAATTTAGTGGGGAAGTGATTTTATAAAGACCTGGTAGGTCAGGTTGGTGTTGCATTTGTATCTCTAACATGCCCTCGTTCAGACGGTCTCTATGGCTCAGGATGGCTTTTATCACTCTAGAGTGGCGTGATGCTTTCACAGAACGTTTTTGCAAGTAATAGTGAGTAGTACTAATAAATGAATAAATTTCTGGATTTTGGTTTGTTTTCAGATAATTCACAAGCGCACATGTAAAATTAATCCACTCAATGACTAACTGTCGATTCATCCAGCTGCAGTTGGGTTGATCGGTGATTTTCTTTTTAAATAAAAAACTAAATAAATGTCGATTGCTGTTTTTAATTTTGGCAAGATTCCTCAAGAAAGAACCAGGGAACTACTGTCAATGGTTGGCTATTTCTCCAGAAAACTTTCAACACATCTTGTGACCTCTCCTCCATGCCAAGTACAAAGTATATGTGAGCCTTGCCGTAGGAAGCAGCTTAGCAGATTAATTCTGGTGGGAGGCTTTACATTTATTGTTATGACCTTTTACTCTAAGCACTGATGGGGAACGTAGAACAAATTATTACATGCTGAAGCTCACATGCAGTAATTTGATCACAGAGAAAATATAATGAGGAACTTATTTGTATTATCCTAATGCCATTGATTAGAATTGAATTAGTCCTGATTTACACCAGCCTGAACTGAATTAAGTCAGTAATGCTCACCTCCATTCAAGGAAGTACTGTGAAAAGATGCCTAATCAGTACGACTACTGGAGAGAAGGTAATTTCTTTCATATTAGTTCAAACTTTGTCTATCATGAATGGTGTGGTAATTCCTCTTTGTGGTGCAAATGAACTATCAGCCTTTCCAGCCCCTGCAGTAACTTTCAACACAGATTATACTCGAGATCAGCTGTTCATTTTGACTTTTAACACTTAGTGTTTGTATGAGAAATGCCATAAACTATCTGGATCTAACGTCCTTAATGATTATGAAGGAATTGGTAATTCAACTTTTGCTTTTTAAATAAAATTTTTATCCCATCGGTAGGTTTCAGAGATGACAGTAGCTGGAGCGTATTATCTCATTTTGAATGGCCAGTTTAAGGAGGGTTTCTCATTTAAACAACAAAAAAAGTCTTTTCATTGACAAATATTGTAAGTCTTTGGATATGCCCTTAAGGGGCAGCTTACTGCAACCGCCCAAGTCTGTAAGTAGAAGACAGGATATTGTCCACATAAATTTAAAAAAAAATCTTCGCAACCCTTAAATCAAAAGAAGATGAAGTTTTCATATTTTTCAGAAGTAGGCAACTAAAACCTCTTCAGGCATAATTTATGCTGTTGACAGCCGTTGCATATATAACACCAGGAAGTCTGGTTTTAATTCATGTAATATTCCTGGGGAGGTGGGTGGCTTAGTTAATAAACTTGATCTTTCACCTTCGGAATCAGATTGAGTTCCCTTGTTGAAACACGCCTGTCTTTAATTTTGATGCTCGTTTACTTACGAAGGTTACCTGCTGACCTGCAAGAATCAGAAATGGGTGTCTAACACACATCACCAAGTCCACAGGCAGACGTGCAGAGAGAGGAGCACAGAAGCAGTCATCCGCTCCAAGCAGAAAGCCAGAGGGGCATCCCGTGGTGGACCAAGAGAGCCGCACGCATGGGTGGAGGGGAAGAAAACCACGGCTTCACCAGGTTATCATGGTAAGGAGACATTTGCTGCTACCTGCTTCCTAAAGTGTCTAAGGCTGGAGACACTTCTCCCATCCCATCTGCCCCGCGCTGCCGTGGTTACTCTGCTCAGGGGGTCGCCAGCATCCACCAGCTCCAAAGGGAGCAGTGAGGCTGGGGTGGCAGGGGGACGGCTGCTCTTCAGCAGGTTGTTCAGGGTTGTCAGGGCACCATTGAAGACACTCACAGACAGAACAATTCACTGTCTATGGAGTACGCCCCTTGTAAGATGGAGGCCATCAGAAGCAGTTACTTTTTTAAAGCAACTGACCCCTGCCTGCTAACCCAAACCCCACCCTCAACCCTACTATAACCAGGAAAAAAAGCCCTTCAATAACAGAGAATATTCCGGCTTGATGCCCACACACACCCTGTCTCTTCCCAGCTCTTGTGTCCCTGGGGCATTCAGCAATTAAAAGGTTCCTGCATGCCTTAGATTCCTTGGCTCTTGCTTGGATCCATCATGAAATACGCAGAAAACAGTCCCTAAAATAAAGGACAGAATCAAATTTTGCCTCCTGTTAACTCAAGACAGGAGTCCTTAACACTGTCCCTGACCATAAAGAGCATAAAGACCTCTACACCTTCCCTAGCCAGGGCTTTGACTTTGTCAGAGGCTGAGAAAGGCCTCCAGCTCCCCTAGCAGCAGAATTGTATGTTACTTTATAGGCCCTGGAAAGTATTACAATAATTATGACTTGAAATACAGTAGGTTATGGATCATTAGGCTAATATCTTAAAGTGTCAGACAAGGACCTGGCCTACCAACAAGTGTCTGCTCACCGACTTTCTGTGCTCTGTCTGATACAGCAAGAATAGCCTGTCTGCCTGCTTTAGATTTCGAAACCCTAGCCCTAACCCCAACCTGAAACGTACCTGGGTAGCAGTTCAAACAGCAAGAGACCCTCTGCTCGATGTGCTACAGTCCCTCTTACATCCCATCTCCTTGTCCAGCCACTGCAGTAACAATGTCCTAAAATACTTTAGGCTCTGGACTCCTAAACAGCTTTAACCTCAAATGTGCCCAGGGGACCAGCCACTTCTGTAAATCGTGACGTGAGTGCCAGTGCCCCACTAAAAGCAGCTCTCTCACTGCCTTTCTGGGCTCCGCAGGTTGTGACAAGAATAACCTGTCTGGCTGCTTTTTCTTCTCTGACTTAACTGATTTCAGGAATGGGATGGCCCCATGGGTTACATTTCACTTTAGGGGTAGATTTCTTATTGCAGAAGTTAATGCATTTAAAGACATTTTTACTGAGGCATCCTGTAAAGCTCAGGCAATAAACCATGGGGGTGAAGGCTGTTGTGTCCTGCTATATAATGGCATTTCACAATACGTTTCAGGTTAGAGTTAGAGAAAATGAGGCAGCCAAACAAGTTATACTAGCTGTATCCTGCACAGACCAGAAAGATAGGGAGAGGATTCATACTAAAGGGAATCCAGGCTTTTAATGTAGCTTATGGTCCCCTGTGAAGTTATGATGTTAAGGATGGGATTACAATTAGGATATGGGGATATAAAGCATCTAGACAGTGTTTTTATGCAGGGCACAGAGAATGAGAGGAGCATCTGTTTATGGGCTTAAGGTTCGGGCTGTCTTGGAGTATATTTACTACTGTCAGGGTGGTGGTTAGATCCAGGGAGAAAAGCTAAAGCAGCCAGAGGGGCTGTCCTTGCTATATCCTGCAGCTCCTAAAAAGGAAGGAAAGGACAGAAGATAGAGACACTCAGGTAAGGCAGGGCATTATCCTGTCTACATAACTGCCTTGGTTGTGGGGTGCAGAACCCAATGCGTTTAGAGACATTTTTCTTAAGTTGCTCTGCGGCAACAAGGCTTTGGGAAAGAAGAGTTCTGCTCTGGAGGTTGCAGTCATTACATCACTGTGCATTACCCAGTGTCTTTCATATTCCAAGAAAAGGTCCCATTGGGAATGAGGGAATACGCTAAGTTAATGTCAGGTTTAATGTTTGAGTTCAAGAAGTGAAAGAAAATATTCTTGATGCCTCCTCCTGCCTCCTAGCAGAGCTAGGAGGGTTTTATGGAGAGGAATGGTATTTGAGGGGCAAGATCCTTTTATCGTGACTTCAGGTAGGGATGGCCTTTTAGTTATTTCAGAGCTTATGGATAGGCATTGGCTGTGGGACCCAAATGCCTTCCCTGTGGGGTGGTGAAAGGGCCAGGCAGAGGGTGAAAACCTGGTGACCGGCTAAAGGCTGTAGGGATGTGTCTCTATGTACATGGAGAGTCCTTGTACACGGAGAAGTCCCAGGCTGGGACTTCTGGTTGAGAGTAGGGATGAGGAGCTGGAAGCAGCCAAACACGTTTTTCTTGCTGTGCATGCACAGCTCAGAAGGATGAGGTGAGAAGAGGTGTTTGGCAGCCCCGAGCCCTTCTGTGATGATTTCATGGAAGGTACTGCTCCCCATCCACCTGCCTTTGGGCTCCAAGTCTTCATGTGCCATCTTGCATGCTACAGGCAGTACGGGTGGAGGCAGCTGATAGGACTGAGAAGCTTAGTTTGAGTCTGAAATAGCTCCTGCTTAAATGCATTTCAGGCTGGGTTTGGGTGGGGATTTGGGGTAGAACTGGAGGGAGCAGAGTGGTTTTACAGAACCAGATGCAGACAGAAAGTTTATTATTCTTCAGTACTGCAAAGCACAGAAAATTTTGATGGGAACAAGAGCTCTGGTGCTTGTGTTGTTATTTACTGCATGGGAAAGGCAGCTTTTTGGTTGTCTAGATCCTGTCCCCATCTTCCTAGAATGAAGAAGGCACAGCAAGAACAGACTTTCTCTCTGCTGTAGTTTCTTAAAATGCAATCCTAACCCCCCCACCTTGGTTTAAGGTATTTTGTTATGAAAATCACAATATACTCCAAGGTGAGATGTCTCCAGGAAGCCAAACAGTACTTAAAGTCATAAACAAGCTCCTGGACCTCACATACACCACTCTTCCCCATGATGCTCCTCCACCTGCAGGATGCAACAAAAATAACCTGTACGTCAATTTTGCCTCTGTAACCTTAATTCTAGCCTGAAGTGCACCCACATAGGAGTTCAGAAACTAAGAGTCAGTCTAAGCCCTTCAACTCTACTATTAGTTACTCCTCCCTTAGTGTCTGCAGGATGCATACTAATACTTTTAGCTACATTAATCCCGCGACCACAAAAGGTTCTCTCAGTCTGGGAGGTTGTCAAGGAGACAAATGCACCCTTCCCGCTATCCGTCTAACACTCATCCTTGTGCCATCACAGCTCTGTGAGCCTAAGTTTTCAGTCTATGAGTTTCTCTAACCCTAACTCTAACCTTAAAATGACATTTTTCTCATGGGACAAAGTGCTACCTTAAAATGTAACATAGGACTTCAAATTTGAATTTCAGAAGTCCTTTCTTAAAAAGTCCCCAACTTCCTAGATGTAGACCTCTATAGTGAAAATAATCCATCTGACTGTTTTAGGACCTAACTGTAAGTCTAAATCGCAATCTTAGCATGAAATGTAGAACAGTAGTTCATAGCCTGGGACACGACAAAAGGTCCTCACACCACCAGTAATCCCTCTTCCTTTTTCACCCCTGAAGAAAGTCACAGTAATGATAGTGCTAGCTCTAACCCTGTCTCTGGCCCTATTTACCCAGTCAGTAATTCAGATGTCCAGAGGTAACATAAGGCCTTCAACTCATATATTTGCAGTATTGTCTTACAGTGTGGGCCTTGGTTGCATTAAGTTGCATTAGGTTGTAGCACCTGAAATCCCCAACGTGATGTGTAGCCAGGTCATTTCTTCTAACTCACAAGACAAACCCCAGAAACCCCCCTATCCCTAACTTCCCAGGCTTTTCAGGATGCTGCAAAAATAAACTGGCGGTTTGCTGTAGGTTTTCTAACCATAACCCAAGCCCTCGCTGCCCCTGGGGTAACTGTAAAACTGCACTAACCCCAGTCCTGTTCTGTGTCGCTGTACCCTACAGGGTGCAGCAAGACTAACTTGTCTGGCTGCTTTGGGTTGTCTAACACTAACCATAACCTGGACCTTAACCTGAAATATACTCTGGCTCATGTAGCAGATCACCCAACAAGACACAACACAAGGCCTTCAGCATCACTAGCAACAGCACTGTTTTGTATTCTTTTTACTGCAATATGTCTCAATAACAATGCCAAGAAATACATTAGGTCCTAGAACTGAAACTTGAGCCCAGCCGGTCCCTTGCCTATATTCAACGGCAACACAGGGCAGAGAACCCTGCTAATAGCAGTCTTCATCATATCTGTCCGAGCCCTGTGTGATACTGTTAGAGTGGTCTGTGTAGATCCCCTATCTTCTCAAACACTAAACCTAAGTTTAATATCCACCTATTTGGCAAGGCTTCTGGGTCAGAAACCCCACATTATACAGCACTGAATAGTACCGCTCTTCTCCATAATGATCTGGGATCTGAAAGATGCAGTAAATGTAGCTTGTCTAGATGTTTTTACTTCTAGAATAAAACCTGAACCTATCTCTAAGTCATAAAGAAAGGTCATAGAACATTGCTCATAGAACAAAAAACAGTATAAGATGCCCAGAGCCCCTCTGCTTCAGTTTTTCTCCCAACCTTTCCATCTTCCTTCATGCTTAACATATACAGTTTGTTTTTCAAGATGCATTTGGTTCTTTGTCCACCAAACAAATTTGTAGGGTGCCCAAGGACCTGTCATTACATAAAAATTAAACAAGGCTGAGAAGTAGTATATTGGCTGCTTTCTAGACTCCACAGAATGCAGCAATAATTAATTTATAGAGTTTTACATTCCATAATTCAGATCCTAATCTGAACTTTAAAATTACCTAGATGTTGATCTATATTGTCAAAGGTAATGTAGTATCTTCACAGTATCTTCAGTACCCCCAGTAGCTGTCTTGAACCGCACCATCTCATTGCTTCAGTACACCAAATTTAAGGTATCTGGAGGTTTTCAGATGCTCACTCGTACCATCCTCCCTGCCAATCTTTTCTGGCTTCTGCATGAGAAAGCAAGAAGTGCCTACCTGTGTCTTCAGGATCTGGATTACTTACCTCAGTCCCAATCCCAAACATAAGTGCACTCATGGGGATAGATTTATAACGCTAAAATGAGTCCTCACTGCACTTGTCCAGACTCTTCAGGGTGTAACATAAATGGCTTGTCTGTATTTTTAGATTCTGGAAGTCTAATCCTAACTGTGGCACTAACTTTGAGTTAGAAACTGCCAGCCCTTCAATGAAAAGCAACATAAGGTGTAAAACCCCACACTTTTTCTCTACTTATATTCTGGGGCCCTGCAAAGATATTTCAATAACAACTGTAGATGTTTTAGATTTTTAAATCATTAAAATGCCCTTGAGCCACTCCTGTGTGAGAGACTGGCTGGCGTGGACTCTGGAACTGTGCACTAACATGTACCTGGTAAACTAGTCCATCGTACCTAAAAAAAAAAAAGAAAGGTATTGGGTGTGAATAATACTAATCCTTTACCTATCTTTGCTGGCCTAGCAGTCTTTAGTTAAAACATTTATATCTGATACACTTTCCCATATCCACACAAGAAAATTAAACAAGACCTTCACCACTACTAATATCGGTCCTGTCCTTAAGTCTCTGGGATCAACCTCATACATGCAGCAATATGAACAACTGTAGGTTAATTCAGACCCTAATTCAGGTCTTGTCCTTTTTTTGAGTTTGGGGGGGTCTCACAGAACTCTGTGGTAAAAGAAGTCCTTTACAGTTTACATAAACCATCCACTAACCCACTACAACCTAACTTTACTTTTGTCCAGGAATGCTTTCCTCAAGTCAAGGAATATGTAAGACCATGAGCTTTCCAAAACATCTCTCTTTCTAACTCTGTGCGCTTGGTGTCATTGGACAATATATTGGACTCCGTAAGCTCTTGGTTTTGGAGACTGCATCAAGGAGACAACTCAGTCCCCAGGTCAACTGCCCGTGTCCTTTCTGCTCAGGGGTACTGATAGCCTTGAAGAGGTATATGGACAATGTTGCACTTGAGACATAATAGTAAGGTTTCAATTTTTCATCAAGATCTTGAGACAGCTGTTGTTTCATGGAACAAGTTGGAGAGGAATCTGTCTTTGCAACCATGGCCAAGTGTCCCCTTGGAGACATCTGAACACTGAGAGGATCATGCCCTTAGTAACAAACGAGGAGCTGCTGTTGTGGAACACTGCAAAGGCTAGGAAAAAGCTTTAAAGTCAAAAACTTGCCACAAGAAAAAAAAGCGACTGGTAATTCTGATATACTTGTAACCAGATATGTAACCCAGAGGGAGGTGGACCAGGGGAGATGCATCTTCCCAATGTATTGTACCATGCTTCCTTAATTCTGGAAAAAAGCACCTGTTTGATGTTTCCTGGATCTCTATGACCTGGCAATGGACCTGTTCCCTTTCACAAAATCCAGCAGATGTTCTCCAGTATTTAATCATACTGCTGATTTGTGCCAAAAAAATTAAGTTGGGAAGCTCTATTGGTCAGAAAGGGTTTGGGAACAGAACTGGGAGAGGAGAGTTGCAGTGCCTGAATGTTTCCACTTCCCTGTGCCCTGAGTGTTCCTCCTCCACTGTAATTCAGCACTGCTGTAAAGGTAAGGAGACAGACATCACTGCTTTAGCATTCCTGGTATCTCCAGGAGTCAGAAACTCATTGTTTATGTTACTTTTTTGATTGTCAAGTCCTGTTATGCTGTAGGGAAATTTCCTTGCATCTCTGTTGGTTGGCCATGGATTTTATAACCGTAGGGAACAAAATGGGCCAAGTTCAAGCAAAGAGAATTCCTTATCTCCTGCAGACTGTCTCTGCTGGGGGCTGCAGCTTTCAATGGTCTCTACTGCAGCAGAGAAGGTTTCTCCTTATTGGTATCATCTGGATTCAATTAAATTGACATTCTTCATCTGGCGAGTTCAAGTGCAAACTTCCAGCTACTTTTGGCTTGTGTTACCGTAGACATGGCTGGAGAGGTAATCTATAGATGTCTGTGACTGTAATTCCACTGCTATTGCTGAAGTAGGGCCTTTCTAAATTTTATTCAGCATTTAAGGAGATGGGTAGATTGAGATTTAACATACATTAGCCACCGGTGTTGTTTAGTGTGGATATTTTGCACACAGTGTCTATTATAATGAGGTCAGTATTTTGTGACAAAGACAGACTTTCAAGCTCCATTGACTTAAAATAATACGGAAACTAAAGTGGAAACTAGCTAGAGAGTAGAAACAACATTTGATGATGTAGATCTACATAAGGGCTCCCACAGCATTCTAGGCCTTGATCCTCACCTGTCTGGAGGCACCCTTTCACAAGACAAATCAACTCCCACATGTCCCATATCCCACATCGCAGGGTAGGGAGGGATTTAGAGGGGTGACTCCATCTCACAGCCCAGAGGATGCAATAGGCATCACACTGCTGACATCTAGAAGCCATTACAGAGGAGCATGAGCCTCGGTCTTCACATCTCAAATGGGTGCCCTCCCTTCTAGATGCTAAAACTGCAAATGGACTGTCTTTAATTAAATGGGTGTTTAGATAATTTGACTATTGTGCTTCAACTTGAGTAGTCTCTTTTAGCTCTTAGACGTTTGGGCTCCAATGGCTTCAGAAAATCCAATGGCCAAACAGGGGTGCTCATGAAGTCAGGCAGTGACTGAGCAGTGCCTCTGGTGGATGTGATCAGGTAACAAGGCAGCTGAAAGCCAGAGCATTTCTGAAGTCATGTGTCTTTATGGGTTTTGAAAAAGTTGCCCTCTTCCTTTGTCTTTGGAAATGATCTCACACATGGCAAATACCACTCTGACTTAACCAGAAATTCATAACAATCCCTGGTTTATAAAAATGTTTCCTCAGCATTTCCCCTTGCCCCTACCTAGTCCAGAGTTTTGTTCTGGGAATTGGCATCTTCTGAATCTTATTGAATTGAGACCAAGTGTGATGTGTGCAGATTTCTTAGAAGCGAATGGCAAATATCACTTCTCTGCTGTTTTCTAAGGATGGAGGGATTACTTCATTCATTCATATTGCTTTTTACTTTTACTTTACGTAAAACGTGTCAGCTTATAAAAATAACAGTTTAATGCTTTAAGCTGGTAACAAATGCACGTTGCATTGAATTAACTTAGCTAACAATGAAAAAAAGAGCTGAATTTGGGTATGGACAAACTCCTGGAAACTCAGTTGAGGGGTGAGATGGACCTTTGGGTGGAACTCGCACTCCCATAAGAATTGGTGCTCCAAAGCCCTGTGCTCAGGACTAACCAAGCACTGAGTCCACTGCCAGGACTGTTTCAGCCTCTGGTTTGGGATAGCAGTGAATGCAGTGCGTGGCCCTGGGATGAATATTAAAGTTTCTTACCAGCCTCCAAAAACAGAGTGAGGCCATTTCCAACCCTAATTAGCTCTATGTAAATTGGATTTGCATGAGTCTCCATGGAGAGCAGGGCAGCCTTGGGAAGACATTCTGCTCATGGCCCATGTGCTAGCCAACATCTGTGCTGAAGTCAGATGCCAAGTCAGTAAATTTGTATTTATTACTTTACACACATATACATTGCACAGAGCACAGCCCACATATACACACGCATTTGTCTTTGTACTGTACACATAATAATTTCTTATTTTCCGAGGACAATATTTTAACTGGAAATAATGTCTGGAAGCAGATGGGCTGAGCAGCCTTTGGTGGGCAAATGTTTATTGTTAGCTTCATCAGCAGTCATCAGTTAGGGCGAGTGCCACTACAATTGAATGATGATGGGTTTTAGTATTTCTTTGTATAGAAAAAGGCTGGGTTGATTGAGCTCTACAATCCAGTATTGTGCAAAGGTTTTATCTGCATAGTTAAGTTTCTTTTATTGGTCTAGCTGGAAAAAAAGTCAGATGCATGCAAGCTTTCAAGTGCCTCTGAAGCATTTGTTAGGGCTTAATTTGATTACAGACTTCATAAATGTTTTGTAGAGTTAGCTAATTCTTTAGGAACCTTTTAGTTTATTTTCTTCAGATTTAGAGAGTAATATTACTTTCTGAATGGGACACAGCCCTGTACCAGACGGAACACAATAGGTAGCAAAAGGCAAACTTGGTATATAAGAAATAGGTTAGCTGAGAAACAAGGTCAAAATCATTGGGTAAACCATTGGGTATGTGGAAGGGAAGATTCCACCTGTGTCCATGGTGTGGAGTCACTACAGGGTGTGAAAAGACACCAGGCCTGTGGGGAAGGGTTAGTGCTTGAGCCCAACCAGTCCGTGAGGACCAGGTGCCCAGCCTGATTCAGCAGCAGGGAAATTGGGAAAGAGATGCCGAGTGGACTTTTAATGTTGTGAAGTCCAGAATTTCTTTCCATGAAGCATGGGTTTGTTTTTTTTTCAATATGATTTCAACATATGATTTCATTCCTGTTTCATTCACTCAAAGTCCTATTTACAGAAGTGGGTCCCTAATTGAAATTATGTGTGATTTTCAATACATTCCTAGAGATCCAGCTACAGTTATGCATCCTGGTTCTCTTCTGTATTAATTATACTAAAAAAGGTAATCGGGTTAGTCAAGTGTGATTTACTTTTTACAAATCCATACTGGCTCACAGGATTTCTGTGCTGTGTTACAACATGTACTCTCAGAGAATTCCTAAATGTAATTTCTAATATATAAGTTCAGTCCTACAATATAAATCTGTCTGAAAATAATTTCCTGATTTTGTTTGGTAGTAACTGTGAAGTGGAAAGGAATACTCTTGCTTTAGAGATTTTTTTAAATTCTACCCATTTTATAACTCTGAAAGGATTAAAAAAATCTCACGAGATGTGCGGTGTTTTTGCTGCGGTTGCCAATAGAATATCTTGATAAAAAGAAATGCACGTTAATTTTGGTTGTGTTAACATTTTGTCACGTGTACAGTCCAAATCCTTGTGTTCTTTGACGCTGGACTGACGTGATGGGAGGTGCTATGAGGTGATATTTCTCACGTGAAACTTGAATAGCTTCACATGAGATGAACGAGTTTCAGAGTCCCGTGACTGGGTCTCCTCTCTTGCCATGTGCTCACGCTGGCCAGCTCTGTGCCTTTTGGGACTGCAAGGTGAGCAGGCATGAGCTTACAGATGTTACAGCTTTGTGAGGAATATTTTACTTGCAGAGCGCTCTCATAATCTTTTTTCTTTGAAAAGTTTATTGAAAGTAGCATACGCCTATGAACTCCTACAGGAGAGGAGGTGGAAAGAAAGAGTGAAAGAGAGGACTATATATGCACGGTGCTTGCCTCTGCATATTCACCTTCTCTTCAAATGATACTGATTTGCTGCTTCTCAATTCCCGAGGATTGGCCCCGGGAGGCTGAGGATGGAGCTGGGCGCATTATTTTGGTGGGATGTCCTTGGTGCCCTGCCGCGAATCCAGGCAGCCGGCCAGATTTTCTGCCTATACCTCCAGGATTTGTGCTACCTGGAGGTGCAAATCAACTGGAAATCCTGCAGATAGGATCAGCGGAGATTTTTTTGTCCATGCTGAACAGAGAAAGGAGCTCACCCACAGTTCAGACGAGCTTCAGTGAGCCAGAGCTGCCAGAACCTGCCCGGTAGACTGGGTTCAGCTCCAAAAGGTTAAACCACCTTTGTTCCCACTCTCTGGACATACTTTAGCTGTTGCTGGGGATCTCACTGCCCAAGATAAAAAGATCACAAGCTCACATTGTTCTTGACTAGCAGCGTTTCTCTGTAATTCTCTAATTCAAAGCAGGCTTTGCTCACTTTTGTGCTCTCTTTACAAGCCACGATGATGATAGGATTTCCGAAATCAAAGCTGAGTGCTGAACTGAATTAAGAGAGAAAAAGCCACACAGCCTGGTTTGGGAGAGCAGAGGATAATTGCAGAGGATCCTCCCAGCCAGTTTGGCAGTGGTGGTGGGGGAATGGTTTTCTTCTATCAAACTTGTTTTATTTTTATTGTAAAATAAACATTTTCTGGGCATCAGATGGCAATTACTCACTCTGCTCCTCCAGGGATGAGGTCGCACCAACCGCACAACACAGAGGAAAGCAAAACTTTCCCATTTAGATTAAAACTTACATCAAACAAAGCAAACATCAATGAAGCAGCTGGGTGTTTGTTTCTCTCAAGACTGGCTCACACTATTTCTCTAAACATTAAGTCTGTATTAACACATTGGTCTTTGAACTTTGATTTGTCAGATAAACCGCTCTTCAACTTTTTGCCCCAGTATGGCAATAAGGCTTATTCCACACTCCTTTACGTTCTTCTTTGCAGGAAAATATGTCAGCTGGGGCAGGGTAATCCATTCAATAACTCCAAGTACAGTATTACAAAAATTTAATTAAACGGGGTAGTAAATTTATTAAAAAATAACTGATTATTAGCTAAGGTCACTCACCCTGGCAGAACATAACTAAAAGAGTAATTAAATAAGCTATTTGAAAAATAATGTGAAATTGAGCCTAGAGGAACAGTTATCTTTTGGAGCAATCTAAATTTAAACGGCACAGCTCTGCACACAGACAGGGTGATAGTAAAGTCAGAAAGATGTGATTTCTCAGCTGCTTAAGGTTATCCTTCCTAAATGTCTTCAAATAACACTGAAAACAATTAAGTGATACCAAAAAGTACATTAAAAATGAAGCTTTCCATGAAGTTACAGCTGCCCTGTTAACAATTATTTCCTGCTTCACAGGGAGAAAGTAAAGCAGTTTAAATGCCACTTCAGGGTGACTGGTTTGCTAATGCTGCCTAAGTAATGGTTACCATTTCACTTTTATTGTGGTCTTGTTAATTAACTCCCACAATTAAAGAAAACAGAAATTCAATAAGAGGAAAGAAAGAGTTCTTAAGTTATTAAATGCTATACATCTGTGAAATCTGGCCGAGAAATATGGTTTCAATACTTGATTTAGCACTTAGTAGTTCTTTATTAAGCTTTGGGAACTGGAACGAATCTTCTTTGACCTACATAGCCAGGATAAACCTATTTTAAATTTTGTTGATGATAAATATGGAAGGAGAAATACTGTCTGCAAGTTAGACTGCAAATGATGTGTGCAAAATCATGGCCTGTTAAAGTCAGTGGAAATTTAAACTCGTACTGGCTTATGATCAAGTTCTGTGACCTCTGATAGTACAGCGGGCTGCCCACCAGCAACAGACCAGAAGCCAGTCTCCCTGTCTCCTCGCCTGTTCGTTTTGATCTGCCAGGGCAGCCGTCTCTCCTTTGTACAGGGGTGAGTGCTTTGAGATGTTTACAAGTCTCTAAAGGGTGGGTTTAAGGAGGATGGAGCCAGGCTCTTTTCAGTGGTTCCCAGCAACAGGACGAGGGGTAACGGGCACAAGCTGGAACATAGGAAGTTCTGATCAAAAATGAGGAAAAACTTCTTTATGGTGAGGGTGACAGAGCACTGGAACAGGCTGCCCAGGGAGGTTGTGGAGTCCCCTTCTCTGGAGACTTTCAAGACCCGTCTGGATGCAGTCCTGAGGGATGTGCTCTGGGCAATCCTGCTTTAGCAGGGGAGTTGGACTAGATGATCTCTAGAGGTCCCTTCCAACTCTGAAGATTCCGTGATTCCGTGATTCCGTGACCTGTCTCTGAACAGGCATCACTCGCGTGTGGAGCAGATGGATGGATGGACAGATGGGGGGATGTTGTGAGGTGTCCATCAAGGAGCCCGTCCTGCCATGAACCATACCCGGCTCACACCTACCAGCCGGGTTAGCCGTCAGTGACGTCTTTGGTTGTCCATGCAGAGTCACTACCAGGACTTGGTTACAGCTTCATTTCAGGTTTTCTGTTCCAGTGCAGGTGTTCATGAAATCTAAAACAGGAGAACAGAAGTCTATTAAACACTTAAACAGAAAATCACAAATAATCTAAACTGTCTAATTAAGCAACTTTTTTTTTTCTTTACTTTGATGATGAGGCAGGTGTATTGGCCTATTTATTACCCAGGTTGCCGAATCTATAGGTCTGCGGACTCCCAGGAGCGAGGGTGTGACAGCTGTGTGATGTTACTTGAGTGGGTGGCTGTGACCCCAAGCATACGTAGTTTGGCTTTTTGGATCTAGCACTGTTTTATTTTATTTTCCTGAAGGTTACACGAGGATAAGCATTTTACTCCAGAAACAGAGCAATGCCCAGTGGAATTGGCTTTTTTTAACCAATATGAAAAAATATATTAAAAATTATAATTGGATAGGACATACTGAACATCCATGAGTGAAGTTCTCTTCCAGTAAGTTTTTCCACCTTTCTCCACGGCAAAAGGCACCCATTTACTCCCACATTCTTCAAATTCCAGTGTTCACTTCCTTTGTATATTAGCAAACTTTTTAAGCAGAGATATTTCTGGTTTAGGCTGTAAGGGTAAGTGTTATTTGTGCTCTGTATGTACCTGGATGCATCTCACTGACAAAAGTTGAAATCTGCATCAGCTTACCTTCCTTGCACTCCACCTGTTTTTGACTATTAGAGACAAAGCAGAAAAGTAGTGAGGTTATTTTTTGCTCCTCTGTGGTATATAAAAATGTTCTATTTGCATTAGAAGTCCAAGCCTACTCTGCCCTTGAAAATGCTATACGTTGCTGTAGAAATTAGACAGAGCAGTCCCAGGAAATAGGAAATTATTCTTATTCTACCGTGTTTGCAAATGCAAAGCCTAGTGTGTGGGACAACTGTTCCTTAAAATCCAGAATCATGGAAATTGCATCACGTATTTTTTTCTGTTTCATGTGTTGTTATTCAATTCATCTATGTTCACATGCCTTTTTGTTCTATTTTTTTGACAGTTAACAGTATATGTCAATTGTGAAAATGTGTATGGCATTTTCATGGCTAGTCCAAGTTTAACTAGTTTGTAGCACCTATTTTACTGACATTGTAACTATTTGATGTAAACAGATAGAAGTGTCTATAAAAACACAGTCTTGAGCGCATAGGGCTAACCTGTGGTATTAATATACCGTATTTAAACATGAAAGTGACTAAGATTTCACCATCCCTGTATACGTACAAACGTTTGTTGTAAAGTAAATTATTTACAGATCTTTCTTAGACCTATGATAATTCACAAGACTGAATATTTAAGTAAAAAAGGTAATTAAAAAAAATTAAATTCATTTTTAACCTATATGGAATATGTATGTTACGCTGTCTTTGGGTCAGTTTTTTAGACATTGCGTGAAATGTTTCAGACCTCATTACCTTGTGCGTTTATGCTCACAATTCAGCCTGTGAGAGCATTTGAGATAAAAGCCATCAGGACTTAGAGGACAATTCGCAGATTCAAAGAGCTGGTGCCCACAAGCCAGCGCTCAGGTGGTCTGATGTGACCTCCTGTATGCACAGGCTGCAGATTTCTTCCTTCCTGAAAACTGACTTCATGTGTGTTTCTAACACACGCAGGCACAGACACACACACTGGCCCAAATCTCATTCCAAAGGCGCCAAAGGATAACGAGCCTACCACCGCTGGTAAGTCAGGACAAGTTTAATTACTCTTCCTTATTGGTGGTTGCTGGTTTTTACGTAGTGACAAGAGCGAGGATGCCCTCAGCTTTCTCATGCTGTCTGTGAGCAGCATCAAATGGTCTCCCCACTCTCGGGTATCTTTGCCATGGATGACTCAACCATGCTCGAGTCTTCTTCATCCCTGAAATGTCCACACTGACCTGCTGTGAGCCTCCCTTGTCACTGCCTTGTCACCACCTGCCCTTCTGCCCACACCATTGCATTGAATTGGTAAAAATACTAACATAGCGGAGATCATAAAAGAGCCAGATTTTTAATCTTGGGTGTGCCCATTTATTTCTGTATAAATATTTGAGTTAAAATTCAGTCTAGTACCAAACCAAACACTTTGGAGAAGTTCAAATAAACTGCATCAGTCAACATGGTTGCCTTTATCAACAAGAAATGTCATCTTCTCCAAAACAGAAATGGTTTGTTTGACAAGATCTGTGCTCCATGAAACTGTACACGCCTGTGCTGGTTCTGTATTACTCTCATAATCTTTTTTTTTTTTTTTTTGTAGAGAATATGTTCCATTATTTTGCTTGGGTAGAGAAGCAATGTAGCAGTTCCTGCGTAGATCCTCTCCTCCTTTTTCAGTCTTGGAAAAGTAAGAATGTATCAAAGCCAGGGGAAATGCCAATGTGTTTACTCCTAAAGTATTAATTTCAGCAATTCCCCAGCCTTTAGGACCCCTTGGGGTAAGTTATTTGGTCCTTTTGATTTAAGAACATTTAATTTTAGTAGGTTCTGGCTTGAATCCTCCTTCATGAAAGACGATTATCTTCCCGGTGCACGTATGTCCTGTGAGTTGAATCAGTTCTCTCACTTTGTTCTGAAGGCAAAAGCATCTATTAAATATCCACAGACCCGTTGTTTGAGCTTTTTCTTCCTAACACATTTTGTACACCATATTATTAATGACACTGATGACTGGATTTTCATTAATTTCTTTACCTTTTGTCCATTTTATCAGTTGGTTCCAATTTCAATTTGTACCTCACATGTTGCAATTAACTTTCCTTTTATATTCAAACATAAATGTTTCACTTCTGTTGTTCTGTTCAGATCTCCTTCTAACCAGGATGTTTTCTGTGGCCGGAGTAACTGTTTTTCCCCTCTCTCACCAGATTGTCAGTCTGGGTGCATCCAGTAGTATGTCCTTGAGCAATTTCCAGCTTTTGCTAATATTTCCCACTTCAAATGATGTACATTGCAATGGCAATGAATCAGGAACTGACAGACAGAATTAAAACCAGTGTTCAGCCCTCCTCAAATTTGTAGAAGAAGTAATGGAATAAACAATGTCAGAATAATTTAATACTGAGAGAAGTAATTGAATTAAAGCCCTTTTGTGTACATAATGTCAAAATGCATAAAAGAAAGTAAGAAACCCATATGTGGAAAGGAAATACAGATTTTCAACAAAATCAGTTTCAGAACATGCGATTTTCCTACAAATTTGCCTCTTTTGTAAACGCAGACTATTACTCACTTTCTTGCATAATGCACAGCTGATGGGTAGATGCTCACCCTCCGATTGAGCTAAATCGGAGCTCAGTCTGTGTTGCTGAGTCTACGTTTTAGTTCCCAAAGGTCATGGAAGAGCCCTCTTTTAGGATGCAATGAGTTACCCCTGGAACTCACTTTCCCAGTGAACTTCGTTACATTTTATGTTATTTTACTCTCAATAGCTAGCCCAGTTTAGGTGCTTATGGTTGGCTGAGAGGAGTGCCATCTGTGGGGAATGCTGCAATGGAAGGTGGCAGAGGGCCACTGGGGCTGGGAACTGCCAAGTCAGATGATGCCCGAGCACAGCACCAAGCTCACAGCCAGGCTGGGAGGTAGCATGGGGCTACAGATCAGGCAACTTGCTTCGAGCCCTCCAGATTCTCAAGAAATCACTCCCCAGATCTGGAGCAGCTGAAATGCCTTGGGACCCATAAAAGTGAGGCTAAAGCCTGGCAGGAGGCTTTGGAGCAGCTGAACTGAGGCTTTGGGATGCCACTGATGCCATTGATATCAGACCAGAGACCCAGAGAGACATATAGCGTCCATGCTGCTGCCACTTTGGTCCTCGACGCAGCCTCCCAGCACTGGGCTGCGGTCAGGCTGGCACCATGAAAAAATATAGGATGCTGAATAATTTCATAGAATCATAGAATGTGTTGGGTTGGAAGGGACCTTTAAAGGTCATCTAGTCCAACCCCCCTGCAGTTGGCAGGGACATCTTCAACTAGATCAGGTTGCTCAGAGCCTCATCAAGCCTGGCCTTGAATATCTCCAGGGATGGGGCCTCCACCACCTCTCTGGGCGACCTGTTCCAGTGTCTCACCACCCTCATTGTAAAGAACTTCTTCCTAATGTCTAATCTAAACCTACCCTGCTCTCTCTGCTCTAGTTTAAAGCCATTGCCCCTTGTCCTATCGCTACATACCCTTGCAAACAGTCCCTCCCCAGCTTTCCTGTAGGCCCCCTTCAGGTACTGAAACAGGTATGTTTCATATTTGAAACATAACAGGTGCTCTCACATCAGTGTCCAGGATCCAAATTCCAGCTCGAGAAGGGACCTGAGAGATATTCTCCAGTTCCTCAAGGATGACCCTCCACATCACGCAACATGTTGGTCACCTGAGGTGCATATTACAGCCACACACAGGATGTTTCTCTGGGAATGTCACCTTTCCCCTGTGGCCAACCCCAACACAGCAGTAGCATCATTGGCTAAGGTGTGGGAAACCACCCCAAAAGCATGGCTGGAAGTCTCCCACCAGCTTCCCACCAGTACCCAGTTTACACATCCTTTTTTGACTTCATTGTGAAAGTCCAGATATTTTTCCTCATCTGCTCTCTCTTTGGTTAGAATGGGCGTATATCTTTGTACAGGCAAAGTTCACGTTACTGAAAAGAGACCAAATAGGAGGAATGGAGATAAACATGACTAGAAATGAGGATTTTACTTAGATTATTATAGAGCAGGGGTCATCCTATGGCTAGAGTAAATCTGATGCTGTGAAGCAGCTTGGGTGGAAGAGACTCCAGTCTGGAGTAAACACAGAACAGAAATTATGGATTAGATATGATAACACCATGCTTAAAAGGAGACAGAAATATCACAGAGGTTCTTGGAAGCAAACTGGAATATTACTTTTGCAAAACCTTTGGAAATGCCAATGTTTGTGAGGAGTGTTCGTGGTAGAGTCACCCTAAGAACAATATGCTTTTTTTCCCTCTTGCGATTTATAATTCAGTGGATATCTCTGACCTTTTTTCCCTACCACTTCATTCTAATACTACTACTAAGATTAAACTGGCCTCTTTTCTTTTAACATAGGCGATTATCAGTTTGTAGCTTTTTATGCCAATCTTTCTATAAATACCTATTGATGTTTGACAGCTATTTCTTCAGAGTAATGCTTTCCTTTCTATAATATTATGCATCTGATGATGTAAAAGAAATAATTCTTAAACATAAAGCCAGATTTAATTATTTTATCATCTTTCCTTACCACTTTTTGTGTTTAAGCAATAAGTTATGGTGAATTTAACTCCGCAATTAAAATATGTACAAAAGAAATGCCACAATCATTAGTGTAATGCACATGATCCGTATCTTATTTTCTGGTAAAGTGTGGGACATAAAAACATTGCAAGGTGGGTTATTTAATCAACATGGATGGAAAATCGTAACACATGATTCCAGGAGCCTTAGCGAAAATTTCCTCTGTATCTTGTGAAGAATTTACAGGCAACCCCTTCACCTCTGTTTTAAGGGAAGTTGTGAGGCATACCAAGCCAGAAATGCATACTGTACAATGTCAAAAGACAGAACTGATTTCACTAATGGCAGGCACTTTGTTTTCAGGTTTTCCTAATACTTTAAGAACCAGAGACGACATTAAATAGTATGTGCAGCTTGTGGCTACAAGCCAAAAGGAAGCCCACATGACATTTAGTGCCCTTGTCTGCAAGCTGATAAGAGAGTCTGGATTCTCTAAACTCTTTAAGTGCTCAGTGTCAAGCTGGAATTCAGTAACTGCAGCCCGAACAACTTACGTTATTTAAAAATGCACACTTAGCCCTAAGAGGTTTCCAAGAACTCTAATGCTGGGGTATTTGAACAGAGTAATAGGGTGCTTTTAAAAAAGCTTTTTATTTTGCAACTTTCTGTTCTTCATCTTGTTCAAATATTATTTACTTTAGAATTCATCTGATAGACTCATAAACATGCTACTCAATAAAACGGGACAGGGCTCTGACAAGCCTCAGGAAACTTTAAAAATGTTTGAAGTGTTTAGACTTTACTATATCACAAAGTAAATTTTGCACAGTTTGAGTGTGTGCTCTGAGATCACATAAAAATTCTAGACAGAATTATCCCTACCCAGTCATTTGACCTACCCAGACCTGCTGGTTTGTAATGTTGTGCTAAGGAGCCCCTGTGTTTGCTCCTGCCTGTGCGCTCCAGAGTTGTGATAACTCTGCATAAAATTGCGCTGGAATCTCTCTGCAGGATAATCCCAAATATCACTGTAGCAGGCTCTTAGTCCATCCCAGATAGGAACTGAATTGCCTGGTCTTTTTCTTGCCTATAGACACGCAAGTACAGCTCCTAACTCACTACAAGCACTACTATGTCTTTCTTCCCAGGAGTTCACACTCATTTAGCTCCTTTCCTCTCCATCTGCCATTGCGGAGCCACGGCAGGCAGCGGGAACCACAGCAGCTTGGTAGGACTTCGCACAGAATTGCACTGCATCCCTAATTCCTTTCATTAATGAACATTTAAGTGAAACCTGGTGTGCCCATGGGGTGGACTGAGCATCTTCCACCATCTTCTAGTGAATTAATGGAAAATTGAATTTCCAAGAAAACAAACTATTTTTTGTGTCTGATCTCTGCAGGAAGAAGAAGAGAATTTACAGCTAAAAATTTAAAATAAGTCACCCTCTGAATATAATTCAGACTGAATATAATTTATTCCTCAAAGGAATTCCTAAATTCCTAAATGCTACAGCTGTAACGGATATACTGTTTTTACCTGCAAAGGGTTGTCTGTCAGCAAATTTAAGTCATCTCCTTCCCCTGTCCCACACCAGTGTGACTTAGGGCATGGGGGTAATTCCTCTGGCTTAACATTAACATTTTTAGGAATCACACAAAATGGAAGAGGTTTTTAAATTACTTTGCCTCCACTGAAGAACCATCCAGTGCAGTGTCTGAAAGACAAAGTCCACATACCGAAGTGTGTCAAATGGTGCTAGAGAGGGTGCGGGAAAGGTTCACCCATCAGGGGTGAAGCTTTCCACCTCCCTGATGTGTAGGTGCTGGCAGCTGGGGCCAGCAGTCAGCCAGGTGGATCCACCTGGGAGTTACCCTATGCTCCAACAGTCTGGTCTTGACCAGCTGAGGAGAATTACAAATGAAAATCCTGTGAGGAAGAGTGTGGACTGAAAAAAATGTGAGGGGAGCCTGGGAATTCTTTAAAAGAGGCTGCTTAGATGGACAAAATAAACGTAGCTAAGGAAGTAGGTCAGGAGTGAAGACAACTTTGGGTTAAAGCTCATTCTGGTGCAGTGGTCAACTGAGTACAAGTTGTAAATAAAATAAATATCAAGTATTCCTCCCAAAATGCCAATGAACAGAGATTAAGGGTTCTGTAATAGAAAACACTGAAGAGGGAAGATGAAAATGTTGCTGGCATGGCAAGCTGGCACCAATGTGACTAGTGAAGCAAAAGACTTCTTTTGAAAAAGTTTTTACCTGTATCAGGAATAAGAGAAATGTAAACAATGATATAGGATCATTTCTTGAAAGAGAGATAGTAAAGATATAGAATAAAATATTCAATAAAACACACTATTTTCCATTTAGGAAAGAGCAATATAGTGGGCTACTACCACATGAGGATGAAAAATGTCTGCAGTCTGTTAAAGACTACGTAGGCTGTTGGACAACAGCTATTAGAAATAAATATTTTGAACGGCTGACAGATTAAATCTTTCATTTGCTGATGCTTATTTGTTATAAATCTTGAAATACCATGTTAATTTCAAAAGTGCCAAAGAAAGTTAATCTGATGATATTTTAAAAGATATTTGGATGGGTTGGACAGCTATTAATCTGAATTTCATATCATGGAAAACCTGGTGCTAGATTCAATTATAAAAAAATATCCAGAGCTGTTAGTTTGTTTTAATAGGATAAAATTTGAATTTTAAAGTTAGGAGCAAAACTATACAACAAAAGGAGAGGTCATGTCCTAAAAGCAATATCTATGAAAATTATTTGGGGTTTCTGTGGTTGAAAACAACTCAGTACAGCAGGGCTGTAGAGCAAGGAGTCCTTACATGACCTAACATGACACAAGTATAAGGAAGCGCAGTGAAAAGATCAGAAAGGGGGTTACAAATCTAAGTATGGCACTGATCATGCCACTCCTGCAAAGGCTTTTCCAGGTCTGGTGACATCACAGAGTGCAGAAAAGAGCCAGAAAAAGATTTGGGAGATTGATACGATGCCTTATAGTGAGGTACTTTAACCTGCTCATTCTGGCTGGTTATTCAGAAGAAGGACAGACTTGGCATGATCATTTTGTTGAATTACATTCATAGGATATTCAAGGGCTCTTCCAAAGTAAAGAAAAGCATTGAAAGAGGGGAGAGAGACACAAATTTGTATGTGTGCGGATGATCATATTGTAGAACAAACTTCCAAGATAGATAGGGTATTCCTGTGTCTTGATGTCTCCTGAACATCAGATTTGAAGTAGAGGTAGTAAATGTCAACGCTGAATGCAAATTGGGAATAATCTGTTCATGTTTTACTAGATATGGTAACTGGATGGCCCACCTGTGTACAAACATCATTTGTTCCTGTGGGATACTGCAGATGGAGAGGTGATAGCATGGTTATCTCAAGGGAAAAAGAGAGAGGAGGAACCAGAGTGAGGTTAGAAGGGGAAGTCATATTGAACAAAATAACCATCTAAATCCATGATTTGTAACATCCAGTAGAGTTCCACCAGTTTAAAATCATCATAGAATCATCATATAATGTGTTGGGTTGGAAGGGACCTTTAAAGGTCACCTAGTCCAACCCCCCTGCAGTAAGCAGGGACATCTTTAACTAGATCAGATTGCTCAGGGCCTCATCAAGCCTGGCCTTGAATGTCTCCAGGGATGGGGCCTCCACCACCCCTCTGGGCAACCTGTTCCAGTGTCTCACCACCCTCATTGTAGAGAGTTTCTTCCTAATGTCTCATTTAAACCTACCCTGCTCTAGTTTAAAACCGTATTTATAGCTTTTTCTTGAGAGCAAGAATTGAAGGGCTAGAACAGCTTTTGCATGAGAAAAGCTGTCCTCCTGGTAAGAGGTCTATCCATTGTCCATGTGTGAGTTCATCCCAGTGCACAGTGGTTGCTCCCTTTCCCCTGGGTGGTTTCCACCAGGTCAGGCATGGGGTGAAGCGTACTGCCTCCAGGGAGGAATGGCTGTAGGATGCAGGATGCTGATGGTGTGGCCTTGGAGGGCATTTTGTGTGGGTAGGTTTCACGCTTGTTGCTCAGGCGGAGTCAAGCCATTTCGCACATCTGACAGCTTTGAAGCTTTGAAGTTTGCAGTCTCAGTTTCAGACCTGGTGAAGAGCTTCCATGCCTCAAGCTTTTTCTAACTAGATCAGCAGCTCTAATAAAACGTATTATTTCTCACTGCAAACATCACCTTACTTGTTTCTAGGTCCTTAAAGTGTATATTGTGTAAGGATGTGTATCCCATACAGAAATTGCATACAGAAATTTGATTAAAGCCACCAGATTTTTCCTCTTTTTGTAAATTCCGTTGTTTGGAGATGGGTGTTGGTTTTTTTTTTGGGGGCGGGGTTTTTTGGTCACAAACCATGAAGTAACTCAATTTTTGAAGAATTTTGTCCAGGTTTCCTGAAAAAATGTGCAGACCTGAAACATACATCTGGATTGAGTTGAGACCTTGGAATGAAACTGCAAACCTCAATCATTTCTTGCGGTTTCTAGTAGCACTGGTATTAATATCACCTTGAAGGTATATAGCATACATCTGAGTTGCAAAGGCAGATCTGCGGCAATACTTCGGACTGCAATCAGACCACCAGCTGCTCAGTAGCCTCTGCTCTAAGCACAATGTGAAGCAAGGTGTCCCAGAAGAAACCATCAGTGATCCAGCTCTAGAGAGTGGCCTAAATGCTTCTTTAACAGTATTGAACACTGTGTAGTAAATAGACAGTTCCAAAAGTAAGAGAGAAAAATCCAGAACAACATGGAAATGTTAGCGTCCTTAGCTAGCTTCCCTAAAAAAATTCCTGTCAGTGTAGCTTTGTTCTGTTTGGTCCTGTAACTTCAGAAATCTTGATTCCCGTACAGTTTATTTTCTTGCTCCTAGACTTACAATGTGGGCCTTATATGGAAAACATTTCTTCTATTTCTGTCTGTGCTAGAATAGCACAGGCTTAATCTATAAGTCTGATCCAATGGCTCTTACATTCCCTCATCGTTGCACAGAAAAAAAGCATAAGGTTTTGATTAAACAACAACAAAAAATTAAATTGTGATTAAAAATCAAACAAAACAATGCATAAATAAATTAAAACATTAAAAGAGAGAGGAAGCAGTTGTATAGTGTCTTGTGTTCATGTTCATGTGCTATGACAAGATCAGCTTATCTCCAAAGGGATAATTCAAATACCAAGTTTGTAACGTGCATTGAAGGGGCTCAATGAAAGCCAAACTTTCCTCTGAAAAATGAGATTCCTAAAATCACATCTTCTGGAAAAGAGGTAGGATACACTACTTCGGCACTGTCATAATAGGCTTTTTGACTAAGCTCGTTCGACTGGAATCCCTACATAGACTTCAATTTTAGGATGGGATAATTCACCCTTTAGTGAGACCTACCCTTGCTGTTGCTGGTGAGCCAGACCCTATATTTTAGATAGCTGCATTTAGGTGTGATGGATACTGTCAATCACGCATGTTTACAAGCTTGGACCAAACTTGTTCTATCGTTGTTTCAAAATGTCCCTCTTTCTAGATCACTAATGCTACACAAATGAACTTGAGTTTTTTGAAATATAAAGTAACTAATGACTGCTGGGAGCTTTTGGTAATATAAATAAATTGTAAGACTATTTTTGCATTGGCTATAATGGTAAAGTTGCAAGGGAAAGTTCAAAACTGTTTGTCAGATTGAAAGCTGTGCTATAACTTCCCTAGTTTGTACAGCCGAGGGAAAACTCACCTAAATGTGTAATAAATTTGGTCTTCAGTGAGTATTTGAAGACGTGCATCTGTGTCACACCTGCCAAAATCGTACAAGTGCCAATGGGGACTTGTCTGTGCGAATTGTGTATGTTGGCATGCAATAGGCCACTTCAGAGTCACCAAGTGCCAGTCTCTGTTTTCATACCAGAAGTATCTCTTTCTCCTTAGGTGGCAATTTTAGAAAGCAAGATAAATTGTCTCTGCCTGCGACATTATTCTGGCTAAATATCTGTATGTCAGTTTAGAAAGTAAATTAGAAAATAGCAATTTCAAATTTGGGATGAAAATAGACACATTCAGGACAGTCTTAATTCAGTCACTTCTGCCACAATTTTTTCCCCAATTGCATATCTGAGTTATAAAGTTATTTCTTTATCCTTTTTCTGTACACATATGTGATCTAGCCCATTCTTTCTCATACTACAAGGAGATCTCAGATTAGAAGATGTGGGTTTACGCTACCCGCAAGCCGGCCAAGAACAAGCCTCTTCTCATCTGGCAGGAGAGAGGTGTGAAGAGCTCTGCTGTGCTCCTGGACGTGAAGGAAGCATGCAGCAGAGCAACAGCAGCGATGTGGTGACGAGACTTCATCACGTCAGAGGGCTGCAGGAGTTTATTTTTAAAACGCAGACATTTCAGAGCAGACAAAGAGGTGCAAGGACTGAGTTTCTGATGGAGGCCTCCTATTTTCAGAGTGATACCAGTACTCACCAAAGAAGAAAAACCAGTACTCACCAAAGAAGAAAAGCATTCCTTATTTATTTCTATCTTCTGTAGCAAATCTGAAAATTAAACAACTCTGACTTTTCTTTCCTGGTCAGAAGCGGGCTGGTTTTTAATGATGCAGAACAGAGACATAGAAATCTTCTGAGCTGACAGATATCCCCTATTTCTTTAAAAAGTAGAAGACTCCAAAGGAAAAATTCTCTCATTTTCCCCACATAATCCCCAGATCAATTCCTCTATTAGTTTCTAATATCTTCCCTGATTTACCAGCACAGCTTCACAAATTAATCATGAGAGAAAAACTCCATGTGGATTCTCCATGTACCATTTTTGATCTCCACTCACCCTTCCCAGAAGCCCTGGGCTTCTTTTTTTTTGCTTTTTTTTTTAAATTTTCAATTCTATAATTTCATTTCAAAACTGGTTCCATGAAGGATCAATTGTAAAGGTGAGAAGGACACCGAGAAAACATTTCGCATAGTAGTAAAACATGTATAAATTGTGCCCTGATGTGTAGGAGGGCTGCCTGCTGGCTGGATTTGACAGGTACCACAGTGCTCCGGGCACTGCTGCTTTCGCGACCCTGCTGCCGTGGAATGGCCTGTGCTCTGCTCCGAGAAGACCACAAGATCCAATCGACAGTAACACAGCTCTGGCTCTCCTTCTTTCTCACTTAATAACAGGCCTTTTGGTCTAAAAGACTAACAAGCATGGTCTTAGCGCAAGGAGTCACAACAACTGACTTCTTTTCTGGCATTGATCTTCTCTGATCCAGAAGAGATGATGGAATTTTGCTTCACTGTTCCTTCACCTGCAAATTAGAGGTAGCGCTACAGAGGCATGAGGGCTTTGAAATGTTTATCTTATAATGCTGCAAAGGTGCTTTTATTACTTAGAAGTACCTCCTCTTCTTACACAGGTGGATGAAATTCAAGACTCTTCAGATGTGCTTTTGCAGTGCTGCAAATGGAGGAGACTCTTGCTCCTGATGGAAACTTTGGAAGCTGCTTTTGGCTGGTGCGTCCTGGGAAGGTGTTAACATGTCTCTGTGAAACATAGACAGTGTGGGACCTCTCAGAAGACCGTCATCTGGGCAGGAACCCCATTTGCTAACCACCAAGACTGATTCTCTGCTGTCTTCCATCAGGTCTGACTTTATACTCACTGTGCAAGTACATGTTTTATGATACTAGTAGTACGGGGTGGCAGGCAAGGCAAATAAGGCAGCAGAGAATGAGAACTGCTGAGATTTTGGGCTAGTTTTGTGGCTGCACTCCTGGCAGTGGAATTGCATTTCTACAGCCACTGTATAGTCGGAAGCACTTGGGAATGTTTCCAAGTAAATAGTAGCTGGAAACAAGGAGTAAAACCTTTCCAGGAGCCAGAAACCATTGATTTCAGTCAAAGGATTTCTTCCTAAAATGTACAGCCTGCTAGAGAAGATTTCCAGTAGTCATTAAAGGTGCCCTAGAGGTTACCAGAAGTGAAGTGTGAATTAAGACTAACATGGGGTATTGCATCAGGTGAGATAAAACACAGATTCCCTCTAGCTGAAGTCATGATAAGTCTGTCTCCTAGGAAAATAATTCTGTGTGTATCTTGCAGGTGCTTGCTTTAACCAAATAAAAGCTTGGAGAGAGATTTCTTTAGTGTTCTGAAGGTACTTAAAAGCAGTAACAGCTAGGTGATACAAAATGCCTAACGAAAATCTCCAGCTCATGCTCAAGAAAGTCTTTGAAGTAAGAATAGCAGCATTTTATGATGCTGGAGGTGTATGAATTAGTATAAATAGACATCTTGTAGAAGCACAGGGACCGGATGGGGATATATATTTGGAAAATATCTTTAATAGAATATAATAACATATTACAGTACACAAACAAATCTTCTCTTTACCATGTGCTATAAAAAAATTGTTCTTTGATGCCTTCTGGAGCAAGAGACATTCATTTAACTCACTGCCTTTCTTGTCCTGCTAAACAGAGAGACGTCTAACTGCCTCACAGAGAAGTCATTGCTCCTGCCATTAATGAAATAGGATTCCTGATCATTTCCAGACCAGGAGGAGGCTGGTAGTTTTCATGATCTGTTTTCTTTACTTACATACTAAGTAATTTGGATTAAAAATAGTTAAGCACCTCTTGTTGCTGTTTTAGTTTGGGTTTTGTCTTTTGGAGGAGGACGGTTAGCTACTGAGAGCGCGGAACATCTCCAGCTGTTGCTGGGGCCAGGGAGCTTTTTTCATTTTATTTATTTATACATCCTTCCTTCCACCCTGCGCTCCTGCGCTGATGAAGAAGGGAAGCGCTGCATCTGTTGGGGGAGAGCGGATACCCCCGATCCTCACTCGGGAGTCAGACTGTGTATGCTCAGCATGACGAAGAGCTGGTGGCGTGAGGAGTGGGAAACAAGGGGAGAGTTTCCCCTTCAGCTTCCTCACGCTGTGTCCATCCTCGTCCTCACGCCTCGTCCTCTCTCCGTGCATGGTCTCACGCACTCACTGCAGTGTGGTTTGTCCAAAGGAAGCTGAGTCAGTGAGAGGCACTAAAAGTGGGGATTTATCTCCTCTTTCCATCAAGCCTGCCTGAAAGAGGATGCTGCTTGACTAGTGGTCCTGCAGGAAACTTTCTTTGTGGCAGCTGCTGGTTTTAATGAAGCAAGTCAGTACATTGCTTTGATGGCATCTGCTTCTTTTTTGCTCCCGTGCAAAAGCTGGTGGGCTCAGCCCTGAGTAGCAGACATCCTCTGGATACAGGCAAGCATAAATTAAGGTCTCTGCCTAATCACAGACTATGAACCTCAGGGTTCCTCTGGTATTTTTTTCAATTTATAATTGATAGTACAGCTGCGGTGTGCTGCTTCTGAGACAGCCCAACTTGGAAAAACACATTTCTCCATATTCCTTGCCTTTCCACCAACTGTGCCTTTAGGGAGTCTCTCTGGGAGGCTCCTGGGGCACCGGGACCATGTCAGGTCTGAGGGTGAACACAGTGGCTGAGCCCACCGGGATTTCTGAACTGGGATCTGCAACCCTTCTTGGCAACTGAGATGTCCTGGAACTTGTCAGGTTCTGTTTGTGCCCGTGGGACCACGGGGAATCGGCTGGGGCAGGGATGTATGCAGCATCTTCTCCATGGGGGACTAATGCTACAAAACTTGTTAAAAAAATGAAAGTCCCAGTTCTGCAATTTGCCAGAAGCTTTCACACAAGATGAGTCTGATGTGCAGACGGAGGAGTGAGATAATATATAGCTGGGTATGAGACATAGCAGATGTGTCCATAACACGTCACTGAAATCAAACTCAGTCCTCACCTGTGTCTCTCTCACTTTTGCCTCCATGCCCATGCTTTACTCCATGGACTCTAACTCATTGTTTAGTTTCCTAGTGCCTGTTACTTTCTTTTTTTTCTTATATTTTTCGGCTGGCTCTTTCTTCCCTATAGACTTTCTTTCTGTTCTTGTACTTTTTCTGAGCCTTTCAGTCTTAAACAGTCTATTATTCTCTTTCCATTTTTCCTCTCTCTCTTCCCCCCGAC
>VYZM01016691.1:403000-499391 GCA_013398915.1 Dromas ardeola | reverse complement strand
CTCATCTGGCTACTTCCATCAAAATATTATTTAAAGTAAATATAAAATTAATTGCTTCAAAATCTCTTCCCTCATAGACCTCCTTGCCCCTATCACTGTGTTTGACCCACCTTGTGGGACAGGCCATCTGCGAGTGTCCCTGTTCCCTGCAGCGCAGAGCTAGCTCTTGTCCCTTGTAACCCTGCTCAGATGAGAAATGCACTCTCATCACTCGCTACGGTCAACTTTCTTCCCAACCGGACAGCCTCTGCCTGCTTCCCAGCTAAACCAGTCAAACCCTTTTTACTGGTTCTCAGTGCAGACCTGCAGTTTCACTGGGAACAGGTATGCCTTTCTGTCTCTCTTAATTACTGGATACATCTAGTCTGTCTTCCACTGCCCTCACATATGGCTTCATGAGCAGCAATTATCTCATACCATTGTTTTAAAATCTCCAGTCAGTGTGTGAGGTACAGCTCCAGACATGCCATGTCTTCAACATCAGCTTTGCCACAAGTATGTAACACAAGACAGAGGCAGTAACCCAGCTGCTCTGTATCAGCTCTGTGTACTCATTCCTCCACGCAGTCACCATTGCCTCATTTCCACCTTGTCCCAGTCTCCTCTTGGCCTTCTCAGAGCCCCCATAGGCTCTCAGGTGTTACTCCCATCTGTGGTTTCACCCTTACCATAAGCCCCAAGGAGCACAGAGGTAAGGGGTTCAAAGGCAGCGTGGTCTGTGGGGCTGAGAAGCGAGGCAGAGGCACCAGGCTTTCCTGAACCCATTGCAATTTGTCAAGTGACTTGCAATGGATTTCCTCCCGTGTACTTGTCCGGTCTCCCCTTGAACTGACAAAAATTATTTTTGCCCTTTTTGTTCTTCTGCGGGGAGTTCCACAGCCCTGCAACACTGCAGTTGTGTCTTTATGGAGTCACCTGTCCTAATCCCAAAGCCTTGCTCCTCAACAGGAAATCGTCAACTCAAGGACCAAAATCTGGTGTGTGAAACTAGGTTTGGTTTTCATGGTGGTTTATTGCTTCATCTTTAGCTACGCAAAACTTCACGTGACATTTCATACAGTCTCAGAAGATGCTTCCGCAATTTGTCACAACCTGCCCTTATTATTTTAAACAACTTTGTATCATATGCGACCTTTGTCTTTCACTGCTCATGACCTTTTCCATGTTATTTATGGGTATTTGAACAGAATGGATCTCAGTGCAGACCCCTGAAATTTCCACTTACCTCTACTGAGCGAAATGTCCATTTCTCGTGTGCTCCGTTTCCTACTCTTCAGCCATTTCTCTGTGCCAGGATTTCCCCCTTCTCCCGGCTCCTTAGTTTCCCTAAGAATCTGTGTGGAGAGACTTTATTAGATAACATTTGTCAACAGGTTTGTTACTTCTTTCAAGAACTTCAAGAGATTGGAAAGGCAGAATTTCCAGAAGCCATGTTGGCTCTTACCAAATAGATCATGTCTATCCAGACCATATTTTTTTTAAGGTGTCCACTAGTTTCATCTTTTATTATAACTTTTATTTTTTTGTCTGGTACAGACATCAGGCTTACATGCCTCTAGGTCCCCAGATCCTCCTCATGCTTTTCTTAACTTTGGTGGCACATTGGCTTCCTGACATACCAAGGAAGTGTTCAGCAAGGTGGGCACTATCTCAGTAATTGAATCTGGCCATCCTTAGGTTGTCTTGAATCTCTTGCCATCTGCTCCTGGCAGTCTGATGGGTCCCATCCCATCTATTTGTGCCATGGCTTCTTCCATGCAATCCTCCCAAATTTTGAAGACACCCTGTCTGAGTTCTCTCACAAGATTGTTCCTGTGTGGCAATCTCCCAGTTTCTGCCACAAGGGCACCAAGAATTCACCTTGCTTCTCTGCAGTGGTCTTGTCCTCCCTGACCATTGCTTTTAGACTGCGGGCTTCATCTGACCCAACAGAATTATGCCAAACTTTTTGATCCTGCTGTGTTGAAGCAGTGTTTAGAAGCACCTTTGATTCCTTTTATGCAGTTGCTCCTTAAACTACTTTATGACCTAATTATATTTTTACATTTAACCCATCGGAGTGTACCATCAGCATTTAGATAAAGCTTCTTGAATGGTGCTTTTGGAAATCAAACAATGTCTTTCACCTGGTGATTTAGCCAAGCAAACTCTTACCCTTTCTTAAGCCTCTTCTGCTGGGTGCTGTGCATGTCACCCCACTCCCAGTGTGGTGTCTGCCATTCAGTGCTCTCCATGTCACAGAAAAGATTTAGCTGCTTTAGCTTCTGTTTTTAGTTTCCTCATTTATACAGTTTACCTCTTTGCATTTTATCATGTCTGTGGAAGAGCTCTGGGGCTCTGTTGCTCAGGTAGGGATACTGGAACTAAGTGTGTGATGGTGAAAGCACAGAGGGATATTACCACTACAAGATCTCGAACCGACCCTGTACATCACAGTATCCTGAGGATGGGGCTGGATTTCCTCTGCGGAGTAACCAACGTGTTAATGCTGGGATGCTGTCAGTGGTAACATCCCAAAAACTAACCTGTGCTTCGTGTCACCGTGTGTTGAACAGACAGTGCACATGGGAGCGACTGCATTTGTCCAGTACAATCAGTTCTTGCTCTTGCTACCTCTTTGATTTCTCTCAGCACACTGCAGTCAGTGCTGCCATCCCTGTAAGACAGACAGTAATACAGACACAATGCCACATTATTCCTTTTTCAGTCTGGAAAATACAGGCTTAACTGTGCTTAAATATATGAGTAGTCTTCCACAAGGTTTCTGAGAACAATGTAGCTAGTACTGGGGTCCCAGATATTAGCCTCTATTTCTTTTAATGAAATTTATAGTCTAGTTTTTGGTCTTATTTTCTGTAAATGTTCTTGCTGGAAGAGCCATCAAGATACACATTTGTAATATGTCCTTGCCACTGTTTTTCTCTTAGATCAGTAGGGTTTGTCAACATAAAAATATTTCAGTTCTGTTTCCTGGTCAGACACGCCTTGAAAATTATATACTTTCAACATAAAGCATAATTGTGTATGTGAAACTAGTGCTCATTTTCCTTTATAACATGCTTCTCCTAGCCTGTGGTCTCCTGTCATCTTTACCCTCTCCCCTACTCCCTTACAACTGTTTCAGGAAAGAAATAACCTCAGAAGTCTGGAAGTGTAACATTTAACTGCCTGTGCAGTTTCTAATGCAGTATTTCAGCCAAGATGCTGCAGCATCCACCGCTTCAGTGCCGAATGGCCATATTTTCACAGATGTCCCAGGCAGAAGAACATCCTGGCCACCCCATCTGCCCTGTAGCATACAGGGTCCATCCAACAGAGTGAGTCCTGCTGAGCTGGGTCGGGGGGGGGACGACACCACCCTTTGGAAATTAAAAACAAAAGGAATATTAGAAAGAAACTGAAGAAGTGAGCATCAAACAAGCACCTCCTCTTCCATCATCTCCTCCTGTTGTCACTGTAATCCCCAATACAAGCTGGCTGGAAATGCAGAGAGCCTTTCACGAGATTATCTGTATCAGTGCAGGCTTTGAAGTACAGGCTGCCGGCATCTCATTACGGGTGGAGATCAAAACCCTGAGATTAGCACGGTCCTGGGCCTGCTGGACTTCATTCACACATCACACAAGTGCTAAGCTATCAAAGTGCAGGGCACTGCTTGTGCGTTACCTTCTCAGCCATAAATCCAACAGCACACACCCACTGCCATTTATTTTTTTAAACGAATGAGTCCTTTCGGTCCATAAGGTGCCTTTTCTTTTTTTTTTCATGGGGCTGAATGTAGTTTGGGCAATTGAAATAGTCTAAGCTGAAAGATAAATTGAAGTAATACCCTCAGAATATTTGTGCCGGATGCTGACTGTGTCTTTTTGGGGGGTAAAGCAAACAGGAAGCCACGTTCACTGCAGACTTGCCCGCTGATGGGAAATCCCAGGGTGTAAAGGGCCATCCTAGTGCCAGCCATTTTCTGCTCTCTTTTGGCACCGACGGCTGTGCAGGAAGCACGTCAGCCAGCAGGGTCAGGGCCTGCGGATACTGGTTTAAATTAAGCTTACAGCCAGCGTGTCCCCTTCAAACCATCCCACCCCAGGCCATCAGGTCCCTCAGGCAGCAGATGTTGCAGGGACAGATGGTTTCGCTTCCACCTCGAAATGAGCTGAAGATGGGAGCTGGCTACGAAGCTTTTCCATCTCCTGCCCCACAGCTCGAAGGCTCAGGTTCACCAGCTCTCCCCATCTCTACAGCAGCAGCTGGCACGTCACAGAGGCCAGAAACTCAGGCATTTACTCTGTTTCTGGTCTGCCTTTTGCAGACCACGCTCAGCCTTCTGCTGCCATTACCATGTAGCAAACTTAAAATGAGCTGTGAAATGTAACAGCAGGGTTCAGAGGCAGTTTTATTCATGAAATCGACTTACGTGCTCCCAAGCACTGGGAGAGATGGATGCTTGCCTGGATAGAAATTTTCCATCTGGATCCGCAAGCGGGCCTTGCTGAAGGACTGGTGACTGGGCTCTGAGTGGATCATGCTGGGAAGGTTGTTTGGCTTTTAAGTTATGATCACCCACATGCCTAGCAAGAACATTAATGCAAGATTTTCCCACCCAAGAGAGAGCTCAGATGGTCAAGTTTTCTGAAGCTAGTCAGAAAAAAAGGCGAATCAGCTCTACGTACTACACCACCATAGGCCTACACACAGTTTTGAAGATACCCAGGAACCAGGAACTGGTGGAGACACATCAGTATCTTAATGTGCCGAGCTAATATTGCCTTGCACCTAAGCAGGTTGTAGTGTGGCCACTGGCCTCTAGTTTGCAGCTGGGTTGTATCCAGCTGACCTCTGTGTGTGTGAACAAGGTCTGCAAGCACCCTACAGACATGCCAAGTTGCATGCATCTTTCCCCAGGCACCTCTGACATTGTTCCCTTGTCCTTTCATCATCTGACATAGAGGATGTTGTTTTAAAACACTCATAACTGCAAACAGAATGAACCACAGATACGCCACAAAAATCAAACAAATCCTCCTGTCTCCCTCTCTCCTTAATACTTGAAAGAAACAGTCGTCAATCATCTCCCTGCTTCCTGGTGGGTGAAGGAAATAAAAACCCAAGACTTCACTTTCTACACAAATCAGAAAGTCACTGTGGTTTCCTTTCCAGCTTGTAGATGTTTCAAAGGCATTTTGAAGGAAGATGTAGTACACCTGGTTGTGCAAGCTATTATAATTTTATTGGATTATTTATCAGCCTTCTGACAGCGTATCTAGAGGGACTGTGCAGGAGAGGTCACAGGGATGTATGCTGTTGTCTCACATAACTTTCTTACATTTTAGTTCTAATTACACAGTAATTGCGGGCATCACAACATTAGTTTCTGCTGTTGAGAAGAGCCTGTGAAAGGGGCAATGGTAGGTAGAAATGCTGGAGACTGCTTACTGCTGGAAAGGACCAAATAAAGCAGGAAAGAAAAAATGGGGGGGAAAGAAGGAAAGCATGAAGGCAAAAATTGTTCGTAGATATTTAAGTATTACTTAAGAACAAATTCTTTGCAGCAATCTGGAAGGTTCCTAAAAATATATTTTTATCTACCTCTGTTGTTCAAATGTAGTAAAAAAAAGTGACCTCTCTTTTGGCCAGAGGAACCTGCACACACTGTGCCTGTCCCACCACAGTACCTGAGATCTTCAGAGGATTTGCTCCCACGACCATCCTGGAAGGGACAAAGGTATTACGTGCAGTTTCCCAGTGGGAGACTGAGGCACAGCAGGGGCTAGAGGCTTATCTTCATGGGCAGCTGTATGGCATAGCTATAGGACCATAACTCCCTGTGGGGGCCCTTATGCTCCAGGGTAAGAGCACACAGATGAGGAGGGTTAACAATAGAGCTACAGCATTAGCAGCCCCCTAATGACTTACTCGGGAGCCTACGGGACAGCAGGGACTCAAAGCGGATTTTCCGACAGCCTGGGATAGTGCTCTATCCACTGGAGGCCACTTCTATGCAAAACCTGAATGTGCTCCATGCTACGTAGATACTTGAGATAGTTTTCAATTCTAGGTCTCATTTCATGCACCGTAGCCACAGCCTCAGCCTTGGGACACCCTCTTCAAAGGTGGAACACAAGTGTTTTTGTTCCTTCCCAGCTCTGCTCCATTGAAGGGGAGATCTGGTCTGTTGAAGGGGAGACTGACATCTCCCCTCATCAGACATCTACTCCGACCCAGGCTCAGAGCAGATATGCTTGCTTGGAGGGGAACCATGAAGTCTTAAAGTAGGCATGACATTTTAAAGTGTAACAAGAGCTGGAAAACTCTCAAGACATCATTATCCAATGCCACCGAATTCCAGGACAGAGGGTAAAGCAGGGGAAGGCAGATCCTTTAGTTTTGCAGCTCTGCCACTTCCAACGTTGCTCCCAGAAATGACAAATATCTTCTTAAGAGTCCTGACGAGGGAAAGCCAAGCTGAGCCAAGTGCACTTTCAGTATGCAATTAGCATAAATATACTTTGTGCTAAACTGCCCAGAGTTAGAAACAAAGAGCTTGTGAAGGTCCTAATTGTTTCAGAGGGAATACATGTCATGGAGAGAAAGACAAAGGGGAGACATGTCCAAGAAGACACGAGAGAGAGGCCAAACCAGCAATTGCCTGAATCCAAAACAGCCCCAGAGGCTGTCTCTGAAGACCTGCCAACGGAGTCAGCAGTGGAATTTGCCAGGGACTTAGCCTAAATCCAGCCACAAACCTTGCTGCTCATTGCAAACGATACATCTCAGTTGGCATTGTGAACCTGCCACACTTACTGTGTGAATGGCCACAATTGCTGACTTTATTGCTGGAGTCCAGCAGATGAAAGAAGCAACATCAAGCACATCACCAGAAGCACCCCATTTAAGATGAATCTTTGTAATTGCAAGATTTCTTATGAACAAAAATGTTGGCTTGGAGCTTTTTTCTCCTAGCTCATGGTCAGCATAGCGAGTGGCAATGTGTGGCAGTATAGAAAGGGCACAGGGGAGATCTTCGAACTGACTCAATGAAGAACAGCAGCTAACTCTCACCCTGCTCATTTCTGAGCCTGCCCTCCCATGGGATTGCCAGTGTTTAGTCGGACCCTCTCCCATTCGTCACCAGACAAGACTCAAAATACAAACTCCTCCATCCGCAAACCCCATCCCTCCCCGGTGTATGTCCGCGCTTTCTTGCTGCCGTCGGGCAACACCACGACAGCCATGATCAAAGAGCCCCTCGTGGGCCAGCGCAGGCAGCGATGTGCAGGCAGGGCAGCAGGTGGGGAAAGCTCACGCTGCCTTTGATCCCTTCAGCTTGTGTCCACTGGGATTCGACGCTGCGCATGCTGCGGGTTTGCCAGAGTGCCCTCTGGCTCCACAGTGCTGGGTCAGGTCTATTGTCCTCAGGCTTTCAACATGCCCCGAGTGTTCACAGCCAGGATCCTGGCAGCTTTCTGTGCCAGGGCCTTTTATACGATGCAGCAGATGAGTCCTTTGTCCCCAGCTCAGACTTTCAGACTCCTCTGGATCTAAAGTTTCAAAATTGTCTCTCGGACCAGCTCACCGCACTTACTCCCCCTCCAGATAAACAAGGTTTATTTAACTTGGAAAAGAGACAATAGTTTTCTTCTTAATTATGAAAGATGCACTGTACAGAATATCTCTCCTAAGACTGTGCAAAATTGCATTTAGCAATGTTAACAATGAAGTTACAGTGTTATGATCTGAGCAGGAATGTAGCTCACAACTCAGGAGCCATTTGTCTAACCTTCAAGCTGGTTGATGATTTTCATCACTTTCTTTTGTCACTGAGACTTCCTTTATTTGTCTGTACCTCTTTCTTTTATACGAGACGCAATCTTTTACTATGTGGGCATGAACATAAATATTTAGACACAACTGGTGAAGCCTTTCAGATGTTTGCTTAGGAATAAATCTTTCTATGAGTCCTTGGTTCAAGATGGAGGCAGGAAGTAATTGCCCATGAAATTCCCTGCGGGTTGGCAAGAGGAAGGGATGCTTCATACCTGACGAAGGATGGCTTTAGGTAAATGGGCTGCTGGAAGGAAAACTGCTGCTGAAGAACAAAACTGTTTGGTGAAAAGTTTCACGAGATTTTGTTTCGTTTCCCAACAGCTTGAGAACATCTGAAAAGCAGAAATATCAAAAATGTTGTGTTCACGTGTTGGGGCTTTCTTCCTGTATCACACTAAATGCGAAGGGAATGTGTGTCTTTGTGTCAGAAGTACTGTGTCAGTGTAACAGTTCAGGAACTGTTGTGGCTCTCCTTTCACTTTGCTTTTGGCTTGGGCCAAAATCCTCTGAAGTGAAAGGAGAGCCTCAACGAGCTCCTTACAAGTTTTGGCCCAGACACATAAACAGCAGCTCTGACACCGGCTCAGTCACGTTATACAGCTGACCAAGTTACCGTGTCAGCTGAGGCACAGATTGTCCATGGGTATATGCAAGTTAGGCCAATGCAACGTAATCTGGTTTTCTCAAACCTTCTTTCACTTAGGCTATGTGTAGTTGCATTACTTGGCATTTTGAGAGTATGTACAGCTCAGCTGATGCTCAGCAATTGAAGTCTCAGGAACTTGACATTGTTGCTGGGCTTTTAAACTTTCAGCTCATCCCATTTTCAAGAGTGACAGAGTCTCCTGTTTCAATGGCATAACTTGCTTGCTCAGCTTCCCTACATTTCAATGGATTTCCATTAGAGACTTTTTTTCCTTTCAGGTTGTCTGTCTTGTGAGAAGTAATTAACTTGAAATGCTTGGAGAACATCTGCTTTGATGCTTATTGTCGGTCCAACTTCCAGGCATCAGATGCTTGTGCTTCCAGAGTTAGTTGGAAAGTCCAGAAAGATTTTTTATAAAATGGCACTGAAAAATATTGAATTTGAAAATACATGTCTTTTTGTTGACACTTCCCATTTGCAAACACTAACAGTTCTGTTTAGGAAACAGAACAGCATTTCACAAAGTATTACAATTCCACTTTCAGTTTGCAATGGTATATTTTGCTCCAACAGAAAAGGAGGAACAGCCTTCATCCGTGGCTGTGAGTCATTCCTTTAGCAACTGAAACTGCAATCCTTCACCAGGTCCTGTGTTTGAGCTCTCTGGGAGTGTTCCTCCTACCCGCCCTCTGCGAGTGAGACTCAACTCTCTGCTCTGCAATGGCCAAGAGGCTCAGGAGCCTTCTGAGAACAGCTGGGTTGCCTGCCTCCATTCGGAAATGAGACCAGTTTATGACTCCAGTTTAGGAGGTTGGGGGGACTAGGGTTTATTGGGGTTTTTAAAACCGTTTTGTGTTATTTGGTGTAGAGGTACCACAAGGTCACATCCTCCTGGATTCCTTGTCTGCAGGCCAGCACCTGGCAGCTGAGGACACCAAAGGTACGGCAACTCAGCTTCAGGAAAAACAAAATTAGAAACAGCAGAAGCAGATGCCAAACAGTAGCTGCATCTGGATTTTGGGTGATCGACTCCACATGTACTTCCCTGTTACTGCACAATATCCTAAGCAAACATTTTAGTCCTCCTTTGCAGCCCAGGATCTCTTCATGTCTAAAACCTGCCTTGAGCATGTTGAGTGAAAAATCTGCTAGACCACAGCTGGTAAGAAATGGGTGGTGCAGAGGTTACATTGCTTGTTGGAATGTGATACCGTATGTGATAACCGTACGAAGGCATTTCACAAAATGCGTCCCCCACAAGCCAGGGGATATAAGGCAAAATGTCTAACTTGAGACACAGTGTGCCCAGATCCCAAGGATGTGGCCTTTGCTATATTTAGCTTATTGAAATCAGGAGGTCCTGGTCACTCCCAGTTTCAGCCGCTACCAGACAACAAATTGGACGTGAGGCTATTCTCAGCTTTTCATTCCTTTCTTTTTTCAATGCTATTTTTTCCTTTATGCAGATGTTTTTAATATAGCATCCTGAAAGGCTTACAGCTGTCAGTGTTTAATGAACCTCTAACATGCCATTTCTTACTATCACTTCATGTCATTAATACATACCATTTACAGAAAAAAAATGTTTTATTGTACGGTTAGCAGTATTTCTGGAATAATTTAAGTCCTGTTTGTCAGCAGCTATTGTCAATCTTTTTTATACAAAGGTTTACATTTGTGGTGAGAGATATACACATACTATACATATTTTGTATGTTTTTTATTGTTACAGCTCAGTAGGAAATGAGCCAACAAGAAGCTCTTCTGAACTTCTCATAATTATTTCAGTGAAAGCATCTGTATGACTTGATACCCTGATTACACAAGTTCTTGCACGGGACTTCTTGGTCTCTGGAAGAAAAAAGTAAGGAAAAGGCAGTTTGATCGCTCACAAGAGTAAGCCTGCCCATAAATGTAAGGGCTAGATAAAATGTGTGTGTGTACGTTTAGTGTAATTATTTTTAAAAAATCCTGTCATAGTATTTTAGTAAACAAAATGTGGATTTAATTTATTTTAATGATAATTCCGGATATACAAATAAAAGCAGTTATTAAAATCAAAGGAATTATGAAAAAATAAAGGAAAAGCCAGATTTTCCAAAGAGCAGCATCTCTCATTTCAGCACGGCACCGAAGCAGCTGTCTGTGCGAAGTACTCAGGCCCTCAGCAGAAACCACAGCTCTGGAGTTTGAAAGCACAGACATTACAACTGGACTCCTCAGCTGGGTGCACTAAAAGCCTGGGACCAGAGCAGGTTTTGACCAAGTTTGAGAAATATGGCTCTCAGTGCCGGGTGGTCCCTCTTCTGCTGCTAAGCAGTCAGCTTTACTGTGCAACTCTTGGCTTAGGAAGAGTTGTGCATGTTCCCAGATGCTGCATTATAACCCTGCTGCTGGTCTGCCCCACAGCCCACTGGGGTTGTGGTGTGGTACCCTGGGGTTTGACAGACATGGCCCTTTCTTTTTAAAGGCATTGAAATGCCCTTTTACTCTCCTCTTCTGAACAAGGTGCCATCACATCGCACCATACAGAGAATGTGCAGATCTTAGGTTTCCAACCCTTCTTGGAGGAAACCTTGTTGCTGCTGTCCCTTCCTCACCCTTCTCTTTTCCCTCTCTGAGGACACCTGCCGTGGCCTCCTGTGTCTCCTAAAAGCTGTCCCTTCATCCCTGCCCCTTCTAAACCCCAGAGTCCCAAAAGGCAATGGGCCAGAGTTCTACAGATGCAGTGTGGGCAGCATGGGACAGCTTTCAGCCAGCACAACGTTATCTGGAGCTCAGCATTGCTGCTGGCCTGGCCTGGTTTTGAAATATTGTCTCAGGTGCTGAAAAGTAGCAGATGGGCTTCTCCACATCACTGCGAATCAGAGGAAATACTAAGCAGCACTTCAGCTGCGTGGGAGCATCTCTGGCACTGGTGCCCCAGCAGAAGCAAACCTCTGGGAGCTGTAGGCACTTACCCATGGCATAGCCTGGATGGGAAATGGCAAATGTGTCTCTAGAGAAAAGGGACCCAGATAAATCTTTATCACTACCATGATAGCGCTCTGGAGGAGTGAGTCCTGGCCCTGGTGGAGGTGACAGAACTTCTTGCCGTGTCCCTGCCTGTCTCAAGGACTGTCCCACACCCAGGCAGCACCATAGGTCTCTTGACCACTAAAAACCTTATTAGCTATTGGTTATTGCAGCATCTCTGGGATGGCTCTGAGTGGTCTGACCCAAGCACAGAGGCTGACAGGGCAGGAAGAGGGGCTATTCCTGTGTTTCACAGCATCTAGTAAGTTGCTTTGCTGCCCTGTGACAGGAACCATAGGTGGCCCTGGCAAAGTACATTGCAAGCAAGAGTAGACACCACAGTGTGGGAGAAGAGCTGGAGCAGACATGCAAGTCTCAGCTAAAATAGTGTCTGTTGCTTATCACACCAGTGCATCGCATCCCACACGGGCTTTTCATGGTGATCTCTTCTCTGGAGTAACAATAAGTTGGGTTTGAGTAGGGACAATAGAGCCTTTGTGGTAAGGGGTCGCTGCTGAGATGGCAGCAGATGTTGCATGACGGAGGGCTCTAGGCACCCAATGCCTGACCCTCATCTCGGGAAGGCCAGTTCAGCTGGGTTCAAATATATTGGTAGAAGAGGGAACACAGTGCCACAGAGGTAAAGGCACACTTACACCACTCGTGCACACACTCACACGCTCACGGCATAATCACAGAGGCCTCATCGTGCTGGAAAAACAGGCTAAAACCCAGCCACAACGGGTGGCTTGGAGCAGAGCCGTCTCCCCCACACAGGAGCCCAAGCAGTGGGAGGCAACAGCTTGCTCCCCTCTTCCCCTGGGCGGGATGGGGAATGAGCTGAAGGCATTGGGACACTTTGAGTGCCCTGGGTTTTCCAGTGACGCTGCAGTGAGTCTGCTCAAGGCCATTTCAGGGGACGATGTGAACACGTGGAAGGGGTCATTTAATTTACGAGACTGACAGATCGAGCTGGGCGATGCATTTGACCACACAGCCTCTTCTTCGATGGTGAGGAATTGCTCTCAGCCTGTACTGAGCATAAAGTTTCTGCTCCTGTGTCAGGCTTGGAAAAGGGCACGTGTGCCCGAAGGGCTTGTCCTTTTTTTTCCAGCTTTGTTCCCTCTCTCTGCAAACCTTGCCTTGCCACCACAGCTCCCACAGTGCTCATGCCATACATGGATGGTCACCAGGGATTTACAAGTGGGAAGATGTTCTCCGCTGACCCTTGGTGCGGATCAGAGCTGGGATTCGCTCTGGCAAAGAACAGCTCTTATTTGAAGGTCTGGCTCCCTATGGCTGAGAGAGTACTGGTTCATGGAGGCAGCTAAATCGTGGGTGTGTTTATTGGAATTACAAATAGCTTTATACAGACGGGTTAGCCTGGTCACTGGGAATTTGTATGGGTAATTATGGGCTCATTATTATCTTCCCTGCAGGGAAGACACATGACCCAGTAGTCTGAGGAAAAAGTTGGGCGCCAGGAACTCCTGGACTCTAATCCCAGCTCCGACACTCCCTTCTCTGGCCCCGGGCAAGTGACTTAACTTTGTGCCTTGGTTTCTCTGTCTGTAAAATAGGGATAATATCTCTGAGGAGTGTTGTGAGGATTAATTAGATAATGTTCACTTAATGCTTTGAAGATACGAAATGTGAAATCTTATTATGCAGCTTGGAATGCTTTCCAGGCTCTTTTGATTTCTGACCGCACGCTTTCATTAGATCACCTCCTTCCCCGCGGAGGTGGATTCGCTTGGGAGCCACCCCGGCTAATTTGGGAGTTGTTTTTTTCCAATAGCTTGGAGCGGTTCCCAAACGCTCTGACTCACACCGGCTCGCTGGAGAAGCTGCCTCTGACACCTGACCCTGGCTGGGGAACGCCTCGGTGTGCACTGGCTTTTGGGAGACAAGTCAGGGAGTGGCTGGAGACAGGATGAATCAGGTTTAACTGTCTCTAATGAAGCCAGGGATGGATTTTGCCTTCTGGCCTTCTCCAAAAGCATCTGCACTTCTGGGAGTTCTGGCTGACCGGGGATGTGAGGAGCAGCTCCTTTTCTGCTGTCCTGTCAAAGGTGCAGATGCTTTCTAAGCATCTGGTTAGACACTATTTTTGTCTTGATATCATGAGGCATGGATGTTTGAGACAAAGGATTTTGATTTTTTTTTTTAAGGGAATGAAATTATCTCCTCAGTCATTCCCTTTATGTACAGTTAGCTTCCTTAGAAGAGTGATTTCTTCGAAAAATGCAGACTTCTGCTGTGCCAAGTCACTGTGCAGAGCACAATAAAGCCAATTATTGCTTATAAAACAATCGCCAAAGCAGGCCTTATTCCCAAAGGTTACTTTTTTTAATTGTTCAGTGGTCGATCAGCCTTATCAGTCTGCTCTGCAGTGGGAAACTGCCCCTTCCCGCATGGCCCCATGCTGCACACCGTCCTCCAGCAGCGCTTGGACCACAGCGCCTGCGGTGACAAGGACAGGTGGGAGTGCGCTGGGTGCCGCGGGTGCCCCAACAGCCGGGACGGGTGGCAGGAGCCCTGGACACCCTGGGCTGAAACACAACAGGCTTGAAAACGCTTTACCTTACCCAGGAGCAGCATAGGCTCTGGCGCAAGCATCTCCTCAGCCTTTCAGAAGGAAAAAAGCCCTCCCTGGGTGTAGCATCCCCTGACACGGAGGGTTTGTCCCCCGCAGGATTTTGCCTGAAGATGCTGCCAGGGATGGAGTTCAGCTACTCAAACGCATGAGCTCCCTCGAGTGGAGCAAACACCCCACTGCAGCGGGCGGCGGGGCGCAGCGTGGGGACCCGCTCCCGGCCAGCCACGCTGTCCCCCGCCGCGGGCTCCGCAGGGACGGCGGCGTCCCCATGCACAGGTGACATCGGCTTGGTCAGGTCAGTCAAAGGAAAAAAAAAAAAAATAATGTTGGAAGGAATAAGCAGAGTGGAAGTAAATGATGAAATACAGTAACTTTCAGAGGTAGATTTTGCTTCCTTTGAAAGCAGGAGCTTCCTCGAGGCAGGCAAACTGCATAGGAAACTAATCCCCACCACTGCAAACTGTAGAATAGCCACAGAATCACAGATTTTTTGCTGGATTTTAAAGTAGCCCCTATTTATTTGCTCATCGCCTACCTTGACAGTGAAATTTATGTTCAAAGAGAGCTCCTTTCTTCTCACTGTTGCTCCCCCACAACATCCTGAGAAGAAGTTTTGTGAGGACACAGCTCTTCAAACAGAACTTGGACTCTAAAACTTGTTTGTGGTATGCCCTCCTCTTCTAACGCCTGGGAAAAGAGTGGTTCTTTGCCGTTCATCTCAACTGTCAATATTGCACCAGGTGAGTGAGAGAAACCCAAACACAGGGGTGGAAAACGCCTGGGCAGTGGCTTTCACTCTTCATGCTGTAGCTCATGAGTATGAGAGCATTGTCCTGCGGTGTTGGTGATGGAAAGGGGGAGACGGGTTCTCCACTTTGGGGATGCAGATGATTTAACACCTTACCAGTCACGAACAGCATAGGCTATACTTAGGAGTTATCAAACAACTAGAACAGATTGTGATATGGTGCAAGGAGCTGCTGGTGTGGCACTCTGCTTGAGCGTGTTGTCACGTTCTGCATGCGATAGATGTAAGCTGTGTCTCTGAAAATGGCACAGGGAAAGAGGCAGGGAGAATGAGCCAAGTCCCACCTGGAATAAACTTTACAGCTGGCTGATGGTGAAAAAAGTCTGTGCTGGGCATTGCTGCAGGGTGATCAACGGGTAGCAAAAGAGGAATCCAGCAGTACTTCCAGACTACAAAAGCACATGCCAAGGTGAACATGGACACCCCCCCACCCCCAACAGGGGCTGCAATTTGATCCTGGGAACATGTCCAGGGCTCGTGGGCTTTCCAGTCCCTGTCCTTTGGCTCACCTGTGTTCAAAATGTTGATACCATTTTAGGCACATCCATGCAGACGCATGCACAGGATGCTGTAGTCAGCACCCAGGTACAGGAACAATTTGTCTGTAGAAAACAAACCTGTTTCTTTAGCTAAGCTTTGATTATATATGCTATCTGCTAAGTCATTGAAATCTCTTGGAATGAATATATGGAAGAATTATTGTAATTGAAACTAAGTAGTGCTCAAATTAATGTAAATATGACGCATCAGCCTAATAATTAAAGTTGTCAGGTATGGGTTTTATTCAGAGCTTGAATTAGGTTCATGCTTGAACTTGTTGATTTGCCTTGAAGCTTGTAAGGCTGAGCTCAAAAGGCAAAGTGTTGTGGGAATGCTGAAAACAACACAGCAAGGCAAAGAGTTCTTCTGCTCTGTTCTGGGGACCTTTTCTCATACCTTCTGCAGCACCCCTCACCAGGTACTTTGCACGGTATGCAGTAGCCCCTTTGTTTCATGTATGGAGGCGTTTCACAACATATACATGGCACCTACATCCCCAAGGTCATCTTTCTCCCAGCCCACAGTAGCGGAGCCTCACCAGAGGACCCTGGCAGAGCTCCACGTCTCAGCTCGTCCGGCTGCAGGGGCCAGGAGGCACGGCTGGAGCAGGCTGTCTCTGCCAGTGCGCCTCCCCAGTGCTTCCAGCTCCAGCGAGCAGCTTTAGCAGAGTTTATTCCCTTGGGAACCACTGTCTCACCAGCTGGGAGCCACTAGGCTGGGCTTGCGTAACCACAAATTTCGGCTTGGATGACCCCTGGAAGCAGCCTGGTCGAACTTGCTGTTCGATTATGCCTGGCCTCAGAACAGGCTGCCTGGAAAAGCACCATGGAGGAAACAAAATGAAGCATTCCTATGGATATACCAGCTCAGCATCTGGCTCTGAGTTCTTTTATTTTCTAGGCACGGTTAGGAAAAAGAGGCTTAGGTTCAGGTTTCAAAGTTAAGAAAATAAACTAAGAATGGTAAAATAGTTCCTTCGGAGAACAAGATTGCTAAATCAACTGTACCACACCTTCAACAGATAAAAGACCAATTAAAAAAAAAAAGAAAGCAAGGAAAGCCCCCCTCCCCCCTGCAACTTTTCTTATTTTTTCTGGTCCCTTTGTACTTGCTTTGTGTGTGTAAGTCAGGCATTTGGACACAAACAAAGGTGACACATGCATTTGTGCACACTTGCATCTCAAGCTCACACAAGCAGTCACATGAATGAGGCTCAGCCAAGCCTTTGCTCCTAATATCCCATGCAAAACTTAATCTGGGAACTGAAAAATTTAGAAGGAAATTAGACCCCCTCCCTGCACAGTCTGCTGGATTGCATCCGCGGGTGAGCTCTCTCCCTGGCCTATTTTGGGGTGCTGTTACTTTGCTGCTGTAGCGTTGCCTACGTTAGTGACCTGCTCTGTATTTGTGGCACATAACAAGCACTGCAGAAAAGCACTGGCAGATACATGCAAGGGAAAAAGACCATGCTCTTGATCATCCATCTCAATACCCCAGCATAATCTGAGGGTCCTACTTTGCTCTGAATCTCTCCTGTGTAACGTGAAGCCCTGACCACCTTCATGGCAGGTTTGTATCTACATGGCACATGATTATGGTGGTTCCTGGTGGCATTCACTGAGAGGTGGAAACTATCAATGACAAAGTTGACCGAGATTTCATTTTCCTGTGGGAAATTTTTTGTTAGCAGTGGAGAAAGCACATGGAGACAGACGTGTCAGCTAATTCCCTGGGACTCCTGGTGTGGGCAAGTGTCTCTACCAGCATCTCAGCAGCATACTCCAGGCCCCCTACTTTAAATGTAGCTTCTAGTCAGGCGAGCTCCAAGCAGCTTGAGCACTGCTAGGGAGGAAGTAGTGTATTTAGGGCAAAATACAAGGACAAGGTATCTGCACTGTCTTGCTCTTTGGGGGTTTGTGTAGCTGTAACCCTGCCTCCTCCCAGCTGGGGCCAAGTCCTGAATAAATGCTTAAACAAGACATGATGACATGGGAGCAGACCCAAATTCTTCCCTAGATGAAAACATTGCCCCTGTTGTTACTGACATTGCTACAGGGAGTGGGACGAGGTCCCCATCCAGCCTGCTAGGGTGGCCGGGACATGGGGAACAGGGGCAAATTGTCCCGGGAGGGAAAAGGCATGGGCAGGGGTGGCAGGGACAGACCATGGGGGCACAGTCAGACTGTCCTGGTGGCTTTGGGCTCCTCTGCTTCCTGAGATGACATTACAGCACTGGTATTTGCTGAGACGTTTGGCAGCATGTCCCCGGTAGCTCATGAAAAGGCTTTGTACGAGGGGACAGTGTAGGCTGCCTTGCAGAGAGGCTGCCTTCCCACAACGCCAATTAAGTATAATCTCAGCGACTCAACTGTCTTTTTCTGGAGCTGGAGCCGTTTAGCCCACTCAGAGGCATTTTATGCCCTTGCTGTCGAGCCCGGTGGAGCTGAACATAGTCCTTGTTTTTCCTATCTCACACAGAGCTGAGATCACCAAACTCTCATTTAGCCACTCTTATATTTAGTACTTCCTTCTGCAGTGTCACCACCCCCTGTGCCTCCAGGACAGCGGCTCCCATCATTTCAAGGCGCTTGCAAATGAAAGGGGAGCAGAGCAAAGCAAGAAAATAGACTGAGCATCATTCCCTCTCTCTGATGCAGCTAAACATGGTCAGCATTACTGTGCACTCCTTTCTTCTTCTAAGCAAAAGTAGATAAAATAAAAAGCATCTTCTTTACGAAAGGCAGCACCAACTTTCCTTGGGGAAGCGCCCTTTGGGGGTTGTGCAGCCCTGGGCTGAGCGCTGCTGGGTTGCACACCTCGGAGGCTGGCTCTGCACCTCCTGGAGGGAGACATGTGCTCAAGCACCCTCCCTTATTTTTTTTCTTTGTGTTTCTTCCTGGTAAGCTTTTTCTTTATGGTGCTATCTGTGTGGGCAGTGGGGTTGGAAATTGGCCCAGAAATTTGTTGTTATGATGACTTAGTATGTATTGGCTGCTAACAGCACCCATGGTACACGATGGGTTTTCTACTGTTCAAGCAGGGGCAGCCCCAGCCCTGAGGAATAACTCCAAGCTCAAGAAGTAGACTGAAGAGAGAACAGAAATGAAGGGCAACCATTTCTGTGAAAAATCAACTCCATGTGCTGTTGGGAGCAGATCATGACACCTTGCTGCATGGGTGGCCCCTTCATCCCCAGCTGGTCAGCTGCAGGGCTTGCGTGCATCCATGGGTGAAACAGGAGCTACCCATCCCCTGACCTCAAAGTCCTCCCTGGCTGTGGTCCTTTGCCCAGCTAAGAGCAGGGTGACCTTGGGACCCTCAGTAAGGCCGCAGAGCAGCTAGCGCAACGCTGGGTCATGCAAGGATGTGACTTATCTGAGGCCCTATTCACAAGAAACAGCGTTTAATAGTGGTAAGCATTAGTGGAGGCACGGGCTAGAAGCATGACAATACAGCATATCATGTCAGAACATGAATTAACCCCACTGGTGAGGAGGATGGTGCTAAATCCTCGCAGTGGGGACCTTCAAAAATATGCTAGGTTGGAGCCAGCCCCTCCTGGTTAGGGCTGGGTTGCTTTTGAGACGGCCATCTTTTGTTGTGGAGAGACCTCTCTCTCCTGGAGTCAAAGTGCAAAAATACAATCAAGCTTCTATTATGCCCATAACTTGCCTGTGTGATTTTATACTTTCTTTATGCTGGTTGATAGATTGCTCTAATAGTTGTGTTGACATTCATTTAATGGTACTCGCTGGCACTTTCATTTAATAAAAGTCTTTTCTCACTTTGAACTGCAGCATTTTCTCATATGTGGCCTGTGGTGGTTTGCATTTATTTTATTATTAATTAAAAGTAAACGCCTTTCTTGAGAACATTTCATTGCCATGCAGATGAAGCCAGCACCTTCAAATGGATTTTTTCCACATTTTATTTCTTTAAATGTATTACCTCCTAAAGCCTGATGAAGTAAGAATTTGAGTAACTATTTTTGAAAGGTAGAATTCACTGATAAGGTTCAGATAAGCCGTTCAGATTCTTATCGTCTCAACTTAACTACTTTGGCTTATTTAAATAGGGGGGAAAAGCAACTTGCAATTCAACAAGAACAGCTTCTCCAGAGGTTTTCACTTATGTTAGTCTTGGACTGCATTCAAACGCTGTGAGGATGCCTTTATTCTGTCAGCACTTCCATGCTCCGAGTTCTCATTTTGACTTTTCAGCCCATAGGAGCCTGCTGAAGCAGTCCTTGTCGCTGCAGTTGTCTCCAAATACGCAGAGCCAGTTTTTCAGAGTCAGTTCACCTGGGGATGCTCAGGACTGCCTGCCAGCCTCAGCTGTCTAACTTGTGCTTGCATTTTGAGTGCAGGTAGCTAAGGAAAAATTCTGATGCCATGCTCCTTCCTAAAGAAATCACCTCAGTTGGATGCCTAGTCTTTGAAAGACTCTGAAATTCTTCTTTCCAAATGAAAAGCCCATGGCCTTGAGTTTGTGTGTGGGATTCAACCCCTTTTCTCTCCTTGCTCTCATCTTCCTGGTGCAGGCTGCTGCTCTTGATACCATTTTTCCTCCCTTTTTCCTTTCTTTTTGTCTTTCTCTACATTGCCTTTATTTACTAACTGCTACTCCCATCCTGGTCTACCAAACTGACAACTTTTTCACATTCATACATCCCTGTAAGACCCAGTTGCCCTATAATGTCCACAAAAGGAGCTGATAAAAAAATCACACATCTAAATTAAAGCTTTAGGTGCTTCCTTCATTTGGGCTTTCCATATGCCTGTGTGCTCTAGTCTTGTCTTTGAACTTTTTAGTCTCTAGAGCTGTGTCCTACTTTTTATGCCTTGGGAAAAGTTGAAAGGAATAAGTGATTAATAATAAACTTTCTAAAGCCATAATCAAAGTGTATAGCCCCCATGATGAAAAACCTCTCTCCTTTCACTCATAGAATCATAGAATTGCCTAGGTTTGAAGGGACCTTTCAGATCATCGAGTCCAATCATCAACCTGACACTGACAAAAACCACCACTAATCTAAATTATATCTCTAAGCACTATGTCTACTTGTCTTTTAAAAACGTCCAGGGATGGTGCCTCAACCACTTCCCTGGGCAGCCTGCTCCAATGCTTAATAACCCTTTCTGCGAAGAAATTTTTCCTAATATCCAATCTAAACCTCCCCTGGCACAACCTGAGGCTGTTTCTTCTTCTCCTCCTATTGCCTGTTACTTGGAAGAAGAGACCGATCCCCACCTTGCTACAACCTCCTTTCAGGTAGTTGTAGAGAGCGATAAGGTCTCCCCTCAGCCTCCTTTTCTGCAGGCTAAACAATCCCAGCTCCCTCAGCTGCTCCTCATAAGGCTTGTTCTCCAAACCCCTCACCAGCTCTGTTGCCCTTCTCTGGACACGCTCCAGCACTTCAATGTCTTTTTTTGTGGTGAAGGCCCAAAACTGGACACAGTACTCAAGGTGGGGCCTCACCAGTGCCGAGTACAGGGGCTCAGAAGTTCCTGACCTGGACAGATGAGAGACACTCACACTAGTGAAAGGATGTCTGGAGCTGAGATGTCACCAGTCCCTTCACTAGCATCAGCCAGCAGCCTCTTGCCTGGGAGAGGGCAATGTACTGAAATGGAGCCTCCTCCTTGTGATTTCCAGTGACAATTTTGTTTACATGCCTGTTCTGTGTCCTGGAAGACACTTGCAAAACACCAGGATCCCTCTGTCCTTTCTGTCCAGTTTCCACTGATGAGCAACAGATCATGGAGGCTGCTGGGGCCTGGCCATAGCTCCCCAGTTTGACGCCAGTCTGCTCCAGGGCAAGCTAGAACAAGGAGAAGAGTTGGACTCCCCTTGTCTCATGTATTCTACTGCTGTGCAATCAATGACATGCTCCTCTCATTTGATGTGCAAGCCACAGGAACAAAATGCAAGGGAAAAAAAAGGAAAGAAAAAAAAAGGGGAAAAAATTAGAGGACTTCCATCCTGTTTCAGGGAGCCGCTCTCGTAGGTGGGCATGAAGTACCTGTGCACAGCAGAGCCCAGGCTGCAAGCCACCAAGGGATGGTTTGCAGTGAAGGCACCAAAACAGCAGCACTGCCTGGCCTCACAAGGATCGTTTTATTGTGAAACTGCATGCTCTGTGCCCAAAGCCAGTGCCAGCAGTGTTTGCATCTGGCCCAACTTAGAATAACTTTTAATAAAGGAAAGGTTAAAGGTGAAATCTCAACACCTAGAATTCATATATCAGCAGCCATGTTTAGAGATGCCTCGGTTGATTAGCTGATACCTGGTTCTCTGAGCACCCACAAACCCCTGCTTTAGTGCTGAGTACCATGGAAAATCCCCGTGCTTTAGTTTCAGGCACTTAATCATGAAAAATGTGACTGAAACATTGGGAACAGCCAGCATGGTGGCTTGTGGCTCATCTTTCCCTTCTGAACATGAAGGCTTCCTGAGCACAGGAGTGCAGTGGTCACAGATGGGGAAAAGAGAAAATGTCTTCTCATCCATCCATCAGGTACTGCTTTTCCAGGCGTTTTTATCTGCTGTCCATGCAGCCCATGTTGTCTCATTCCCAGGGCTGCTTCCAGAGCCAGCAGGCAGCTTGGAGAGGGGGAGGTAAGTGGCGAGATGGTTCCTCGTGGGAGAAGGGAGGGAGGACAGCCTCTCCACTGCATGGATGTTTACAAACTGAAAGGCTGGTTTGGAAATCCAAAATAGCTATGGAAACTTTTATTTCAGCTTACACCTAAAAAAAGCCCCAACCCTCTGAAGCTCAGGCTTTATTCTCAGTGTAGTTTCTTGCACAATCATTAAAAATGTGGGCTGTTTGCACCCTTAAGCAACAAATCTGCTGTAGCTACTTCTGCAAACTGAGTGTAAATGAAGATTTTCTTCGCTTGGGGGGTCTGTGTCTTGTGCAGTGGAGGAGAGGGACCAGCGAGGAGGAAATCAGCATGCCAGCCCTGCAGCCATCTGCACCTCATGGAACCACCACACCAGGACAGCATAGTCGTGGGAGAAACAGCTCTGAATGCTGAAGGAGAGTCAGCAGCACCGGATATTTTCTATTGGCAAGCTCAACATATTTCAACCAGCTTCAGGAGCGTCGCGGAGAAGCTCCATGGAACAGATCCCGTCCTGCTGTTGTGTCTCTGCATGGTTTTGGGGCTGACATCAGCATCTGATGAGCTGATCCATCACTCAGGGTTTATACCCAGAGAAGTGGGTATAACTTGCTGCATAGCACCAACTGCTCATTTTAATAACAGCTAACTCAACATGGCATCAACAAAATGAATTATTTCATTTTCCGAGGTCTACTGACCAGAAATACTTCTCGAGGAAAATCTTACGTGGGTATCTTATAGACACTCACACTTCCAGCATTTTAAACTGCAGCACCTCTGCCCAGTTTCCAAGGATAATGTCATGTGTGCTGTTTCTCCCATTTATGCCTGGATCCACGACAAACATGAATAAGCTGCTTTCACCTTCATCTTCAGACACTTTATCTGCAAAACATCATCCCGCCAATTCAATCCGTGCTGGCTTTCTCTGGCCACCACCCGCTGACTCACCCCCGCTGCCCTGTCCTGAGGGACACATCAACACTACGGTTTTGTCTTTCCTTCTGGGAGTGATCTCAGTGCTCCATTTACAGGCTTTCTTCCTCAGATTTTTTTATTCTTTCCTTCTTCCTCAGGTTTCCCTCCCTTCGGAGCTCATCCTTTTGTGTTTTCAGACGGCAGACTGGAAGCAGAGACGGGCTGTCTGATGTTCACCTTGAGTGTAGTTTCCCCTGGATGTTCAGAGGACTGGGGGTTTCTGAACAAGGTTTACCAGAAGCAGACCCAGGATCTGAAGTTTCAGGCTTACATCCACTTCTGTGTCTTTTCCAGTGTCACAAACATTTCCTCGTCTATTATTCCGTAATTAACCTTAACCTAGTGAATTCCAAACGTTCAAGCTTGAGTAGAAAATAAATGTTTGGATTCAGTATTAAAGGATCATGGTAGCTTTATAACCACCCATAATATTTAAAACATCTGGAATCTGGAGTACCTCGGTGCTCAGGGTTTTCGCTTTTATTCCATCAGTTAGTGGAGATTAACTGAACTAAGTGAGGTGACTTGGATTTCCTTCTAGTTGGACAAGGGCTGTTGGATCTCGACAGGTTTTCTTTTTTTTTTTTTTAATTTTACCTTGCAAGAAGTTTGAGAGAAGATACTCTCTTTGCTGTAGCCAGCCGCGACTTAGAGGTTTATATCTGCATTTCTACCAAGGTAGTAAATAATTTTTCTGTGGAGGTGACTGTCTACTAGCCACACACTAACTTATTTTAAATATGGCCATTAACATAAGCAGCTGGCTTACCTTGGCAGAGCTCAGAGTAAGGTCCCAGACATGAGACTTTCTTCTGCTGACAAATCTGCAACCTCTTCTTTGGGTACAGGGACAGCTTTACAGAGCCATGGTCGATGCAGAGCGTTACATTGTCCCTCTGCTCCATTGTCAATAGGACTCAAAATAGGGTAAAACAACAGCAAGAGTGTTTATCTGTATTTCCAAAGCTTGGAAAAACTGGAGGTACAGAGCAATTTTTGTTTCGGTGTCACTGTGCTGGGGCATCTGTGAGGTGGTACTTAGGACCAAGAATTGTTTTCATTTCCCCACAGACCCTGGCACCTGAGCTGTCAGACAGTGCATTTTAAGATGGATTTGAACAGGATGGGCACTCCTGTCTCGACTCCCACTGCACTCCATGGGACTGGGCACAGCATTGCTGGAAGGTGACAGAGACATCCTGATACCTCAAGAGTGTTTGTGTTCCTGCCCTCTTTTACTCCTGCTGCCAGGCACATCCTCTAGCTTTGGAAGAAAAATGCAGGCTGGCACACCACCTTCCTGAGTTCTGCTCCCTGGGTGTCATTGTGGGAAGTCTGGAAGTGTCACAGCTCTGGAGGTGGCTGCGTTGGAAACCCGTTGCAGAGACAGAGAAACATCCAGGCGAAGGCATGGCAATGTCAGCATTAAACAAGGCATCCTAAAATCAGTTTCAGAAAATAACTGCAGACTGTATAGTGTAGTGCACAATATTTTCTTTTAAAGCTAGGGTAATAAAGAGGGAGGGAAAAAAATGACAAACTGTCTACACAGCATCTTTAATAAAGTGGATTAGGTCAGTCCATCCCTAAGCCAGTGCAGGATCTTAGATCTGAGGCTCTTCACAAGACATCCATAATATGCTGTTAATGACTTCTGTAAAGTTCTTTGTAAAATGAGGGGAAAAAAGGACGCTGGTGCCTCATTGTTCCCCTTTTTCATGATTCTACAGGCACAACCTCTCTCAGCAGTGAGGTCTTCCTTGGCTTTTATCATCCAAGATTGCCCTCGCACTGATGAGTTAACAAGATCTGACAAGATCCCAGCACAGGGCAGTACACCTGCAGGTAAAACAAAGGTCACTTTGGAGTCATTTTCTCACAGTCTGGAGCACATAAATGTTCAACTCCGAGAGTTTTTTCAGCGGCAAGGAGAGACTGGTAGCCCAGTAAACGCAGTTGCGCCTATTTGATGGAGGTGCGCTTGGATCACTTCCACAGGCTGCTGGAAGCACAGTCCGAGCGCGTTTACAAAACACCCCCAGCACAAACCCTGTGTCATTGTATTGGCAAATGAGTTAGCGGCTAAGATAATTTAGCAACCAGCTGTCAGATGTAGGAGAAGCAAGCACAAAGCCAGCTCCTTCTTGTAACCCAAAAAGCAGTGAAAACTTATCTGAACAGCATGTCTGTTGAAAACTGTGGGGTCCACTGTGACCCGCCATTACAGGAAAAAGTTTCTGGTACTGCTGGGATGAGTGTTGCTCTCCCTGTGTGACTTGCCCCCACCGGAGGCACCCAGGGCTAAAGCACTATGGTTGGATCATGTATCTTCAGAGGAGGACCCAGCCTTTGTTATGGATTTCTGTCTACGCTTGCTCTGATTTTACACTGCTTGTCTCCATTTGCGTTCCCTCAAAGTACAGCTCCGCTGTGCTCATCCTTGCTAGTGTCCACTAATGTTAATGGACAGTTTATTCCGGTCCCTTGGTAAGGCGCCCTCTCATTTAATTTTCTCTCCCAGGTATCGTATCTGTGTTTGCACCATGGAAGAACACATTTAAATAACCATGCAAAAGGCAAAAATCACCCAGTTACACTAAGTTTAGGTAATGTAAGTCCATTTTCCTTCCCTCACTGAGAGCACTAGGAAGGCAGAGGTGTAACATTGTTGTGTTACCAAGTTCTTTACAAAGCACCTGGCTACTGCCCTTTCTACCCCTAACATGCCTCACCTCCCTGTTAGTTTACCAAATCAGGAACAACCTCTTTGGAGCCCAGATAGAATCATAGAATCACAGAATCATAGCGTTGGAAGGGACCTCTGGAGATCATCTAGTCCAACCCCCCTGCCAGAGCAGGGCCACCCTAGAGCAGGTTACACAGGAACACGTCCAGGCGGGTTTTGAATGTCTCCAGAGATGGAGACTCAACCACCTCTCTGGGCAGCTTGTTCCAGTGCTCTGCCACCCTCAAAGTAAAGAAGTTCCTCCTCATGTTGAGATGGAACTTCCTATGCTCAAGTTTGTACCCATTACCTCGTGTCCTATTGCCGGGCACCATTGAAAAGCGCCTGGCCCCCTCCTCCTGACCCCCACCCTTTAAGTATTTGTACACATTAATTAGGTCACCCCTCAGCCGTCTCTTTTCCAGACTAAGCAGACCCAATTCCCTCAGCCTTTCCTCATAAGAGAGGTGTTGCAGTCCCCTAATCATCTTGGTAGCCCTATGCTGCACCCTCTCCAGCAGTTCCCTGTCCTTCTTGAGCTGGGGAGCCCAGAACTGGACACAGTACTCGAGGTGTGGCCTCACCAAGGCAGAGTAGAGGGGGAGGATGACCTCCCTCGACCTGCTGGCCACACTCTTAAGCTGCTGTTTTGGGCCAGTTTTGTGCTGGGCAGAGGCTGACGGTGTAACGTGAGTGGTTTCCCATGGCTGCAGTACGGAGCAGCAGGGTTTGAAGACAGCCAGGCGTGCCACGGCCATGCAAACATGACATACGCTGGCAAGCTTAACGTGTTTTTTCTGGAGTGGGTATGATTTTCTGAGCTCTTCCTGTCAACTGCAGACTTTGCCTGTCACTCATGGAGGCAGACCGCAAATTTGCAAGACCTATTTTCTTGAGCCAAAAGCTGAACGCAGATAGGTGTCTGCCACATTCATAAGTGCCCAGACGCAGTGGCAACAACAGCACGAAGACTGGGACCCATCTTAGCCCCCAATACATGTTGGGCTGGACTCTGGGGAGGAACACCTGCGTCCCAGGCAGGGATGACAGACCTCAGCAGAACCTCTGGTACGCAGTGGTGCTGGAAGGGGAAGCACAGCCTTCCTGAAATTGGAGTCAGCCCCTGAAAGCACGAGAACTGCCTAACAGAGACCACAAATGTAGGAAGGAGGGGGTTTTTTTACCCCTTTACTGGGCTCTGCAGAGCCATTAAGCCTGCTCCAGCAGAGAAGTTGTTGCGCTCCTTCGCAAGCAGAGCTGCCTGCAGTCTCGCAAAAATTCTGCGGTGGAGTCTTGGAAGAGGGACAATATAAAACCAAACTGCATGTTAAGCTAGTTGCTATGGTTTCCTCTATCTGTCTACCTCATCTTTATCTTTCCTACCACTTTCTCTAATGTAGAGAGGTGAGGCTTCCTCATGTGACTGGTTGGATTAGTATTTGTTAGGACATCTGGGGCCCCAGCACTTTGGGGTGCCCCATCGCAGGGCTTTAGGAGGTGTGCAAGCACCGCGAAGGCAGTCCCTGCCCCAGAGAGCCCATGCTATAAAACACAGAGTAACGAGTAGATAAAACAAGGAGATTGGGAGGCGGCAAGAGAAACCAGTGAGACAGGTTTGGGCGGCATGTCAGCCAGTAATCTCAGCACACCAGTGTAAATTTTGGGGGAGTCGTGCTGGTAAAGGAGTGATTTGAGAGAGGTTTGCTTAGGGCTGTTTCTAATGGGGGCTCCTCCCGCAGCAAGAGACACTCCAGGAGGGAAGCAGGAAGCTGCCGGAAAAGGTGCTAGGGATTTGTCGCGTTGGGGGGGAGCTGGCAGTACAGTAGCATCTGAGAGACAGGGTGCTCTGAAGGCCATGGAAGCCAAGACAAGTAGATACAAGCCAATTCCCATGCAGTGCCCTGCCTAATAGTTTTCACTCCGAGGGTCCAGAGTGTCTGACTCCAGCAATCTGCAGGGCCGTAACATTGACCGCAGCTTCCCCTTCCCTCTCCCCTTTAATTTTCCTTCCTTCCTTTGTGCAAATAAAGAAAATGCACTGGGAATTCTTTTGAAGACAGTATGGTTGGGGTTTGCACTGGAATTTCATAAGGAAGCTTACGAGACATTATAAGATGTCTTTAGAAAAAGACTCTTTGAAGCTTTTATCTTAATGCATTTACCTCTAGAATACACAGACTTTGCATTCAAGAAAAGCACTTTACAGAGAGAAAATTAAATACATAATGATTTGCAGGAGACCAGGAGACTGTATCCTGAGGAGTTTTACTGTGGGCTAGCACCAGGGAAATTAAAACGCTCACATACTCTTGACCTTGATTTTGCCGTTTCTGTTTCATGACATAAAACAATCGAGTTAGTAGGGATATTTTATTATTGTCCCCTACAAATGAACCAGAAGCAGAATGCTGGAGATCAGTATCATTCATAATGGTGTAGTTGGTAGAAAATTCTGTTTCAATATTTCACTTCAATTATAAGAGCTCATATTGCCTTAGGTGAGCGTGGTAAAAAAAATCGCATAATAACATGTTATTGTGCAATGGACTGTAAAACCATCAGACAAGGGTGTAAGCTCTTTTTTTTCAAGTGAAAACCAACTGAATAAAGTGCCTGAAGACTTTTTCTGTTATTTTCTGGCATTCTCCTGAGTAGTTACTTTCTAATACATGCTGAAGACATGCTGCAACTTCAGTTAGCAAAATACTGTTCACTTACATGAAAAAAAGAAAATGATTATGTACAATTGGATGAGTCACATCAGTTAGGAAGGCAGGAAACTTCAAATACAATGTATTCCTCTGACAGTAACAGACATCAAAAGGGGATAGTGAACACTGAGGCACGTGTTTCATGGGGAAGGTGAGAGGGCTGGTGGTGCTTTACTTATGCTAGTATAAACAGAGCAGCGCAACAGCACTAGCATGGTCTCTTTAAACATTTAATAAACAAATGAAGCTGTCTGTAGAAAGGAGGAGACTGCACTAGATTGGCCTAAGGCACCTTTACGCCTGTGTATCCACGGCCATGGTGGTACAGAGCACCTGGATAAACTCGCTTCGCCAGAGCACAACCAGCCTGCGGAGCAGATGTTGGCACTGGGCATCCTTGAGATCTTCTCTGCAGCCGTGAACCGATGAGGATGTTTAGTACTTCTTGCAAGGCTGCTTTGGAGAGCAAATGGACAAGTGTGTACTCTGACAGCCAGATCGTTACATACAAAAGATGCCGTAAACACTGTGGCTTCAGGGGGCTGCTTGGTAGATGCAGGGCCACACATAAAATTAAATGAATTAAAAAGCATGCTGCTGCAGAATTATAATTCAGTGCAGGCATTGCACTGCCCAGCTTCTGATCACCTATGGGTATTTCACCTGTACCTACAGCAGTGGCAGTACTGCTATGGGAATTATTTGGTTTTTTTCTTGTCATGCTATCCCTTTAGCCTAGAGCAACGCATGATGACTCTGAAGTTATGGGAAATAGTTACCAAGGCAGGTCATGGATCAGGTCGTCTCCCTTACTCTGTCTCTGTTAGAAGAAATGTGTCCAGATCTGCTGGGAAATACAGGGCACCCGGGTTGAGCTCAGGTCTCAAAGGAGGTGATCCCTCCAGGCTACGTACCCAAAGAACAACCTGTAGTCATGCAACAATGCCTGGAGTAAATGGTTTTAGTAGAAATGCAGCAGAAAAAAAATCTGCTGGTTTGCAATTGCACAGAATAGTACAATAATAATAAGTATTTGCCATGGAATTAATTACAGGTTATAGTTCCGTGCTAATTTGTGCCTCATAAAATAATGAAAATAGCACTGAGGCAACAGCTCTGTCTCTTCTGAGTCACTACTTCAGCTATTACATATCTAAATATTGTGAATCAGAAATTACTTTGGGATTTAGGGCTTTAGCAAAACTGGTGTTCCCGTATCTAGTTGCTATCATGCCAGACTTACTCTTCTCGTTGGAACATGTTTCATGAGGTCTTGTTTTAACATCTGTATAACCAGTTCCTATGCAAAATCTTGAGTTATAAATAAAACATGTAATATATAAATATATATGTATGTGTGTGTAGACCTATATGCGTACATATAGGTTTTGCTACCTTGTGAATTCCCAAATGCTGTTAGAGACAGACTACTTCGGTGGCGTATGCTGCATGCAGGCAACTCTGTAATGAAAGAGAGGGGGATTCCTGCAGCTCTCTGTCACTCTCTGTGCAGGTACAATTCCTGCCTGCTGAAGGGGTGGATTGCACGTAGGGTACTGCTCCCCAGGTGGAAGTAAGAAGTCAGACAACATAGCAACTGCTTCCTATCAACTCATACCCACCATCATTAATCTCCTCCCCGCGCCCAGCCCCATTCACGACCTGTTTTATTTTCCTGTTAGTGCTTCTCACCTGATGTGCAGATCGACTCCCGCGGCAGCATCACAGCACCCAACCCCATATACTCACCACATGGCTGCCTGCAGCCAAAGCAGCCGCACCAGATGGCTTATAGCTAATGGAGAGAACCAGGTACCTTCTGAGCACATTTCTGGCTTTTCTACTTTAAATATCTATTTGAGGATGAGATGTGCCACAGCCCAGTCAGCCTTGCCTACGCTGACTAGCTCCCCGTGGTAGATGGATGGAGCCAATAACAGCTAACGTTAGCTGGATGAAAAAATCTGTGTTTAGCTAGATGAATCTCCCACTGGGTATTTAGCACTCTGCTACTGAAATGTATTGATTTTCCCTGATACATTCTTCCTTATCTGAACTTTTATAAATGGTTTTTCAGTCCCAGATTTGCTTTGCATTTGATAGATATACTTTTACTTTCCAGTGGCAGAATACTCTTTTGACAGCCTGTGACTATGCAAGTCCTCGGTCTCACCATTGAAAGAGACAGCGATAGCTAACTTGCCTCTACAGCAAAGCGCTCCCATAAATAGCAGACTTATTTGGTAAAGGGTGGTTTTGTTAGGCAGGGAAGGGAGAGACATTTCAAGGCAATTTTGTATCACTAGATATTTAGGTTCAGAAATATCTTTATCCGCTTTGGGAATGCACTTCCTGTTTTGACTTGCACTCTAAATATATATAATTTTTAAATTACAGGTTTACGTCAAGAGAACAATTTAGTCAAGTATTACTTTCTTTGGAGTAACAACATCCTTGTTGTTACTCATAAATTATGGCATGCATTCAGGCATAAAGAATGTACGGATCTATTAATCAAAAACCATGATGCACATTATGGGTTCTCTGCAGGAAACAGCCCTGCTGGACATGGGGGCAGCTGATACAGAGCGGGCAAAATGAACGGCAAAGAAGGTCTGACTGGAGGTGTGGGAAGTTACTGGTTGGGAAGGACGTCGCGGGACAAAAGAACGCGGCAGAGATTTTGGAGGATCTAGTTCACGCCTTGACGTAACTTTCCTGCACAGCCTCAACAAGGTGGCCCGTGGTCAGAGCGTGTTTAGCCTTCTGAGCAGAGGTCTTCTTGTGCTGGCAGCCAGGGGAAACCGGTAACCTTACAGGGTGCAGCAAAATCAGCCAGGGTTCAGCGTCATTCAGCCACCCCAGCAGCTGGAAACTGAAATTTGGCCTTTGCTACTGGGCTGTCTCTGTGCTGCGCCTTGCTCTAAGCCCTGGATTGCAAAGAACCAAATGGAAAGATGCCCCGCATTGTGGGTGTCCTGGCATTCAAACTCTATTTGTTGCAGATAATACTTTAAGACTCAGGTTTACTCACTAGGGACTGTGCCTCGGGCATGTCTCCCACCCGCAATTTTTTCAAAGGATAAAGAGTTTGCTGCCTGATCTCTAGACAAGGACAGGGCAGGCCAGGGATGCAGTGATGCTGGGATTTTGTTCAAGGAGCAGCCTGCTGCAGTAAGAGGGTGAAACGTACAACTGGAGTAAGCTATACTGCGTTTTCAAGTCTGTGAGAGTTTCAACTGAGAGACACAAAGGACCCAGGTTGCCCAAACACTTCTGATTTTTCTCCAAAGCTCAGCAGACAGGAAGAGATCCAAAACTTTGTTCCAAGGTTCTTCTCCAGTCAAAAGTTTGGACATAGTTGTTTCTTGAGGAATTTGTCCCAATGGCTTCAATGTATTATCATGAGAAGAGTGTCCCAGTAAAACCAATTTTTCACATGTGTTTTCTGGTGGCTGCTGTACCTCTTAAGGTTTATAGTGATCCAGTTAGCAATGTGATGCTGTGTCACAAAATGCAAGCACCATGTTTGATTGTATTAGCAGAATTACCACGTGTAAAATGACATAATTATACACTCTTCTGAATACTGAATAGGGCATATCTGTATGCAATTCAAAATATCATGCTTGAAAAAATGTGTTTGTCTCCCTTATGAATTAGCATAATAAAAGATGAATCTGTCCCAAGGAACATTCGCTTGTTTTGGTACTACGTCCACCGGCAAAAGGACGATGTAAGGCCTTGAACAAAACTTCTGGCTACCTTCGAGACTGGGAATGGGACTCTGGCCATAGTTCTTTAGAGAGATGCCTTTGCTGATCTCTCCTCTCAGTAGCTCCTGCTGTGAGTGATACCCTGCTAACTCAGTGCAACCTTTGAACTTCTTAATGAGTCTCCTTCCACAGAAGTCAGCTTACAATTTGTACTAAGAGCCTGGTTGTGTCATTCTGCTGTACCTGCCTTGTGGAAGGGAGAGAGTTAATTTATATATAGTGCTTTCACTTACAATATTTTATGAGATAAAAATCTGAGAACCCCTCCTGCCCCTGACACACACACAGAATTGCATTTCATATAACATAGGTGCTGATGTGTTTCAGTGTCACATTGGCTAATGTCACACATGTAAGTTTTTGATGGAATTTGTGTGTTCAACGTGACAAACCCAGTGCTCACTTCCACTGTGCACACCCCTAACCCTCAGCCTTTCCCTAATTTTGGAGCAATCTGCACATCCTACACAAACTTGCCCCAAGGAATACTTGGTTCCCAGTATAGAGGATAACAGCATCTGTTTATGGCCACTGTGGTAAAGAGAAATTGCCATAAGAGCTTGGCAATGAGTTTCGAGTTTTCCCCATTTAGCTGATTCAGCAAAGCTAAAATGAAATGGCCTGTCAGAGCATGCCAAGGGGAACCATTTACTGCTCAGAGAGCTCGCAAAGGGTCTCTTTGTTTGTTTCCCCCAATATCTCAACCCCAAAACTTTTCAGGACTACGATAAACAACGCCTCATTATGTTTGTGTAAAAGAAATATTGAAATTACTGTGCATAGCTATCAGTCACTGGCCAGGCCTCAGCCCAAAGAGACTTTGGCTGAAGAAGGCTTCGCAGTGAATGTATCCACCCTCTTGCTCCACAGCGCTGTGAAATCTCTGAACCAGGGTCAGGGTATTACTGGTAGGGCAGGATGTGCTGAGACCCTTGCTGAGCCCACCCACGTTGCAGCAGCCTTGCGGCTAGAAGATCCCCCAGCTTCCTCCACTTACTTAATCTTTCTCATATCATTACACACCCCCTTCAGAGCCAAGTTCCAAAAACAGTGCCCATCCTTTTCCTTTTCAAGTTGGTAATGTTCTTTTGTCCGACACATACACACATGCACGCACACACACACACACAAAATGGTTCCAGCTGTTGTGAATTATAGCACAGAAAATACTTTAATAAAAAAAAAAAAGAAAAAGTGAATGGAAGATCAGCACACAATCCAGAGAGTGAGGGAGTAAATGTTTCTCATTAGTGATTAGATCTTTCACATGTTTTCCTGCGTACTTGTGTTCCTTGGTTAGTTCCTTGCTCTCAGTTGACTTGGGTCAGACTGGAACACTTGCAGATCGTTTTTTAAGAGCCTTGATCTTCTGTGAGGACATCTTGATTGCTTTTTTTTTGCTTGAAAATTGAACTTCTCAAACTCTCATCTTGTCTGGAAAGGACATTTAGGTCCACATCTTTAGCCTGAATCTCAGGTTAGCTCAGTAACATTCATACCAGCAACAATGCCCGTAAAGGCCAGCACAGAAGCCTCTTGCCAAGTCTCAAAAGAAAAGTGTAAGTGATGCCTAAAATTTACCTGAGACTTTTGCTGGCCTAAATAGTATCAGTCCCAAATATTTTTCCTTGGGACTGATTTGAGTTTGTATTAAGATATTTCATATGTAGGACAAAGGTTGTTTCTTTTCTGTGTGCATGTCAATTAATCAAGGGGTTAAAGAAACATTGTTCTTTGAGTGTCCAAAAAGATTACAGCTGCCAGGGAAAAAAAAAAAAATCATTCTAATCTTGTTGGATTGTTTTATTCCTGCGTGATGGCAAGTTTTCTGATACCATTGATCTGTTTGAAATGTGTTACGGATTTCTACATCTAATAATAAGCAGCCTAAGTGCTGAATACCAGATGGGGTAGAAGCAGACCTGGTACAGACCTACCAGAGAGGAAAATATGTCATTCACAAAATATGAAATCCATGCCTAATGACAGTTGTTTGCATTTCTCTTATTATTGGTCCCCAGCCTTCAAACCTGTATTTTGTTCATTGAAATATCTCATCTGACAGGCTGAGTTGTGCTGATGCTCAGGCAATATAACGAACAGTAAAATAAAGCCAAGTGCTAGGAATATATTAGAACTGTTGCCAAACCATGCTGAGATAAAACTGCTAAAATTAACAAGTGTATTGTTTTCCTCGAAAACATTATCTGTCCTGAAAATAAAGTTCAAGACAGTCATGTTTAAACCTATAGGCTTGGGCCAATTTCTAATCTCGTTTACACTGATGTAATTGACATCAGAAGTTGGCTTGTGGTGTGCTTACACTACATCTCGGTGCTATTAGCAGTAACTACAATAGAACTGAGGGCAATTTTTGAATATGTTCTACTTTACGTCATATCTCCATGACAATGTCTCTTAGCAAGCGAGACATTTCTTCAAACTGTCTGCATGAAAAGGTATAGATCAAATTAACACCCAGCCAGAAAGAGGCTAACAGATAACACAGCTGAATTTTAAAATATTCCATTGGCTGAAGCTTTCTTTTGCAAGAAACATTGCACTGTCTGTAAGTAATTTTTGCTTCAACCACAAAGAATACATTGGTGCACAGAAAATTTCTTTCAGGAATGGCTAGTTAACCTAGCAATTTAAAACTGCTCTGAGTGCAGAATGTGGGAACAGTAAATAACCCTGGTTTCTGCTTTTCTAAATCTGTTACAGGAAAGCTCCATGATCTGTTAACTCCTTAGTCTGTGTGTGACACTGGGGTTTTGTGGAGACAAGACTGAGTTCTTCTCATGTCTTCTGCCAATGCCTTGCTCCAAGCCCGGACACAAGGGCCAGGCAAACAAACAATGGACTCGGACAACACATGCCAGAGGGTCCCAGTCTGCTTGTGTGCAAACTGGCAGGAGTTTTTTGATGATATTGCAAAAAAAAATTCTGGGACTTGGGAAAACAACATAACAGTTGAGGCTGAGGACCTTATAACATGGGAAACGAGACTTTTTTCAAACATCACCCAACTTTCTGTGCATTTATTGTACCTGTCAGCTCACTGTTAGGCATCCAGCAGCATCTCCAGCGGTATTGCAAGGCAGTAAGCACAGTGTTCAGTGGATACAAAAAGATCATCTGGCTTCTTTCCACATTTGCATACATCTAAATGTTCATGCACATTTATGTGCACTCGTTTACCAATGGGGCCAGCACAGGGCACCCCTGCTGATTCACTGGCAGAACGTCACGCCATTCTCACTTACCGGTCTTCATGAAGTCTCCCAGCGAAATGCCAAACGTATTTGGCTCCTTTTTGTTGTGAGGTCTGATGAGATCACAGAAAGGAAAATGCCCTGAAGACATCGCAATAGAAATTAACCAAAAGACTTCCTCTTGGGGAAATGCCTTAGCAGGCATGAATCAAATGTCAGCAACATGCAGATTGCAGAACGCTCTTCCAATCCAGTGCCATATATGGATCACAATCAGCAGGATGATCCTGATCTGGGTCAAAATCAGCACAGGCATGGAAAAGGGCTTTTTGAAACTACATGTGAATGCATGGCTTGGCAGATAAGAGTCTTCAGTCCTCATTTTGAGTCCACACATTGTATGCTGGTTGTGGGTTCATTTAATTTCATTCACTGGGGTTTTTTTAGTTCATTTCACACACAAAGCTTTCACATGGAAATATCCATGACTAGCGCTTTCCCCTGTCTCCATTCAGCCATGGGATGGTCATCCTGTTATCTGCCAGGAGTAATCAACCTGACAAATCATAACATAGTGGTGACTGAACTTGTCAAATCTCCTATTTGCAGAGCAGCAGCACAGCATATCTGGACCTGAAGTCTTCAGCCACTTGGAAACTTCAGTCAGCAGCAAGCAGCTCATGCAAGTTCAAGCACAAATGTTATCTTCTGTCTGTGCTAGCTATCTAGCCATGTGTATGGGCCTGGGCTCAGGGATCCCAAGCCCTGACCGAGGCACAGTTAACTTTCCCTATGTCTCTGTGAGAAGCAGATCTTCCTCAGGAGCAAGCCTTAGCAGAACAAACTCACAAAGGCACTCACAGGCCACCACAGACCTCCCTTCTCCTGCTTTTTGTTAAGATGCACTTCTTTGACCTAACATGAACCTTGAGTCACAGGTAGTCAAGAGAAGCACCAGCACCCCCCCGCCCCACACACACATCCTCCTTCTTCTCCTGAGGGAAAGGATGAAAGATGCTGACCTGCATGTGTCAGAGTCTGGTTGCATCACATAGCACAGGTGAGCCCAGCATGTGGGTGCTGTGTTGGTGACGGCAGCACAGTAGCCATCAAGAATAGAAAACAGTAAAATAGAGCAGCCCTTCTCACACTTCATGGTTTTTGATGGCGACTGGAGGAATGTCCTGTTTGTGACAAGGATTGAAAGCAGCGTGTTGGTCTGTATCTGCAGGCAAGTGCAAGACCTTGTCTTGTGCAAGGCATGTGTGTTACCATTAGAGACATCACTGACTCCCATGAGAGCGGCCAGAGCCATGGTCCCATCTGGTGCTAAATGGGAGGATCTGGGATGCAGCACCAGGCTCAGCAGCCAAACAGCATGGGCAAGCTGTCGGGAAAGGGCAACACTAAAGGTAAGTGGGAGCACGGCATGGAAAAAGGCTGGTAGCACCAGTGGGGCAATGGGGGAATGGATTTTGTGGGAAAATTTTTATGGGGAAATCTGACAAGTTTGAGAAACAGTGTGGTGAATGGAGAAGAGAAAGCAGAGTAAGGCAAAGCTTGTGACTGTAGGAGGTAGGACCTTCTCCTGTGCTTGTGGTCTGAGGTAAAGAGAAGGAATGACTACATGCACTGGCTGTCTGAGGAGGTGAGGTGTGAATTTCCATAAGCATTATGCAGTCATCAACGCCACCATAAATAAGCCACAGCTTTTTAAAAAATTATCTCCTGACTGCAGGAGGTAACTTGGTTGCTGTGTTTAAAAGCCCAACTTCCTGCTGCCCCAACAACATCCATGGGGATGGAAGAGGAGGTGTCCCTCACACCCTTCCCTGGGAAAGGCAGAGGTCAGCTCTCCATGCCCTGTGCAGAAACCTCCTGGGTTAAAGGTCTATGGTTTAGCAGGGTGAACATCCTCCTATCCCTACCAGGGACAAATGCCACTCATTCTCTCTGCAGAAGTGAGGACCTCCTGTAGCACTGTGCGAGGTCCTGATCTGGCACACTGCTGTGCACACACGCCTGCTGCTGCCTCCAGCCGTAAACATCTCCCAGTATTTCTCCCCCAGTGCTAATTAATGTGGGACGTGCATCCAATCCTGCAAATGGGGAGCATATATCTGCATGTATCCTATTTCTCTGAGGTGAGCAGTTCTCTTTATCCCCCAAAGGACCAAGTAATCGGACAAGCTGAAAGCTGGTCTGTTATTAAATACTTAACAGCAATATCCAGATCCTGTGGTCGCCACACTAGTCCAAAAAGCCTCCAGATCTTCAACGCTGCAAAATTTTTCTGCGCTTTTCCCCTTCTGACTCTCTAATGGGGCAAATAGAGAAGTTAGCTGACCTTGGTTGTTATAGCAATAAGTATAAGCAAGAGCCTCTGTGCATACCATTCCTTGGTATAATCAGGTCTCATCACTCTGAGAGTGAACCGTTTCTGAACAATATGCTGTTAATTTCAGAGTTTAGTCAGTTAGAAGAGACCCAGCTAAAAAGTAAAATTACAAAACAGAAAATTGGTTCTGTTTTACCTCAACCAGGACACCCTACCCTGACATAATGTGTCTCAGCAACATCTGCAAAAAGATTATAAGTTTGCAATGCAAAACTAGGTCAGGATTGTCAAAACACAGAAGTTTAAAGTTAAGATGCTACTTCTATCTGTGAGTCTCACAGTGATGAGCCTGAATTTAAAAAAGCAATGTGCATTATGAAGTTAACATTAAAAAAAATCACAGGATCTTTTCAGTATTTTGGAAATCTGTTCATTTTATAGGAGACCTGTCCTTTAGACCCTGATTTTTTTTTTTTTTTTGAAGACTCAGTCCTCAGATTTAGAATGAAATGCTGATTTTAATTAAATTTTTATGTTGGGAATTGCGTTCTCAAAAAAATAATTGCTAGCCCATGCAACTCAGTTGAGGATGGTCCATTGCAGAAATATCGGTCTTGCTTCTGCAAGTTGCAAACACTTCACCTTTAATATTGCCATATTTCCCTGGATATAGTATGGTCTAAATCTAGGTGATAAATCCTTTCTGTATGGCAGCAGCTCCTTCCATTTCTGTTAAAAATTCCGGTATCGTGTTCTGCCACTTTTGGTAAAATAATTAAGCTTTTACATAGATTTATGGTGTGGAGGCACCAGCAAGCCCCACAACTGAATTTGTTATGATCTATTCAATAGGGATACTATATTTACTGTGTCTTTAGATATATTGTCTGGGACTCTGTCAAAAATACCTTACATTAAATTACCCTCTGTTTCTTACAGCCTTTGTTCATCTCTCACTCTCCCCCACAGCATGGTGCAAATCATGTCAATGCAATAATGGGGCGCAGAAGTAAAAAAGACATCCATTATGGATTTTGCCAGATAGCATGTTTCTGAATAATAATGTATTTGCTAAAAAGTGCATTTTTAAAATTAAATTTGTAATTTTGAACAGAAATGGAGATTAGAGAGAGAGCAGAAAAGTCGAAGCTTTTTATTCAGATGTTATTAAAATGAAACAACATTTTTCTTTCAAAATCTCATTTTGAAAGCCAGCAAAATTATTTTGAAAAGGTCTTATCTCATGAAAAGTAAATGAAATGTCTCATACTGGGTCAAATAAAATGTTTGTTTAATCAAAACTGTTTTTTTTCTAGATTATGCAGTTTTGCAACTGTATCAACTATGTAATTATTTAATTGAAATAATCTTGCTCTGATCTATAAAAGTATAGACCAAGACTAATTTCTTTAATACCCACCCACTTACTTTGAAATAATATCAAAGTATCTGTACTAGTATCCAAAAATTTGATCAACATCAGAGCATAAAATGCAGTTTTATGCACTCTAGCTAAGGCAATGAAAAGGTAGTTATAATTAAATCCTTCCTTTGAGCAATATTTTCTCTTCATTGAATACTGTTTGAAAACAGGAAGATAGACAAGAAACAGGAACTGGAAATTATAACATCTCATGCAAGACTGATTGTTAAACTAATGCATAATTCTGTTCATTGTTGTTAGGAGAGCTGATGAAAACCTTCTACACAGCATGGCTGAAATTCAAGCGATGTGCCTTGGTACTGTCGACACGGTGAGAAATGGTGTGCTGGGTCCCCATGGCTGCGATTCAGGTTGGTAGAAGACACAGCCTGGCGCTGGGCACAAATGCAATCAATGCAGGTGGCACAGTGACCCAAGGGGTGACCTCAGGTGAAGCTCAAGGCGCCTTGGAGCACAATTCTTGGTGTGCTGAGGGACCTGCCAAGGTGCTGTCCTGTTTGCTGCTACTGATTGCAGGTGACATCTCTTGGGTACCCTCTCCATCTCTGGCTGGACAGCTTTGTGTTTCGTTTCGGTGGGGCACACCTGGCCAAAACTCCTCTGCTGCCTCTGAGGTGAACGTGGGCTCTGGGCTCCTGCTTCTGGGGCAGGTTTCCATGTGGTCCTGGCTCCTGTGGCAGCTCCTGAAAGCTCCTGAGCGGCTGGGACACCGTGCTCTCCCAGCTCCCATGTGTCATCCCTCTGATTGCATGGTACCCACGCCCTGCTTTTCATCCCAGCCTTGGAAGGGGGAAAGGACTATTTTCAGAGCTGTAAGAGACTATGAATATGATTAAATAAAACAAATGAGCAAACACAAAGAATGGTTGACTATAAAGAGCATTGAAACTGATATCAGGAAGAGGAAAGCCATTGTAATTGTAGAGAAAAATCTACCAGCGATCCTTCAGCAGGAGGCACCCTGGGTGCTCCTTGGGTCCTGTACCTTGGCGGTACCTTCTTGTTCAGCTGTTGCCCAATATAAGCACAGCACCGTCCTGTTTCCTAGAGTCCTGGTACATTTTTTAAACCCACGTTCCCTGGTTTGATACTTCAGAAATAGGCTCTCGTAGTGCTCAACACAGGGCCATTGCAGCTAGCATTCCCGTTATGGCCCAACAGCCACCCAAATGTCCCCAAGGGCTCCAAACCTTGTGGCAGCCAGCTTAGCCAGTGTTGGTATTGAAATCAGGGAACGCAGCTTACATGCTACTGCGTACAAGTAATAAAGGTTCAAAGCAAGTCTCTAAATCCCAAACACTGTGCTACTGGTTTTATATTCATTTGCAGTGACACCTCTTTTCAAACTGTTAAGGCCACTGCAGCTTCTCTAACACCACATACCTCATGAATATTGTTGTATTCTCTTGTGAAAGATTGGAGAACCTTCAACATATTTTTCCCTTGGCAAAGGGTCTCTCTCAAAAGCATTTCATGTCAAGATACTGCTGAAGGAATATGTTTGGATTGCGTCTCTGATGTCATACGCTACAGTCAGATAACAATTGTATTAGTGATATATCTTGAAATAGGGAAATACCAGGAAACATTACACATGCTGCATTCATCAAGTGCATTAGTGTGACCTCCCTGGTCAAAGCAGCCCCCTCAATAGCAATATTTAGTATATAAAACAACACTTAAAGACAGTTTTCATTTTAGCTTTTCATTCTCCCTCAAACCATCAGAAATGGTCTGTGTGTATGCAACTGAAGCCTGGGTTAAACCAAGCTTAGAGCGCATAAATGTGAGGACTCATATTTATTCACTTTGTATCTTTAAATCAAGTTGAATTCTAGCCTACCATGTAAAAAAATTTTCTCTTTATTAAGTGATAATAAAACACTGAATATTTTGCCCTTTTCATATAATTAAGCAACTTCATTTGCAACAAAGAAGAAACCATAAGTAAATGCAACCTTTGAGACCACCACAGAGACCCCCTCTAATTTCAGGAGACATTACTAGCAGGCACCAAACTAGACATATAGTTATCAGCCCCTAGAAATGATAAGCACCATCTCTCTTCTGTGAAAAGTGACCTCCAGCCTAAGCATTTCACCCAGAAATAGAATGAGTTTGAATTGCTAATCACATTTAAGTTTCATCAATGTAAGTAGCCAGCTAATCCTATTATTCCTTGTTTTTACATATTGCTTTAGAAAAGTGTTAGAGATCAGCATGGTCCATTGCCATGACAACAAGAAAGAAGTTCCCCGCCACAAACACACATTTTCCTCTTCCTCTGCGGGAGCCCTTTAGAGGAGGAGGACCTGATACGGATTTTTTAAGTTTTGCACATTTTGGCAGCGTGTGATAATCTGCTGGGCAGGTTGGCTCAAGGCCCTGCCAAAGGCACTCATTGTCCTTGTCTGATGATGTCTCTCAGACTTTCCCAGAAGAAGATGCCCACTTCTGTTGGTACAGTCCATCAACCACAGAGGGCTGATTTCTCTTGATACAAGCAGTGACTCAAGGGAATCTGAATCAGTCATGAGCAAGCCAATGTTCAGCTTCATCTCTTGGCTCCCAGTTACTCTACTTCAGCCAGCTTTAAACAGTTCCTCTCCTTTCCTAGAGTCCCTTACCAGCTGTTGCCACGCTAAGTTTAAAATGAGCTATGGATTTATGGCTCTTTTAATCTTTCTCTGTAAACTGGTCCCGCCAGTAACCTCCTTGGTACTACAAAAATCCCTAAACATTGTTATTCTTTTTCTCTTCTTTTACTAGCAACATTTCTGAGAGTCTAGAAGGACATTTCTCTTGCATCTTTTCTGCTGGTTACTGACATTAATCTTGACTGCACTTTCTTGTATTTTGCTTTTCCTTTCCCCCCTCTTTTCTCCAAGTTCTCCTCTGCCATTTACTGCCTGCACTAATAAGAGGGTAGCTCCTTGGAGGGACCTGGGTTTACCTCCAGATTATTGGCACATATCAGGGTGCACCGTTCAGCAGCAGCTGTGGGCTGGGTTTTACACAGAAGATCCACAGAGTGCTCAGGCCAAGGGGGAGCCTGGAAAACCCCATCAGGTCCCTCTGGCTGTGGGATGGCAAGCCAAGACTTTGGTATACTCTGCAGAATAAACCTGCTGCAGAGTTTATGTACAGCCTAGCACTTGACACATCAGATGTGATGGTTGAAACTACAGGCATTGGATGGGGAAGATCCTGCCTTGTGCATTTTGTCTTTATTACACTAATGGTATTGGGGGCCTTTTCGCCTGCCCCTCCCACCCAGAAGAATACACAGTGTTAAGTTTGTCTGGTCTCTCCAGGTCCCCTCACTCAGGGAGCCAATGGAGCTCAAAGCTGAACACCCATGAGGTGACAGATGAAGGAGCACGTGCCTCCAGCCCCAAACAATTTTGTCCAAAGCTGCATTGCTGGGCAGGCAAAGGATCTCTGGGGAAACAAGAGTTCATCACGTCAGCTCCATCAGCTGTCCCATGTGCCAATACACCAACGTCAAGGGTTTAGGTTTGCGACACTTGCTCTACTGGATTTGCAGCTGGAGGCCAGTTTGATCCTACAATCAACACTGGCTTCTGGGCCCAGAGGTGCAGCTCCCAAAATTCTTTACAGTGCCTAATCCTTCTTAAACACTACTGAATTTACCTGCAGCCGTATCTCTAAGTACTGTATGGCCCCCGGTTCTGTTAATCTACATATTTGTTCCATGGCTGGTTGGATCACTGGTGGGTTCAGCAGAAGGTGCAGAGGCAATACCTCCTGAGCCATGAGGAGGACTCCAGCCTTTGCCTCTGACCTCTGATTTTCATTGTTGTCGGAGCCATGTGCCACATCGTCCTGTTCTCTGAGCTAGTCTCCTTCAAAATCTCACAGCTCAGAAGATGTGCAGGAGGTCAAGAAAGAGGAGGATCTGAAGTGGAGACACAGACCACAAGCGTGGGTGAGCGATACGGTTGCAAAGGGCTCAGGACTGAGTTAGGCGGGAGGCAGGTAGGAAGGCAGGCCACAGGATGGCTTCAGGTGGGGCTGGTGCAGTGAGAGCAAGAGAGAGGGACAAGGTGGGCAGCAGCATTTTTGCAGACTGATGAGTGAGAAACATGTGCCAAGAGACACAAGAGCAGGGACTTCTATCAATCAAGCTGGGAGAGACTGTAATTTAAATCTAATGGATGTTGGGTTAGAGGCAAAGGAACATTAATGCCATTTTTCTAAATCCCAGACTAAGAACTGGATTCCTTGAGAAAGCCTTGGGATTAACTGATAGCACCACACAAAATACGCAGACATAGCTTACATTTTTCTCAGGCTTTAACTACCTTAATATCTCAGATAATAGAAGGATGTCAGAAAAATTTAAACACCCAGAAGCCTTTGGAATTTGAAAAGCTCTCCCACTACTTAATTAGAGCTAGTTATTAAATCTGGAAAATTATTTCACCATAGGCTCCCATTTTTTTGTTCTTTCTTTCACCCGCTGTGCTCCATACTGAAGTCCACACTGTTCTGTGGAAACCACAGGATTCCCTCTGCTGGGCAAGACCGCCAATTCCAGCATCTTATCTTTTCCAAACATTTCAAGGAAGGTATGTTCTTCTCCAGGACTGCAGCATACTGGATCAGCTAGGCTAGGCTTAGCTACGGGACATGGCTGTCAAACCACACGCCTGGACTCTGCAACCTGAAGCTTTCCTACCCAATCAATCAGAACGATGAACACTTTGAAACTAAGCAGCTTAACATGTCCCATAAAGACAGTTAATACCCTGTGAGATTTTAGTCCCAAGTTCATCCCCAGTTCTCTCTGGGGAGAAATGGGTCAGAAAATAACCAAAGCAACAGCCACCATTTTATGCCACACGGTGCTTTTTCAATTAAATCATAACACATCAAGAAACTGTTTTGGTTGGTTACCATTTCTCTTTCTTAAGTGGAAGAATAACAAGGAGAATATCTCAGTAATTTTAAAAGCTAACAGTGAATTGAACATCAGACACCCAAACTGAAATGTTCTTTTCTACTTTTTTATGCATAGGATATTGTAAAAAAGGGAGGGTGCTGCTCCTAATTGGAGCAAATAGGACCTAAAGGTCATTAAATGAAAATATTTCATAAAGTGAGTTTCTGCTTCCCAAACACCTGTAGTCATATACTTCCTTCTAAAAAACACAGGATTCAAGAAAGCTCAGTGTATCTGTAGGACCATTCATGGACGAGCCCACAGGAAGTGAGGGAGCTGCGGACACAGATTGAACTTCAGACATACCAAGTAGGCAGCTCATGCCGGCTTCTTTCTTCTGCCCTAGGAGTCCTTATCCTGCCCATGTGCCCTGGAGGAGGCTGGGGAGAGGATGGAAGAGGAGCAGAGCTGCTGCTCCTGACAAACCAGAATTTTTATCTTCAAGGAAAAGTTAACAGGCAATTCAACAGAGGGCTGGCTTTCAGCTACCCTGTGTTCTGTACAGCAGAGGGTACCTGAGGTTTCTTACCAACCAGCAGGTCATTTCAAACACTGACTACATCACCAGACTCCATCACTCCCATCATCACTTTTGAGACAGGAGGCACAAAAGAAAGGACAGCTGTCCCTCAGCATGACTGACTGCTGCCCTCTAGGTTTTCCTGATCCTTGGAACAGGGATTGCATTTTTAAAATTCATCATACTCCTCCTCACTTCCCCTCCTGGGGATTTCAGAGTCCACTGGCCCTGTGAGTACCTGTACTGATGGGGATCTTCAGCTGTCTCCACTCTCTTGCGTATTTAGACCATTCATGCTTTTGTCCTGCTCTGCTGCAGGTGTACTAGCTGTACCATCCCTCTCTTTCCTAGAAAATGTCAGAACGCCCATAGATGTGCTTTCTGCAGTCAAGTGTGAACATCCTGAGCACCTCATAACTTCACTTCACTTCAGCGTCAGGTTCATTTTCTGTCTCTGTCTCATTCCTGAGGCTACTGTTGTCGCTGCCCTTAGTGGCAACAATCAAAGCCTTTCATGCGTTATATTCTGCAGCTCCACGCAGATCCACCAACACCTGGGGCAGAGGCAGACTCTGATCCCCCAGAGCTTGCCATGGGATTGGGTCCTTGGTGAGCCTGGCTCAGGGTATCTCTGCAGCGGGACAGGTAGGATTTATATGACCTGAGTGTAGAGCATCAGAGCCTAGATGTCTTCAGCTGAGCCTGTCTCCTTTAGCTCCATTTAGGAGCAATGTGGAAGGAGAGGTGCCTATATAGTATAATTCAACTAATCTCATTTATGCATCTGCTTTAGGATGGAATGAATTGTGCCCCAGATTCACTGACTACAGATACTCAGATTGTGGTGACCAGTGCAGACGAAGATGTCTACAAGGCTGCCAGATGAATCGCACCCTGTGAGGCAAGTTGCTCTGAAAGTGTGTGGTTAATTCAACAATCTCCCGAGACAGGTCTTTTTCTGTTTTACTTTATATGAACTCAGGGCAAGCCGACAATAAATTGAAATATATTCTTAAATTAAGTAATAATACTCACGAACCACATGGCATCAGGCTGAATTAAACTAGTGCATATTCTTATGTAGATTCTTATGTAGATAAGGTATGTGATGATATGTTTGATCTGTTCATTATGAACAACTGATTAGACTGAAGTAACCTTTTGCAATTAACAAAAATGTACGTGAGACATGCAAAAGAGTTCTCTCCCCTAAGACTGTCACAGTATCAACGCCAGCCTGTGCAGGTGGTCAATCTCATAATTAACCAAGGATTTTCTCATGTTTTTCCCCGCCCCGTCTTCTTTGTTTTTTAAACTTTCTTGCTTGATCTGGAGCAGTTGACCCTGACACGTTATTCACAGTTCAGAACCAGAGCCACGTCAGTTATCCCAGAAGTGCCCCAGTTGTCTCTGGGCTGACACTTCTCTACAAAGAAGGACAACGAGGAACAGTCACTCTGGCCATAAATCCCATGCATAGACAACATCTTAGAGAAAAGTCAAGGACTTTAGAAAAAATAAAATGTTAAATGTTTTCTTTACAGGCCACACTGGTGTCACCAGAGGTGCAGTTTCTGGGAACAAATCAAACTAATTCAAGGTTCAGGGAAGAGTGTAGATTTGTTTTAGAAAAGAAGTCAGTTATCCTCAAAGCTTGCTGAATCTCCCTTGCTGTCACAGCTCAGGTCAAATGCAGGTCACTTGGCTATAAAATGAGAATGACGCACCTGATGAAACGTATAAAAGACGTTGATCTGTGTGAACTCCCACCTCGGTGCATTGAGTTCACAGAGCAGCGCACAATAGTGGAGGGGTCTGAAAGGACCGTGTTCACACAGTTGCACAGATGCCCTTTCAAAGAGCAGGCTGTCAATTGGCTAAAACATGAGAATTGCACTGAAAGACCAGATTCTGAAAGGCATCTCTGTCGCCCGAGCCAGGTAGGCTGAATCTGCTTTTCCCCATGGCTGCCCCCAGAGCTGCTCTCACCATCCTCTGCAAACACTGAACTCAACCCCCTGTCCAAAGTTTAGCATTTTCACGCCTTCTGCTCCTCTGCGAACTCATAAGCAATAGTCAGGGCTATTTCAGGCCCTTGGACATGGAAGGCAGCAGCTGCAAGGCGCAGGGCTGGCAGCAGCATGATGAAAATCTTGACTGCACATTAGAGTTCCTATAAAAACAAGCCTCTGGGGAATAATCTCATTATAAGTAACTATAACCTCATTATCTCGCTATATAAGTTCACTCCCTGAGTATTACCTCACTAGTTTCTTGTGTGCTGCAAAGCTGTTGTTTCTCTCATGGTCTTTTGCCTTACACTCCAATTATAGGTGGTTTTGGGCAGGCACCATCTTGCGAAGATGTTTGTCTGGAGGGACCTGCTCTGCAGCAGGGGCTTGGAAATGCTGCTGTATTACAAGCAGAAACAGCTGTCCTGCCCTTTCTGAGCAGTCCTGGGCTCTGGAGGTGCCTGGTCAAACTGTATTAGTGTACCAAAAAATTTGTGAGATACCTCCTGACACAAATAAGGAGTCATCTAGGAGGAGGGAGTACATGATTTTGTGGTGGCAGGTGAGTGCCAGACCACCACATCAGCTCAGGGCGACTGATGGGATGGGTGGGCAGTATCACTGTCATCTCATACTTGGGCAAAACAGAAAGAAGTGTGTGGATGAGCAGAAAAGCACACTTAGGAAACTCAGCTCTTCAGCAGGTATGAGCCTGGGAGCATCCTGGAGGGCTCCTTGCTGAGGGACTTCACACACAGGCTTCAGAGGTGTCAGTGGGGGGCAAACGAAAACAATGTGTGTTTCCAAGCAAAAATAGGTTCAACCACAAAGATACGGGCAATAATAAATGGATCAAGCTGGTAAGTGGACGTGGCAAAAAGATGTGTGAGGAAAAGCTTGGACTTGAGAAAGGAGAGGCAGCTAGTGGGGAGGCTGCCACGGTCTCAGTGCTAGGGCTGCACAGTCAGTGACAGATTTGCAAGACATCTCCAACACCACTTTCCATGGCTGTAACTAGAGAGATGACTAGAAATGTGGGATTTATTTCTGAGGGGGATCAGACTTAACTTTTAGTCTGCAACAGAAAAAAGCACGTGTCTAAGGTGTTAAAGAGGGGAAGAACGAGTCATATGGAAGAAGCCAAAGAGAAAGAGACGTGTGAAGGACTGACTTAGATTCCTTCTCAGAGGATTAAGAGAAGAAGAACTTCCCACTGTATTAGGAAAAATTGCCACCATCACCATGCCACTGAGAGTTTTTTACTTGAAGAACTATGATCTATAACAATAAGCATTGCACAAGGGTAAGTTTTCTTCCTCTTCTGTTATCACTAGAGACCTTAGAAAAACTAAGGCAAAAGGCATAGTCCATAACTCAGTCGCTATGGTGGTCTGTGTGCCTGGAAAGACCACTCAGTTATCCCCCAAAGCAGACCTATAAAAACAGACAGTCCTTGAGGGTAAGCAGTCCAGGAGACAGTCATCCTGGAAAAGATGTTTTTATGCTACCAAGAATGATCATAAACACACTTATTCAATGCAAGGCTAAACGTGTCTTAATTTTCTCCAGGTTCTAGATAACAGGATTGGTCTTAATTAAAGGGAAAAGTAGACTGAACCAGTATGGAGAGCTGAAATGTATGCAGCCTGCTATGCAGAATAACACTTCCAGTTCACCTGGAGGCACAGCAGGGACCCAGCAGGGACCTGGCAGCGATGGCAGCCCAGACACTATGCAGCAGTAGGGGCATTCCCTTAATAAACACACTACTCATATGTACATACTAGACCTACCTAAATGACATTTCAGGCAACACATGCACAAGCTGGCACAGGCTAGAGCAAATACATATCAGCAGAGGGAATTAGTTAGGTCCAAATGGTGTGGGAAACTTGTCCAAGTACCCACTTACTAGGGCCTATGGGGTGGGAAGAGACACCTCAAAAATTAATGATGGTCCTTCCCCTTATGGCTCCTTACTCAGGGGCATCTAGGCTGCAGCAAGCTGAGAACTAGCCCATAAAGGGGGAATGGAGAACATCGGTTCCTGAAGTGGGAATTTCTTACTGTCACTGGCCAAGCAAGCAGCTAGAATAGACTCTCAAGTGTCACTGCTAGGGGTACCAAAGAAAAGGTTTCCATTTGAAAATGTATTTATAACATGAGGCTATTGAAAAGGCCTTGTGGCAGTGGAATCTAAATGTTTCATTAATGAAAGAACAGCAGATGAATAATCACAATAAAAGTGTCTGTTACCATGGGACAGGGAAATAGAAACACAATGGGCACTTGATGAGTGGCGATTAGTCTGGCTCCACAGACTATTTGGGAAATAGAAAAAAGGAACAGATTGTATTAAAAGCCGAAGTCAAAAGACACATTTGGGAAGCTTAGGTCAAAGAAATTAAGGGTGGCTACACCAAAAAGAGATGCTGTCTCTGTGGATCTAGGGTTGAAGTGAAACTTTTAAGTACAAGTCATGGCTATGAGCCTGTAATTACAGGGTGTCAGGCATCACAGGGACGTGGAGGGGCTGAACTGAGACTATGCATACCTCCCACGTGGTGTTTTCTGACTCCGTGCAATTGTTCAACCTTATTGTGTTCTCAATACATTCCCCAAACCCTGCCCAGATATTCCCAACTCAGAAATCGCTATGACACTCACTGCCCGAGGGGGACTCAGTAGCTGATGCAGAGCTAGCTTACCCCATGGTATCATACCACAGCATGTCCGGCTGATGGTCCAGGAGGGACTGGAGTTCTTCTGAGGTCTCCCTGCGTGAAGTGGGACCTCTTGACTTAGCAACAGCTAAGGAAGAAACAAAGGCAAAGGAGACGGATGTGAAAGTGCCAAATCACACCTGGACCACACATGTTGACACAACTGTGAAAATCCAAGCTAAGACTGTGAATATGGAAGAAGAGACAAATACCGAAGAAAACGCACCTCTTTGGAGAGGCAAATGATCAGCAGCAGAGAGGACACAGCTGGTGGACCACAGCCCCAGCAGCTCTGAGCTTTCCTGGGTACAGTGGACACAGTTCAGGGGCTGGACTGTCCCTTGTCATTTTGACTACCCACTGCTGCATCAGCCATGGAGATGTGACACTGTCTTTGAAGGAAAAGCCATGGCAATACAAGGGCTCATTTCAGGGTGTACAGTAGTGGCCTTGCTCCATAGTGGGGCTGAGCAAACTACAGGATGGGGGTAAAAATGAACGCAAAGAGGCAGAAGGGGTAATACCATCATTTGATAAAAATGACTGTTAATTCTCTATGGGATTGCAATTAAAGACAGCAGAGCCATCATACCTAAAGTGCTATGTAAAAATTACATTGAAAGGAATCCAGGAAGATCATTTGCATAAGAAAAGGGCCAGAGACCTTTTATACTACTTCAAAGGAAAGGGACGCTGAAGAACATATTAAAGCTTTTCCAGGTATAAAAAGTACCCAGTCAATCCAAGTGAAACCATCCACATTAGCAGCACAGAAATAACTGTCCTTTCCCTCTATGGCACTAGATTCATTCAAGCTGCTAAGGAATCACACACCACCCCCCACCAACGTACTTTAGATTATATTTCTCATGACCTTTGGCTAAGATTAGTGGAAAAAGAAGATATCCAGAACAAATCTTTCAGTAGATACGGCAGTGATACAGTGCTGTATAACAGTGGGTGATACTTTACTGCGAATGACTGAGATGTTTTTTTAATGGAATACACACAATTATCACTTCTATGGGAAACAAAGTCTAACCAACAAAGCTATTATTGAAATATATGCCAGCCTCTGATACAGATATCTACTTTTTATACAGCAGTGATCCAAGAATGTACTATCACCAATGCTGGGCTAGAAACTGGCAATATCTGATCAACAAGAAAAATAAGTTTAGGTCAAGCAAACACAGAAATGTCTTAGAATTTGTAAAAAAAAGCAGGAAAAGATGAAAGATGGGGAGACCGAACCTGAAACTTTTGATTTAACTGATAATGGAACACTTCATTTCAGAGTATTTAATCCCTGAAAATCTGTTTGCATTTCTTTTTGAAGTTCAGATCAGTTCTTGAATGAAAAAAAAGTTTCTGATTAAAAGAATAAAAAAAGTTCTTTTTGAAATATCAAACCAAAGATTTCTTCATCTTGTCTTCTATAGTACCTCATAGAGTGTGTCAGAACAAAAACTTTCTCCAAGAACAAAAGTGCTTCTTAATTAATTTATGTGATCCCAATTCATCAAACCTTTCAACTCTCTAAACCTCATCTTTAGAGCAATGTCATATACGTAAAGAAAAAATACTCCACTGTAGTTAATCCATTCTGACATTTTTCCCAACAAAAAGCTGATAAATAAGATTTCCTCCCTATAAAAAAATCATGGTAAAGCAGTTGTGTGTATACATACATACATATATATATATATCTGTGTGTGCTTATATAAAAGAAGAAGAGACAACAAAGTTGTGAGAATGCCCTGGTGGGAAAGGTGTCTACAGGGGGGAACATGGGCTGCAAACAACAGCAGCAGCAGCAGCTGGGAAGCTGCCCGAGGTGTGAATTCCCCCATGCCAGGGGTCTTGCAAGCAAAACTGCTCTTCCCAGTGCCAGGGAGCAGATGAACATAGGCACGGTGGCAGTTGTGTTGCCTGCGGAAGTACCAGAGGCGATAGCTGTGGCAGGCTGGGAAAGCTGGTGCTCAACTTTCAGCTTTAGTGAAAGAGCAGTGGCACTGCTGTCTCCATGAGTGTCCCTGGGAGGTGATTGATTATAAGCAAGAAGTCTGGTGGCTGTGTGTTTTTATTTTTGTTGTGTTTGACTGGGAAAGTATGGGGCAAATGTCACTTTGGAAGGTTCTGGCTAATGCCAGGTTTTATCCAGGGATGCATGCTTCAAGGAAGTCTCTGGAGCTTGGTGAATCAATTCTGCGGTTTCCCCATCTCCACATGATGTATGGACCACTCACCCCTGTGAGAAGAAGAACCCCCTGTTCTCCTCGACAGTAAGCAGATGGCAGCATAGCAGCCACAGCATTAGTTCTCCTGAAAATCCAAGGGAAATGCTGGGATTCACAGGGACATTCAGTGTTTGCTGCTCCTCCTGGCCTCAAGTGGATCTCCACAGGCTCAAGATCTGGTGTTTCAGATTACATATGAGCGCTATTTTCATCCTCCTCAGGAAGTCTTTATTCTCAGGATGCTGGTTACAGACCCATTCAGAGTAAGGAGTGTAAGCTGATCTCTGAGCTCTCAGTGCCTGCAATGCTTAATCACATCCCACTCTAAAAGGAACCATCTGATGTCAAGATTTGGACGATAAGAATATGGGACACATTAGTCATGGAAGAGCTGACATACATACAGCAACAACAACAAGGAGATTACCTTTATATGGCTGCTCATCTTAGCATATGTGGACAAGGAGAACTCTTAATACCTAAAAAACAGAGACTTAATTCCTTTTGCTTCTGCTAATAAGCGTCTTTCCCTTTGCTATATGAGAACACCACCCTCTGCAGCAGAGGCATACTATAAAAGCATAAAAAGTATAAGAAAGCTGCTGTAAAAGAGCGTACAGATCATTGCCCCAATGCACAAGGTCCTGCCTTTCAAAAAATTTTGGTTTCATTATTAAAGATAATTGTATTCTTGGTTGTTTGTAAACAAACATTGCAAAACCTGTACTCTATATCCTTGGAATACACATATGAAAAGTGTGATAGTTTTTAATTAAAACAGTTCTTAGATGAGCAGTAAAAGTCTTAATCTGACAAAATGCTCAGCAGCATGCCCAGAGTGAAGTGTGTGAGTAGTTACAGCAAAACGTCTTGGTGGGATGCATTAGGAATCAGGTTAATGACCCTGGCTGTGCCAAGGAAGGACCTGAAGCATGAGGTGGGCAGAAGCTGTCACTGGGCAGCTCCACCACCTGGGACAGGATCCAGCTTGGGTTTCCCACCTCACATCAGCCCAGAGGAGGAAGAAGAGTGTCACTGGGACATCAGCCTGAGACACAGTCCCCTGCATTTGCACCACAGCTAGAGGGGTTCACTTCCTTACCCAAGGCCAAAGAAAGCCACAGAACCAACCCATTAATGACCCCATATACCGTGAGCTCAGAATGTGAGCTTGGGCCCAGAGAGCCACATAGACCCCTACAACTGTGCTACGGAGAGGATGCATGTATAGAAAATCCCTCTCAGCATAAATTAGATCATATTTCCTTCTTGCACTGTTCGGGCTCCATTCTGCCATGCACTGGGAATATTTGTGAGCCATTAGCTATCTGCCAAGCCCTCTGAATCCACCTTTCTCTCTGCCATAGTCCTCCACGGGTATGTAGCACATCAACAGCATTTCCCACATCACTGAGCTGCCAGAGGTTAAATTCACGTTCTTACTCTTGGAGATACAGCACTATGGCTAAGACATTAAGGACATATTTTCCTGTGTGCTTTTCACTTCAGTCCACAGCACATTGCTCTACACACATTCCATTTGAAAACTGTGTCTCTTTTATAAAGCTGAAAGCATCTCCAGGTGATAAGATCACTGCTGACCATTCGGGTAATTTCTGACACCACGTCTGCCCTCTGTTACCTGTGTGCTGATACACTGGATTCAAAGCATCAGTTCCTTCTGTGAACATCAGGAATGAAACACAGCCCCTATTTCTAGACACCAGGGCTTTCTTATCCCTTGCTGCAGTTGCAATGGAGAACATGACGAGTTACAGTAAGAGGGCAAATATCACCCTGTGCCGAGTGCATAACATCCAAGCCATTACCTGCAAGATAAAGCGGGTCTCTGTGCCAACAACCTTCAGGGAACCATAGGACTGACCTCCAGGCCAGCTTAGCTGGGCAGAACTCCCCTGGTTCGGGAGTTCAAGACAACAAGCTCTAAAGGACCAAAGCAAAGATGAGGTGCATGACAGATGTGTGGAAATAAGCTAAGCAACCAAATTGAGAAAATCCTCTTGAACTGCAGGAAGACTTACCCCAAAACCTCATACAAGGTGACCTGAACATGTATCCTTTAGCCTGATGTCTGGGGTGCTTTCCAAGTGCCAGCATGGCCTGGAAAAAAAGAGATTTCCTGAGAAATCTTAGAGCCAGGAGGGAAGTGTTCCCACTATGGTAATGCTACTGGGGAGGACAGAGTTGTTTCTCCTTTCAAAGAAACTTTATCAGTTTGGCACGAGCACTTTCATTTTCATTTTTGCTAAAGAATCCAATGCATATTGCCCTTCCCTTTTTCCTAGGTGATGGAAAAGGGACATTTCCCCAGACCTATGCATCAATACTGATAACAACACTTTGAAATTCACGAACAAGCCATTAGGGCCATAAGATTTACTCTTCCACCTTCTAAGAATATTTTAAGATGCAAATAGTCCAGATAGCCAAAGGTGTCAGGACACAGAAACCAGCAGGAGTTCTGTAAAATTCAACATGTTCTGCATTTGTAAAAGTTACCTTAAAAACACAAGGGAAATTGAACCCATCTGAGACCTTGGTGCAGGTATTCCCTCTAGAGAGACCTCAAAGCAAACTGATCGTGTCTTACTTGTCAGGTAATTGAATTGTAGACTCTAGCGTATGAAACGTATCTTGAATTAAATACTGACAGTTAGAGTACTTTATTTTATTTTTTTTCAGAGGAACTGATTTTAAGAGTCTGATCAATAATATTGTAAGTGTTTTTTTCACCGACATTTCATTTTTGAGTTGAGGTGGATATCTTGCATAAATGATTATAGAAAAATGCATTCAGGGAATGGATGAGTGAAAAGCATTCACAAAAACTGTTGGCAAAATTTTCACTTATTCTTCCATAAAAAGAAAATATGATAATTTTTCCATAAAAATGTTATGAAATAAACACCCCTCCCATTTTACTATGCTCAGTATCCAGCAAAAAATTAACTTACTATTACACAGGACATTCCTGAAATAGGCATTAGATTCTTGGAGATCTCAGTAGTTTTCAGCTAAATCCCCATATCTTGAATTTATGTAATTAATTGAAAATATTTGCTTTCTCAGGCCCTCAAAGTTATCAAAAGCTGGAAACCTTGCAGTCGAAAAAGTATGAAAGCAGAAGGTAAGAGCAAACAATATGACAGTTAGCAATGCTAAAAATCTCATGAGTTTTGGGTGCAGCTCCTGTTTTCTGAATGCCCTTCTGGGAATGCCTTCCCTGGCCCTTGACAGGATTTACTAGGTCATTAACACAGCCATACTGTGCTAGCCAGTACAGCACAGCCTCTGCCTCCAGAATAGAGATATGCTTCAATTTCATCTCCAGCAGAAAACTGCATGAAAGTTGGGTTTGCTTGGGCTCTGCAGCTTGTTAAGCGGGGATAGGTCTAGAGCAAGGCGCAAGGAGATGATGAGGGATGCTGGCACACCAGGACCCTGCTCCAGCCTGAAAGTTGGCTGATGCACAAGCTTTTTCCTTTCCACATCAGTCGTCTTGTAGCTGAACATTTAAAAAGCATTAAACTGATTTTTTGTCCTCTGAACTACCCAAGAACATCAGGTTATGGGATTATTCTGGTCATGAGTGTGTTTCTTATGTCTCACTACACACACACACACACACACACACACACACACACAGAGCATGGATGCCTAAATGGCCTCATTCATAACAAGGGCATCACATTTCAAAGACAAGTGAGACCCAGATTATTTTTTTAAATTCAATTCCCCTTCTGTGTGCCTCTCTCGGGTGCTTACATGAATTAAGCCCCTAATCTTTTGAGCTTTGCCCACCATATGTTATTAGAGCAATTGGTTTTGCAGGGATATCTTTGATTTCATTAAAATAACCAGTGGTTAGAACTGTTCTTTTAGGATTCGTACTGACTGAGATGGGCTGTTACTTCATCGTACCTCCCTAACCCAAACACTTCAAAACTTGTGTGTAGGAGATACAGACCGCTCTTCAGTAAACTGTCTCTTCCAAAACCACCTGTCAGATAGGGGAAGAACAACAAGTCACACGTTATGAAAATGAGATGACAAATGAGATAGATAGAAAAGCAGTGTGAGGTGCCCCTTCGGGGGTTACCACACCAGCAGGGCTGCTGACCACCCCAGGATCCACCCTTGCCACCCAGAGCCATTGCTCCTTCATCTCCCATCCCACTCCTCACACTTGCCTGTGCCAGACCGATGTTGGGAGCACAGGGACCGTCACCTTAGCTAACAGACAGCTTTGCATGACAAGGAATAAAAAGGTTTTGGCAAACAAAGTTTTGGAGAAACTACGATGCTGCACTTAGTTCCACAAAGTTTATAGTTCCTCACCTCTGGCCCCATTTAATGCTATAATTACTCTCTTAAATTTCTCTTCATTTAACGTCACCCAGCCTGTCTTCTTTTGTTACCATTTATTTAACTGAAACAGGCAGAGGCTGATATTGAAGGCAGGCATGGAGCCAGCATGTTTAAACCTGCTTTTAATTTAAGGTTCTGGGGCTAGTTTCCTAGCCATTACCACATTTTGGAGAAAATGAATTTTCTTTCTCTCTGTCAAATGACGGCTGATCTAGATCTAATTAGGGTCAGTTTCACCTAAAGATGAGTCATTTACATTCTGAATATATGGCTTCCAAATTATCGTTTTGGTTTAACTTCAGACGTGAGCAAACCCATGCACATCTTTTTTAGATGGCACTGAAGATAAAAATCAATGGATTTTCTTCCACAAATACCTTTCCCAGCAAAAAGATGGCAGCTGAATGAAGAAAAAAGATACAGTTCAGGCTAAGGACAAAAAAGATTAAGGGTAATTGCAGAATGTAATTTTCTGAACTGCAGAAAAAGTGTCCTTTTTGAGATTAACTAAAAAAAAAAAAAAAGCTCTGAATGTTCAAACATTTAAAGGTAATTTTTTTGATCCAAAAATTCTAATTATGCAGGGCCATTGCTTTTTTTTGGAGCATAATATGGGTGGCTATTGGCATACCAGAATGACTAAAGAACCAAAAGAGATTGCAATGGAAGCATCTGAAAAAGAAGAAGAAGAAGAAAAAATTATTTAATACTGCAATTCTTTAGCAGTATTGGTAAATTCTAAACCCAGTTAGGAGAAAAACTCTTTTTGTTAAACATGCCAAAATCCCATCCCCTTTTCAGCTGGGAGTCATTTGTATAATCAGTATGTCTTGTAGCAAAACTAAAAGAACAAAACTCAATAATACAGCATCTTGTAGCCTTACTTTGCCAGGAAAGCCTTGAAAACATGAATTTCTGTCATCACTGTCATTTATGCTCTGCACCTCTTTTTGGCCTCCATTCACTCCTACTTCCACTCTATGTTTCACTGCATGACCAAGAATTAGCACTGGAGACACATCTCTCCTGTCCCCTCCTCCGAGACCCGGCCCTTACCAGGATAATGCCAGGGCATTCAGCTGAGGCCAATGGAGATGACTGAGACATAAGCACTTTAGTCTAAGCAAATAATAAGGTCTCTGAAGTACACCGTGGAAATTAAATCTCATGCATCTTCCTGCAAGATCCAATAATATCTAATATAACTTTATTATTTTGTGCTTTAAATAACTTTGTTGGCAGTGGAACTATTGTTTTGTGAGTACGGACTTCCTCAGAGGAGGTGTTGTCAGTAAGTTCACAAGGAAATGCTCATCAGAAGTGCAGATGACACCAGCTCTCTGCTGTTCAGTGGGATTAAGCAAAGCAGACTTCTGTTATCAGCAAGGGGAAGCCGAGTTATTTAGGGCAGTCTATAAATCAGTCAAGCACCAGGAATCTGGCATCGGTGGGACTCTGGAGACTTTGCAGATCCTTTCCCTACTGTGTTCCCACTGCGGGACAGCAGCGCTGGTATCTTTACACAAGTCTGCCAGGTTAAGAGCATCTTTCATATGTGAGCTGTTAGGACTGAGATGAATTTTTCTTTTCACCTTAAAAAAGGGCTTATAATTATTACCACTTGTTTTGGTAGGGATTCAAAGGAGCAGAATGAATTGCAAAACTCAGAGATGCAATGGAGCTGTTTGTTGTTTTACAAAGAAATAGGGATAGTCCAGGATTATATTTCCTACATTATTTTGAATCATTACATTCTCCCCAGGGCCTGAAGCTTTTTGTTCATTTTTGAACTCACCAAAATCAGTACTTTTGTATTTGGACTATTTCTCTGATCTCAGAAAGCCCTGAGATCCATCACTCACCACACACAAAGAGTCAATGATCGATGTCGAAGACACAGCAGTGAAACTGTGGGGTGTGCCTACATGCAGCTCAGGATAGGTCCCTGCAGGAGTAAACCCAGCAGGCTAGAATTTCTTATCCCAAGAACATAGATAGAATTCAGCTCCTCTATTTGAGCCTTTACCAAACTGTAATAGCAAACCAGAGGGAACAGCTGTTTTGGTCAAAACTTAGAAAGTTCATCCCTGTATCTGAAAGCTGTATCCATATGGCAGTGGGAGAAGAGATCCCATGTATATGCATAGGTGGCTCGAAGAGCAGCTCTGTGGTTTCCAGTGGAGAGGAAGGGATGCACAGTAGTCTAATTGAAGCCTTCTGAGTGTGAATGGCTGTGGAAATTCGGTTATGGTTTTCAGCAGGATGGTTATCTTACTTTAATCAACTGCAAGCAATCACACTCTAAACTGGCCTCTGATAACTTTGCATGCAGTTTCCGTTCACAACAACCCAGCTCCTGCTTGGAGCCTCAGCTAATTTGAGTCAGCCATACTTCAGTAACAATAATTTAAACATTATGTCACAACTTACCCACGAACAAAAAGTTCACCCCATGCCAAACTCATCCCTGGTTCACCACTAAACTCCATGAAGTTATTCCAGCCATGGACTTGGCACAGAAGTGGTTTAAGTTTCCAGTCTGATCCTATTTAGCGCTATGTCTGATATTCTGTTTCACATATATTGAGCGCTTCTCTCTTTGATCTCGTGAGCTGTTTATTTTATATCTGCCTTGTTATTGTGGTTCTTATTTACAAGCTGCAGCCTGGCATTGTAGTAATTGCACGTACACACGCCCAGATGTACACAGATGCACAGACCAGATCGTTGCTGGACTAGATCAACTTTTACTTCTGACAACTTTCTCATCTTCTTTCACAAGTGTTGTCTACCTCAAACAAGCACTGCAGTTTACAGAAACATTGTTAAGAAGCCAGAGATGAGGCCCAAATACTGCATCTTCAGCTAAGGCAGAACTGTGAATACACAGAGTCGGCTTTCAGACAGCGTTTGCAATGCCGGTGTGCAAATAGCTTGTCTACACAGCCTATATGGCATGTTGAGAGATTTTGTCAAACTGAAAAGGCAAAAAGCTCATTTAGAGAAAAAGGACAAAAAAAAAAAAAAAAAAGAGAGACAAAAGCCTGAGCCTAAAACATTAGCAAGATGCAAGAACTGAAACCATTTAAAATCTCATAAACACACAAAAAAGAAGATTTCTAGGGGCAACAGTCCTTTAACTGTTGGCTTCATAATAACGAACAATGACAAAAGTTTGTAATTAGATGGTGCCTTTCATCTGAGAGATTCATCAGCTCTTACCAATTACTTACTATTAATTTGACACCAGTTCTTCTCACAAGCGCACAGCTGCTGTGTGCGAAGGAGAGGAGATAGGGAAGCGTGTGTATAGAACAGCACACGTCTGAACTGCAGTTACCCAGACTTTTAAGGAAAGCACACCAGGGCCTAAACGTCTGCCCCTAAGCTGAACCGAAAAAACTGCAATCCAAAACTGTTCACTGCTTACTCATTTGTGTTGTTAAAAATGCCCATATTTCAGGCACCTTCTAACTCCCACTCACTTGCCTAAAACCAGAGTGTTAGGATGGGCATGGAAAGGGCTGTTACAGCTGTGAGGAATTTAATTGTCATTCAAATACACCTGGATATCAGAACAGCTTTTGATCTAGAGGTAAATACAGGCAAGTAGCTTTACCTGACTAAGTGCATTTCAGACACGTAGCTGCATGAGTGGATAGGAAAGTGCTTTCTCTTCAAAGGATATTAATGGCATAATGTGCGTGATGAGAACCCAGAAAACTTCACGTGCAAGGATGCGTGGCCAGTTAAACTATCATTCAGGCATTTCCTGCATGCCCTGCCTTTACGAGGCTCTTCAAAGATTCCTCGCAGGCATCTTTCTCACACTCACTCACGGCTTTCGGTAATGCTTTCTGTGCATGGAAGCCATTAGCATGAGAGGCAATGAGGTCTAGTGAATTATCTGGGGGAGCCAGGGCCTCCCAATGCACATCCTTGTGCTGTCATTGATTCACCGGGAGAAGTTAAGCAAATGCCTTTGCCTCCCTGGTTTGGATAATGAGCATCTATGTCAGAGAGCTGTCAGCTAATGTTGACGCAGAGCTTTGAAGCTGAATCATGCAAAATAGGCACTGATTTATAGTCAACTCCCCATCAGCTGGGGAAATACAGGGCTGGGATCCCCCTGGTAATGTAAAACTCCTGAAGCATGATGCACAGGTACCTGGACAGCTTGACAAAGATTGGGCTTTGGTCCAGACGGGCTGTCTCCTGCAGAAATACTTCACTCCCGTGCATCTGGTTGTTGCAGGGAGAATTCACGGGTAGCCAAGCCCAGGCTGCCTCTGTGGGCAGGCGCTGTTCTGTGCCGGAGCAGTACGGATTTCCGGCATCCTGGAGCGTGAAACATTCAGCACAGTGGTTCCATGTGCTGCCTCCACTCACCACCCCCTCTTCCACCCGCCAGGGCTGGTGCCAGCAGTTCCGGCTTGATTGAGTTGGGTTGATTTTGCATTCAGTTATCTTTGCATGGTACTCCAGATCCTGTAAAGTGCAGCACAGTGATACCAAACTGGTCTGACAGGTAACCATCTCCCATCCACCAGCTTTTATGAGTGCTACTACAGGCCACACTGAAGTGGTGCAGCTTCCAGTCTGTATGCATGAGGTCTCAGAGTTGCTTGTGTTCTCTCTTGTTTTATACTGCATGTATTGGACTGTACTGTCAATGAGAAACAGTGCTGCATATGAATCACCAAGCCATATAGATGTAGAGGCAAGAGAAGAATGGAGGGGGCAAACTAAACACACACTGCCTATCTCTTCTAGGCACATGGGACACGTATTTATCAAATGCAGGAGCACAGGAAGAAACAAAGCAGCTTGTCAGAAAACGTGTGACTGCTATAACAGTGCCCAGCCCAAGCAGACCTGCCTCACTGAGGACCTAAGTGAGGAAATGAGGGTTATACATATGGACCACTTCACAGTGCCAAGGAGATGAGCACATGCCTCTACCCCATGGCTGCCTTCAAAACTTTTGTTTTGCGGCTGTGTGTCCATCCAACCCCAAATAACCGCACAACATTGTTTTGTGCACGAGGAGCTATGGGACAGTTTTTCATAAATGTAAGATATGATACATGGACTTGACTCACTGCTCAGTTTTCTGAGACAAGAACTATTTTTCACCAAGCTGACATGTTCAGGCTGACCTATTTATGGGAATGTGTTTCCACAGCTCATCCTTGTGTCAGAAACATGTGTGAGTCTCATAGTGTTAAAGTGATTAATCAACATCATGGGCCAGACTTGACCATCCATGTAGGGCCTTCTTTGGCCTGTTGAAGAGCTGGGGGGAAGGGGTCACGCATATTGTTAGACCCACTGTCTTAAAGCCTCAGGCTTGACAGGCTGTGTATGTGTGTGCATGTGTTTGACTTCATCCAGGCTCAGTCCTGAAAGAGCTAAGAAACCTTAATTTACTGTTACAGCCATCAGAAGCCATGATCACTGAACACATTACGTGCTTTGCAGCCCTGTGCGCCCCTAATTTAGAACTTGTGATATCGATAAAAATATTAAATGTTTAATCCCATTTCAGGGAAACAGAGATAGGCACTGTTGGCAAAGGCTGCTGAAAATAAAGAAAGATCCACTGATATTATGTGATGACAGATGCCTGAAAACTCACTATATATCTTTGTGGATCTGTGCCCAGAAGAGCCAGGGGCAAGACCCTGAACAATAATTCCCAGCCTATAGGAAAAACCTAGTGTGTTTGCAGATTAACCCACAAAAATTCACCATCAAGGTCAATAAATTATAAAAATGCTGATCAAAGGGATGCAACAATTCCATATTGCTCTGTAGGAATTTAGTGCTTGTCTCAGGGCTGCATGGAAAGAACCGCTACCCACTATGGTTGGGGTAGTGAGGTCCCTCACAAGCTGGAGAGGAAGGAGTTCTCATCTCTGCCAAGAAAACCCTGATAACCACACTCCAGAGCAACCTGTTACAGGGCTCTTCCTCTCTCCTGCTCCTGAAGGTAGGCATGACACAGCCAAAGACACAGGAGTCACTGCACACAGGAGGACAAGCAAGAGGTCTGGTTCTGTAGCCTGTCAGAGCGTTGAGATACTTGGGCTCTTGCCTCACTATTCCTGATGCTGTTCATGTGATGAGATGAAAAGCCAAGAGACCTGGAGATAAAATTCAGGAGTCCAGTGAGCTCACTGGAGCATAAGCTTCAATTCAGCCGCCTGAATTCTGTTTGCTTCTTGCTTCAGGCACCTCAACACCCTCTCTGAGGGCTTCCCCCTGCATTCCTTGCCAGTTGTGGTTTCTTACTGACTTTTCATTAAATAAGTCCTATGTGTTTTCGTACACTCTTGCCCCAAGATGGCAGTGATCTTGCCCATGTATTTGCTCATCTCAGGATCTGAGAAGTAGAATATATACCCAAGTCAATTTAAGACTGTGGGATCTTGACTTCCAAAGGGGTTTTCCTGCTGTTAGTCGAGCCCCCAGGATGTTCATTAGTAAGGTATGACGATGACTCAGGTAAACCCAAGTGTTCTGATTTCTTGTTATACCAGCACATGTTTCTACACTGTGGCTTTCCAAGTTCCCTGACTGGACAGGTACCAGCTCACACCAGCTTCCTTTGAAGCTTTAATTTGTAGCCTGGATGCACAGCTACACCCAGGGCCACAACTGGATTTACAAGGCCTGAGAAAAGACTGTAGAAATGGAGGTACTTTGCTGTCCTCCCACACTATCCTGCAGGCCTCAGGGCTACAGTTTAGCAGCACCAAGTGTGAATTTGGTTGGTCTGAACAGCCTGAGTGATGAAAGCTCTGTGTGGGAATATGCATCTCCGGTTAGGCTGGAGCGTGCTAAGAACAAGAAGGGGTATCTTCAATGCTGACTTTATCAAGAGGCACATGCATTCAAATAACCATTTCTAATCCTCTTTTCCAACCTCTCCTGCCAACCATAGGAAACTCCTCCCTCACACCCTCTGGCTCACCATCCCTCCACAGCTGGTATTCACCAGCAGGAGAAGAGAGGAAGAGAGATGGAACAAAATCTACATATTCTTATGGCCAGCTGCAGCCAGGACAAGGCTGCTTCTTTTTGCCACCTCTGCCGCTCAGATGTGCTGCTGGATGACTCTGGTGCAAGACTGGCAAATAGGCTCTTTTTCTATGACAAGCTGTGCTTTCCTGTAATGTGCCCAGCTCTCTGCTGTACGTACCTGCTTAGGGTTTTACAGATTTGGCTGTTGATCAGTCTGATGTGACTGGGAGATGGGCATGGAACTGTTCTTTAACTTTTTTCAGTAAGTTTTTTGGAAAATCAAGATTATTTCAATGAATCTAATGCAACATTCAGGATGTTTTGAGTCTCTGTCTCTAGTATCTTCTGCATTTTTGCCATAACAACAGCTCATTGGTGATTTTTTCCCATGATGTCATAACAGGAGCCAAACTGTAGCTTTTCCAAAAGCCACCACTGCATCTTTCTTCTCTAACGTGGGCAGCATTTCTGAAACTCAATTGAATGGTCACTTATAGCTGACACTCCCATAAAGAAACTTAACTAAACTGAAGACAAGAGCACATTCAGGAAGGTCTTGCACTCCCTTGTCAGCAGTTGATTTGGATGAAATGCTGAAATCCAATATCTAGGAACACATACAGTCAACTGCAAAATTCCATGGGCTCAAATAAATGAATTTGGGATTGAAGACCCATTACAGTCACCTGACAGCCTTCCAGTAACTGCAGTAAGGTTTGCATCAGACCCCTTTTTTAGCTTGTTTTCATGTCTCAACATGCAATGTGTCAAAGTCTTCTGAAGGACCTATACATTCAACAACACAGTCTTGTGTCTGAATGCGAAAAAAGCTGCAATAAGAGCCTTGATGATGTCTCCTGTGTAATGCTCAGCTTTAAACATTACATCAGGGGAAGACCTTTTATCTCCATTCTGTAGGAAGCAGGGATTAAAGTGGTCATGAATAAAATAGGTTTCAAGACTTCTGTTGGGCAAAAGATTTGAGGGGATGGAACTAATAAAGCTGATCAACGAAATGGCATGACAGAGGGATCTAAATTTCAGGTGTAGTGTGCACATAAGGCTCCTAGGCAGGACTGCAAGTTACTCCTTTGCCTCTTCTGGAAAACAAATATATTATTAACATCTGTTCTAAAAGAGGAGGAGAAAGAGGAGAAGAAGGTGGAGGAGGAGGGAGAAACCACCAAAGAACAAAAGATTTTAGCCAGCAAGGGAGACACATTTCCCATGCAGTACAGGAGCTGTTACATTCTGGCATCCTCTCCTAATATTGGCCAGGAGTGCATTGGTAAATCTGGAAAGGCAGATTTCCATGTCCCATTGCAAGAGACATGAAACAAAACCCCCAGGCAGATTTCCACTGGCAAGCGAACAGGATGCAGCACAGAAATAAATAAATAAATCACTATGAAATCACGCTGGGAGGAATATCGTGGCTTGGCACGCAGACACCTCTGTCTAGAGGAGCCAATGCTTGTCAAGAGAAAACACAAGGGAAAGAAGAAACTCCTTACCCAGCCTGCTATTAGGAGCTAGTTATCATGGTGGGAATGTCCAAAAAGGATGGAACAAGCCAAGTAACATTTCTGAAAGCTTAAGCAAAAAAGCTCACCCTGTTGAACAGAATTTGCACCTGGACCCCAGTTCAAGAAATGGCTTCAGTGTTTGGGATCTGTCAACAGAAAAGCTTCAAGAGCCCAAGAATCAGGCTTGAAATCTCTTCTCCCAAGTTGGGAATAGTTTGATCCAAAATTCTGGTGCTGGCTGTCTCTGCCTAAAACAAAGAAACACCTACTAAGCTGAGATATGCACCTTGCTGTGATCTCAGCCCTACGGTTATGCATGTAATATGAAAATGCTTCTTCTAGTGATACACTCTGTAGGTGGCACCCTGCCTACTTATATAGGATGATAGAGCTGAAGACAATAGAGCTGGGAACACTCCATGGTGCTAGTCCTGTGAAATGCTACTTAAAAGCCATTTTTTAGCTTCATAAACAATTTAATAACTTTGACTTTTCAGAGGTGTTGTGTTTCAATAGCAGGATCCTTATAGCGCCTGTTAAGTTTTTATGTTGTTTCATAAGAAAAAAAGTAATATCAAAGGGGTGGCAGCAAAAGCTCGTGGGGAATTTTATCCATGTAATTTTATCTATGTAAATACCTGATGCGGAGAGAAAAGAAGTCTGAGCCAGACTTTTCTCAGTGGTGCCCAGTGACAGGACAAGAGGCAATGGGCACAAATCAAAATACAGGATATTCCACTTAAACGTATGAGAAAACTCTTACTGTGAGGGTGGTCAAACACCGGAGCAGGTCGCCCAAGGAAGTTGCAGAGTCTCCGTCCTTGGACGTATGCAAAACCCAACTGGACACAGTCCCAGACAGCGTGCTCTAGCTGACCATGGTGTCAGCAGGTGGTTGGACTGGACAATTCTGTGATTTTCTCACGAGATTTCAGCACGAGATGCTGACCTCTCCAGACCTGTTGGTAAGCTCTATTTACTGTGCAGCCCAACCAGCAGTCCACAGGTTTGTCCTTCTCATGTAAAGTCTGTCTGACCCAGTCAGGCTCTTGGGAGAAGCCAGGAATGGCTTTCAAAGAGGCCAAATCCTACCTTTCTCCCCTTAGCAGAGGAACACAAACCCCCAGAAGACTGGCCTGCTGCATTAGCGTGCTGGCAAGCGTTCCCAGCCTTGCACTTGAGGCACTTGGAGCACCAGTTTTTAAGGTGAAGCGAGCAGAGCAGAGCTCACCCCATGTCCCCAGGCACAGCCCTGCCTTGCCCTGCAGCCCAGTACCCAGGTGGGCAGCTGGGATGGGGCAGCTGAGGCAGCTGGAGGAAGATGCTGCCCATGATCTGGGAGAAACACCATCCCGGAGTGCCATCTGCTGGGTCCTGGGCAGGCAGCGATGGGCAGCTCCGGTAGTCACCCTTGGTGGGTATCAGGAGGCAATCTGAGCAGGGTTACTCCTCTTTCCTCAGGCTAGATGGGCACACCTCTTTGCTGAAGGCCATGAGGAAGGCTGCCTCAAGAAAGACCTGGCTGGTTTTACACAACCTGATTGTCACTGGAATGAGAAATGGCAAGAAAATGAGTCTGAGGAAAGCACGCTTTATAATGGCAGCTTGTCTTTACCACCTGAGCCTCATCATTACTCTGTTGTGCTACTCCATGCACCTCAGCAAGTCACCCCAGGAGCTCGCTGCTTCTCCCAGCTGAGAGGTGCTAATTGAGGATGATAGGATGGGAACACTCCACAGTGGTAATCCTGTGAAATCCTATTTAAAACCCAGTTTTTAGGTTCATAAGCAATTTAAATAACTGTAACATTTTCAGAGCTGTTGTATTCCTATAGCAGGATCCTTACAGGGCCTAGTAATGGTATCCTTTCTGATGTGGCACCCTAGAGAGTATTGGATTCCTCACCTTTCCTCCTAATCGTTTCACCCCAGGCCAGGCATCACCAGTGGCAGATCTCAGTGAGGGAAAGGGTGGATCACGAGTGCCACAGCGCAGGGAAGAAATCCTGCAAGGTTGCTGCCCAGAGGCAGGGGAAGCTCACAAGTGCAATCTCTGGCAATCATTAGCTATCTGCAGTTTTGACCAGCTTGCACACTGCCCGAACTGGCAAATTGGCCCCTTCTGGTTTTAAGATCACAATATCTAAGGAGTTAGTTGGTATCCAGGGGTGGTATTCAGGACAAGCCTGTGATCCTGAGCCTTGTTGCACCTCCTTCCATCACACACAGCCCTGCACTTGTAGGCAAATGCGTTGTGAACAGCCAGGAGCAGGAAGAGAAAAGCAAGGAAGTCTCAGGTGGCAAAAGGAGCATCTTTGGAGCAGGGAGTGGAGCATGCCCAATAGCCCACATTGCAGTCTGCTGTGCCATGGCTTCCCTGGGCCAGGTAGGTTACATCCTCATGGAGACTGCCTCCCAGATAGGACAGGAGACACTCTGTACATCCAAACTTTCAGCTCTGGTGATTTGCCCTCTAGGAGATGTATCCTGGTGGTACTCATTTTGCTGCTAGTCTATATATAATCTTAATTCAGTCCTGATCCAAAGTGGTGCAGACCACTCTGTTCTGCTAGTAAGCTCTGGTCTTCATAACACCTAATGTGGCCAGGTAGGTGAAGAAATTTCCTGGATCTTTTTGACAGTACAATCCTGGTTACAATCTAAGGTGAAGATGTGTGGTGACAGCAGTTGTTGGGCAGTGATTGTGATCCTGAAGAGTAAAGGAACAGCTGCAGTGAGAAGTCCACTTTGTCCTTTGACGAAGAGAAGCTTTGAGGGCCAGAAATAATTTCTTCCCTCCGTCTAGTAGTGTTTTGCTTGGCCCATCTACTGTTATCTTCTGAGAGCAGAGTGCTTCAGGAGAACCTGGATCCTGCTGCACTCTACAATATTTTAAAATGCCAGGTTGTGCAAGACTTCAGGGACAGAGCATGAAAGATCTGGAGACTTTCTATGTCTGGAGACTTCCAGACGTAGACTGTACCACTCCATGCAGCCACATGAAACAGTTCCTGTATTAACCAATAGTATTCATGCACTGAGGTCCTTTCTGCTGCTCTGCAAGGCAATGATGGACCAATGAAGCTTTGGAAATCACTTGCCCTGGCAACTAAAGACAACATCATAGGAACACAAAATCATATTTTCCTACAGTGTTTCTGATGAGCAGGCTCCTAGAGCACTTCACGGAGTGAGTCACCCCTCTAAGGAGATTTAAGCAGGTTATAGATGGGATTTAGGGGAGATTTTCTTAATTTCCTTTTGTTAAACTCTCCCCTCTGCAGACTCCACCCAAAGGTAAGGAGTGACTAACTGGCTATGAGACAAAGGAGACTGCATAGGGACGGAGAGCAGTATTACCAGTGTGGAGGGTCAATACTACCAAACTTGCAGGTGTCAGGCATAGAGGAACTATTGAACAGTGATGAGAGCTGGACAGTTGTTTTGACCAATCTGCAGTACTTGGTTTGGCAGGCCTACCTTGGCCACATGGTAGCCAACTGCTACCAGAAGTTCTTCTGCTGAGAAATGTGGCCATGTTTGTCCATTTGGTCCCAAATTCTGTGGCTCACTCCAGCGACAGGCTGGGACTTCACAGTTCTTTGACATCAAGTCCAGACCTCAGGCTGCTAGCTGCTCATGTGCTTGGAGAGATTTTCTGGGGAAAAAAAAAAAAAAAAAAAAAAAAGCATTTGTTCTGACAAAGAGGGAATGGCCACATGAAGAGTTATCATAGGACCATAGAACGGTTTGGGTTGGAAGGGACTTTCAAAGATCATCTATTTCAACACCCAGGTAAATTACTGCCAGGGACACAGTGTGCATCTCCTCATTGGTAGTCTCCATTCAGCTGTGGGTAGCCAGGCACAGAGACCTGGCCAAAGCTCTGCAGCCTGCTGCCACCACCCCTGCCCCATCCCCAGCAAAGGGAACGAGGAACTCCTTCCCACCAGCTCAGGTTCATGGGGAGCTACCCTCCACCTGTCCCACCACTGTGGGATGATATGAGCTGGGGAAGGTATTTCTGAGAGCAAGAACCAAGGTTTATTTGTGGTCTGTTGGAGAAGGAGCAAATGAGGTATGCTGTGCTGGTCTGTCTTCAGATGACTGTCCCCATCCCTGAGACAGTGGTGCTCGCACAGAAAAACCCCTGACTGTGTGTAAAGAAGGATATTTCCAAATCAATAAATGAATAATAGAACCCATTTAGAAATTATATTTAATTAGAACATTTCAGCAAGGTATTAGAGCAATGTGACTATGGGCAAATGTGCACCAGCAGTAAATAAGCAGTATCTGGATTAATAGCAAAAGTACCAGGAACATTCTCCCATACGTTACTGTAATATGCCTATTTAGTGAATATCTTGAGTAATAAACTACTGTGTGCACCTTCTTATCACTTGTGCCACCAAGATTTTTCATCTATTGATACATCTTATTTTAAACAAAAAAGCCCATTCTTGGCTCACTGCTTTTATTATTTTACGGGAATTAGAGCTGTGAAATTGCAGTTCCAGTTTTTAATGAAATGAAATATTCTGCTCTCAAATGAATAGTTTGAACTGGTTTGTGCTGATGTAATCTAGCCTGAATCCTGTGTTTATAGAAGCTTAGTGACATGCTAGCTTGTATCGGTCGTTGAAATAGGATCTTCCTCCAGGTCTTGGTTTCAGTATCCCACCTTCAAGTCGATTAGTGGTGGGTGGGCACCAGACTGTAACACACACCAAAAAGACCCTGATATAGCAAAACTCTAGAATCTAGTTAAGCTTATGCTTGCTTTTCTGAGTGCAGAAAATGTGTTTCACCAAACTGGACCCCAAATAAACTCTTCAAGAGAAGAGGTAAAGCACAGACAAATGAAGGTGGGCAAAAGGGAATTCTACCCTTCTTTTCTATAGGGTTTACAGGGGTAAGATTTAAATGCGATCCCAAAGTTCCCCAGCTGGGGGGAAGGTGATGAGAGCTGGCACGGGGGGCAGGTGTCACTGGCAGGCTGCCCTGAGCTGGGCTGCGCAAGGACAAAGCCCGTCTCCTCTCCCACTGTTGGAGCCCGGGCACTGTGTGACCCCGGTTGCACGGCTGATGGCCAGACACCGCAGCCCCATGGCAGATCGTGTTCTGCCATGGAAGTCAGCGGCCATCACCGAGGGCTGCTGCTTCATCTGCTGCAGCCCTCTCGTGAGCAGAGCATTGGGCACTGCGTGGAGCAGGGGCTTCTGCTCTCATCCGAGGGGCTGGCAGTGCAAAATATTGCTAAGCAGAGTTAAACATTTTCGCTTCACCTGTGTTCTCATTTGAAAGTGTGGTTTTTATAAGGGCTGTTTTCCCTTTCCAGGAAGTCCCTTATTTTGAGACAACTCCCCCCGCAAAACCCCCCGCAAGTAACCCACAGAATAAAAGCCTTGGCCTTGAATAGACATGTTCTTTGCTGAAGAAAATGTTGATGAATTTTGTTTTCCATTTTCCATCCTGCTCTCAATAATGCCCATGTTCCTGGCATTACTAGACATTTTTCCCACCTCTCCTCTTTGAGGGCAGAAAGAGATTTTAGGGCAGGAAATCTTTGGAGCCAGAGCTTCAAGGGGAGCACAAATATTATGGGAAGACACAGAAGGCTTGTATGAAAGTGCTTCAGCTTAAAATCCCTGGACTTTCCCACTGTATCAGAGAACACCAGACAATTAACAGAGCTTCCACATGATGCAGAAATAATTTCTAAACTCCTGGACCTGGCACCCATTCCTGGATGTGGTACAGCGGAAAGAATGTTAATGACAAAACGGGAACACATAAGCATGAAAATAAATTCCCTATTACAGCCATTTTCTGCAATGTGTCCTAAAGAAATACTCCATGCTTAAAAATGTTTTTAAAAGGTAAAAGGGATTTGGAGCAAAGTTGACATCCCTCACAAAATAGTTTAACGTGTTGTCAGAAATATAAATAAAAAGTGTTAGTTTATAAAATAGAGTATTTGTTTGCTGGCTTTGCATACTCTGCTTAACACAGTCCCTTTGGTGAGTGTTTCCGGATAGTCATGCAACTTCCTGGTGTCATTTTTTGTTGTTGTTTTTCTCCTTTTAAATAAATCAACAGTCAGGCTACTGTCCCCGTCCTGTGGAACAAAGCTGAATGCTTTCAGTTGGTCCCTGGGCTGTTTACACGAATGACTTCAGAGGAAATGTTCTCACGTTGGCATAGATGGAACCACAAAGGTTCATTGAGATCAGACTGAAAAGTGGACACTGTGAAGCCTCCTCCAGCTGTCCCCCTGGCACCATTAGGAAGAGCGCTTCCGAATTGCCTGCGAAGATCTAGCAGACAGATTCAAAGGAGGGTTGAATTTTCCTAATCTGACTCCATGTGCTTCGTTAATACGATTCCTTAAAAGTCCCCCTGAGAAGGCCCAACAACCGAAATCTGTAAACCAGGCCGCCCACCCCAGGTGATATATGTGCACTTTGGCTGCATTAATCCTGCCACACAAATAGGTTCCATGGAGGTGACTGAGAAGGAGGGGGAAGATTGCTGGAATGGGCTGAAGCAGAGACCACGCGCAGACTTCAGATGCAAAGCTGAGCGAGGGAAGCACTGGGCTGAGCCCAATGGGTATTTCCAAGTTACTCTGACTTTACCTTGTATGTAGTGAACCTTCTGTTCCTACACATATCCAGATGTTTAACTTTATTCCGTAAGCTGCCCCTATGGAAAAGCTTAGCCCTGTTGAGTTCTAACACCAGTATGCAATGTGCAAAGCTGCAGAAGGTACAAATCAGGGATGAATTTGCCCCTTTATTCCTTTCCTCGTGAATATACTGAGTTTAACCCTCTTTTCTCTTTTCAGGCTTTATTCAAATCAGAAACAACCATGACTGGAAGAGTGCTGCAGGTAACAACAGTACCCGTGCTACGCCAGCATTTCTAGCTAAAGAAGCGGCAGCGTTTCCTTCAAGGCTCTGCAGGCAGCCAGGGTGCTGCTGTTCCCACGCCATCGTGGCTTTGCACCTCCTGGGTCCCAAGCCTGTGCAAGTATTCATCCCTGGGCTCCAGCTACCTCTCAGTGTGGCCATGGAGATACCTTCACTTTCTTTTAAGATTATTTATGTCTTCTGTGCAGCAGTGTGCTCATTGATAGAAGCAAGTTGCATGCTCCTGGGAAGACAGAAGCATATTACAACCAAGTTAGCTGACGTGTGCACAGGGACTAGTGTAACTTGAGACATTTGTGCCTTTCTGTTTGGTGTTTTTGTGACAGTACTCCTCTGGTTTTCTTACTGCACCTCCATTTTTCAGGCTTGGAGTGTTTGACACAGCTCCATGTGAGAGAAACCAGGACTCTGAAAGCGGATGCTGTAAAAATTGCATGTATGCAGGGCAACCAGGAAGCCAGTGCCACCAAGCCCCTTGGAGCATCCTCTAAGGAGAAGGAATAGATGCAGCTGTGTGGCTACAGCAAAAGAAAAAGCCTTGCCCCTGATCCCAGAAGTCCCTGATCCTCGGGTGATGCAGTGTCTCAGTGTACCTGGAAATACTACTGATGTTATTTTAACTTTGCAATGTTCATCGCAGTTCCAGGATCTGGAAGGAGATTAACATCAGGTCTCTCACTTGCCTCTGGGATCCATGAGGAACCCCCAGAAGCTGCCCCAATGCATGTGTTTTGAGAGTGTACAGGCTTGAGGTTCAAAGGTTTCCTTTGAACTGCCAGCCATTACATTAAAGGACGACAGGATAAAAAAACCGCACAGCCAGAGACATGGATTTTCATTCAGTCTCAGATACTGTGGCACAGCACAGCAAGGTGAGCTCATCAGACATGCTCATCTCGCCAAAATACAGTTTCCTAGTACGGCAGATATTTTTCTTAAAGTACATGACTTACTCAGATTTTCCTTTGAAGAAGCAAATCTGGGACCGAGGAGTCAGGCTGGCCCAGCGCCTGCACAAATGGCGGAGCTCCTGCCACACTCTGCAGGTGGCTCTGGGGTAACAGGGAGGTTTCGCAAAGCCAAGACTCTGCTCAGCTTACATTATGCCTCCCACGGTACGTCCCCATACTGCAGCCGAAAATCCTATCCTTGAGAAGAACTTATTGATTTGGCAGAGGATTAGAAGATGAGGCAGCATACCTATGTCCTGACTCACCACCACGGCAGAAATCTTGCATTTCCTATGAGGCTTACTATCATGGCCAACACAGAATGAGCAGGTCGACATTTCAGTCACTGAAGAGACTCCTTGACAGCTTTCAGTGTCTTTTTGACACGCTGATGTAATACTGCCCTTCAGAGAAGCACAATTTGCAGCATCTACAGCTCATAAATCACTGGTATGAGAATTATTAGTTAGAAGACTTTCTAGAGAACCAAACGTCCAGGAAGATGCCTACTAAGTCTTTATTGGCAGGCAATTGTGAAAAATTTTATTTTCTACATAGCTAAAATACCCCAAATGTTTCAGCCTGGCAACAGGTCACAGATCGCAGAGAGATTTAATGTCAGAACAGACTTAATGCTATGTTCAGATTTCAGATCTGAACTTCTGCTGCCTTATATCTTCAGTGATATTTTCTCTCAGGCAAACTGGAGGCCAGCTCTACCATCTGGAAAACCCTAAGTGTCCTGCCAAGTGTAACATGGATGAGAAAACAATTGGCTGCCAAGAGAAATTGGGGAGTAGCATCAGTGAATCCAGCAAGTTTCTTGAGAGACCTGTTGTCTTACTGACGAGCTCTGTGGCATACTGAACAGTGGCTGAAATGGAAACATGGAAGGTCCAGCATCCTCCGGCACTGGTGCCCGTGAAGAAGGACAAAATGGGTTACTGCCACAAGCTGGTCCATCTTGGCTAGTGATGTGGAGTGCATCTGCAGCCTTTTATTTTTATTTTGATGTGTCAGCTAAGCGAACAGAAAGCAAATAAACTGGCAGACATCTCACATAAGAGCAGAAAAGAGCTCTCCAGTCATCAGAACAGAGACCTCTATTGTATTTACTTGCAAGATTGTTATTTTTTCAGGTGAAACAGTGCATGAGACTTTCGATGTCAAAGTGCTTGTGAAACAAGTTTGTGTTTTGTGCTTCATTTCATAAAAGTCATTAAGGAGGAGGGTCATGTTTTTCCTTTCTCTCTCTCTATCTCAGAAAGAAATTCCAGGGTCGGTTGTTTTATTTCCTGGGGAGAGGGGTGTTGCAGAGAAGAGATCAGTGAAAATCACAACGATCTTGGAAGAAGTTCTTTTGTGTATCTGGTGTCTATACGTGGAAGAAACCAGATGCTGTAAGACTTTCCCAATTAGGACTGTGGCATGGGTGAAATAAGCAATTCTTCTTTCTCACAGATAGCTGTAGCCCCAGTTCATTAATCAGCCATCACTCAGACAGGCTCCAGCGAGGAATGCTGATAGCATCGCGGCCGGAGCAAGCAGGCTGCAGCAGGGAGAGCGATGCTGACAACACCCTGTGCTGCAGCTCCCACTGCGGGGGCTACCAGCATCAAACCCTGCCATGTCTCAGCACTTTTCTATATCCTAAAAGTGAACTACAGGCGATCTCAGATCTGGCTCTGAACTTTTAAACAAAGGGACCTTTAATGTCTCAACAGGACAGAGCCAGGAGCCCCTGCAACCTATATGAAAGGCTGTCATAATTAAAACCAAACAGAAACTGTCTGAATTCCTTATTAAGGACACTTACTAGAACAACTTTAACCCCTGAGTAGCCTAGAAAGCTTTTAATGTTTACAGATGTTGATGGAAGTGTATATGCAAAGGTTTTCTTGGTTAGTGCCCAGGGGCCAAATTTGGAGCTGGTGTAAACTGAGGGTGGGATGCCGCGGCTGTGGCTGACCCAAAAACATGGCTTGTTTTAGTGTCTTTCTTTGTCCTTGTCATACCTGAGAAAATAGAGGTGAAAAAGAAAATTAAAAAAGAACAACCAAACAACGAATTGGAAATCTGTTTCCTTATTTGCAAATTAATTTTCTGGGTTATTTTCAGTTATTGGAATTGGACGAACTCCAGAAATATTTATCTTCATCTTTCTATTGGGGAAAAAAAATGGTACGAAAGCATTCTGCCACCTCTCATGTGGTATTAACAGATCTGATGCAGTTAGCTCATGTGGTATTTATGGGTAAACATAGATAAACATTCAGTCTCCAAAACTACTAAATTCCCTTATAAACAGGAACAAAAATTACACCGAACATTATTTTCTCTGTTGCCAAACCACAAATAAATTCAAATACCCTTCTAAGCTAATAACATTTCCAGTATTCTCTTGAGTGTGAAATTTAAGCGTCAGGAACGGTCACAGTAAAGCACATTCAGAGTATTTCTTAGACAGGCATGAAGGCTGTTAAAGAAACGGCAAAACTGGATCTGTGACTTTGTTCAAGAAAAACATGATCCCTTAATCAATTGAGAATGTGTGGGTGTCATTAATTCAAGATAATTAATGTTATAACTCCTTTTTTCTCTGCATTTTCAGTATTAGGAAACAGATTGATTTGAAAATAAACCAAGATTTTCTGTGTGTATGTGTATACATGCCCATGCATGTATGTGTATACTTGTACATATATATGCAAATATTCTCAGCTTGTTACATTAAGCTTTTTAGCTGCAAAACATCCATTGAAGGAAGTTATAAAAAAAAAAAAATTAATATGACTTTACCAGATAAAACCAGTTGCATATGAATTTGAGGAAATTCCCTTCAGATATAAACCAAAATGCCTTCGTTACCCCCTACATTAAAATCGCGTGAGTTCAGACAAGCACCAACAATCCTTCCACAGCTAAACCGTTGTTGTTAAGAGATAAGGACATGGATGGAACAGACCATTGTGACTGGGAAAAAGCCTGACACTGCAAAAGAAATGGCAAAGTATTTACAGAAAATAAAATTCAAGGCAAAGCCAAAGTATGGTTGTCAACATAGATCATTTCCCAGTAACAAGGTTCAGTGCCATTGACATTATATGCTGTTGAAGTCAATGCCATCCCCCAAATATTTACAGTGCATGAAGGAGAGTTATTGTCGGCCAGAAAAAGGTCACTTTTGGGCGAGGGGTGCAATTACGCCTTTTGCAAGGGATTCACTGCCTCCACGCTGGTGCCTTGCAAATGCACCCAGGGTTTGGTGCTGCCCCATAGCGGAGTGGTGCCAAGCAGGTCCCTGGCTGATGCCAGCCCCTGGTCCCCATGCTCCTGGGTGCTGTGCACTGCTCCCAGGGGACATGGAAGGGCACTTCCCAAAATACAAACTGTCCACTGTCACACATCTGCCTGACGGAAGTCTGCACCTCCCCTGGAAAAGGGCGAATGGCATCCGCACCTCGGCACAGGCTGCAGGGGACCGCCTGTGTGGGGACACCACACTCCCATGGGGACGCCTGGGGATGCAAACCCCCACCCCGGGCAGGGCTGTGCTCCTGCGAGCACAGGGCCCCCCACCAGCCCTCCTGTGCCTCCGGCTGAGTTAGCAGCTTCTTCAAAGCCAGAGACGCTGCTTCAGGAGGTCTCATCAGATGCAGGCATTAGTCTGGCTGACTTCAAAGACCCACAGGAAATGTCACAACACAATACCTATTTTTAGGCTGCTGTTCTTGTCAGATGTGCTGTGATGCTACCTAGCCAGTTTCAATGCAAGCGAGACTTGCTACCATGTGTTTTCAAGCACACTGCCGCATTTAGAGATGCTGATGTCAGGAGACTGAAATATTGGGAAAGTGAGCGGAAAACAGGCTTATGTGAAGGAAGATTTGGGTCCTGATGTCTGGTACACTTGGAAATGGGCTTTCTCTTCCCCAAAGTGGTATAGTGCCTGTTACCCTTCAGGTTTTCCTCAGAGAACATAACCGGTGTCCTCAGGACCGATTCAGCTGACCCATCCCTCAGCTGGTAAGAGGGTGGTGACAGAGGTGCACTGAAATCTGAGTCCTCAGAAAAGTTGTGTAGCTGAGATGTTTCCATCAAGCTGGCATGGCCCTAGAAGCAAAGGACAGCCTACCCCTGCCCCCTTCCAGCCAGCCGGCCATCTCTGGTGGGAACTCTTTGCACTGCATTGCGGTACTAGTTCATGTCAAAGGGACATACCTCATCCTCAGTTAGACAGACACAAAGGCTCCCATCGGTACCCCAGGGACAAGCTCTGATCCGCAGTGTTTGCGCACCGCCACTGCTGTGCAGAGTGGGAAAAATATTCCCATAGCGTGTGGAAGACTACTCAAAGCAGCCACGGAGATACGTTTCATTGTAATACATAAATTAAGGGAAGAGTTTAGAGTTCATAAATAGTCTAATTAACCTAAATCCTTTATTTTGCTTTAGCTGTAAGAAGCTCTGGATTCTTAGCTAGTTTTTCTTGCCAAACAAAATCTTTCTTGCTGCTTCATTACTGACCCAGCAAAGTTAAGTGGTGTCATTTTTATTGAAAAAACATGGTCAAGTGTGTCACAAACTGAGAAGCAGTAATGTAATTTGCTACTGCTCTGCTTCAAGCGCTAAGAGAGAACACAAACAAGTTTAGCTAAAAAATGAAGACCGCCAAAAGCTATGTTTCTGTTCTCTATTGGCTGGGTTTTGGAGATGAAAGAGGGAGAATACTGTATTTGAAACTAAAAAGGCTTACAAATATAAATCAAAATCTGCCTGCTGTGCAGCATTGAGTTAGTACTTTCCTGAATCTGTTGTTGTTGTGCTGGCTTTATCACAGGGCCGATCTTTTCATTTTGTTTATATTTTCCTAATGCAAATTGTGACTTCTACCCTGGGAACATGACAAAATCTTTCTTCACAAATGCAAAGAAGACAGGAAACTCATGGTTCCCACAAAGCAGCTTTGACTCTTACTGGATGTGATAATTTCGTTAGCAGGATCCCAGACACCATAGCATGGATCAGCGAGTCAGACTAATAAGCCACAAGGGTTCCTGTCCACCCATGGAAGGTGGCTCATCTGAGCAGGGTCCAGTCTGCTCTTTGTCATCCCGGGCCAAGCTGCGCAGCTTTTTCTTGCTTAGCGTGAGTTTCACAGAAGCAGATACGGGATCTCAGCCTCTGCCTTTCTTCCACCACTGGCAACTCCAAAATAGGACTCCTGATCAGTTGTCTCCAGCCGATCCCAGGAGATGCATTAGCTTGTGCAACTGACTGCTCAGCCCCTCTAATCCCCGCTGTGCCTGCGGAGCGGTGCAGACACCCCTGCCCTGGTCCATGGCCAGCCGGGACGCCAGCAGCAAGCTCGCTGGAAGCAGCAACCTCTGCAGAGCAAACCACCAGAGTATTTACCCAGCTCCTTGGGTGGGTTTTGCATCCAGCAGAGTTTTGTGCTCTCCCAGCCATGCTTCTCCTACGCCCTGAGCTGCCTGGTTTCAAGCACACCAAGGTTTATCTGCTCCATGTAGCAATGGTGGCAGCCACCTCAGTTTGACAAAGTGTTCAGCCTTTCCAAGGAGCACATTTCCTTGTGAAGCTACCATAGTATATTTGCTGGTGCCCCTAAGTCCTGGATCGCTGTCTTAAATAAGGTCTTCAGACCCTAGAGTTGTGTAATGGCATGCCCTCACCATATTAACTTCCAGCTCCTAATCTCTTGTTACTTCTATGTCAAACGATGCTACAAACGAGCAAGTCGAAGCTGTTCTGTGGCTGACCACCTGGTACCAGAAGAAAGCACATGCTGATAAGATATGCTGTGTTACAGTGAAGGCGTTGCTGAGATTTATGTTTAGTGTGTAGGGGGTTGACCCCTTTTATACCAAGGAAAGAAAAACAGATCCAAGGCAAAATAGTCAGGGCTGGATATTAGTGTGATATGGGGCCTGCCCAATGGCTCAGCTTTTCTCCTGACACATGACAGCATGTTTTCATAAAAATGGCCAGAATTACCTTCTCCATGGCCACCTACTCACTGCTCCTCAGAGAGAATCCCATGCATTTACAGGTTACAGCTTTACCAAGTGGGTCAAGAAAAAGGCTGGAAATCTTCTTTAGGATCAAATTGCCCTCAGTCTATACGGATTGGGCCAAAACCTATCTAAAATTTCAATTACGAGGCAATGGGCTCATCATTTGTCTGTACCAAGGTTTGTCAGTCAGAGGAGCTCAGCTCTTGGTGCTTGTCTTTGCTTAGTCCCTTAGTTTCACTACAGGTGGACATGTGTAAATTGCTCCAGCAACATGTAAAACCATGGAGGGGTTTTTTAAAAGCCTGATCGTTAGACGCAGGAAATAGAAAGGTTGGTGAAATGGGACCTAATTAATTATGTCTATCATACATGGAAGAAGTAAAATGAAAATGTGAATTGCTGAAATGAACAATAAAGTGAACCTTTGTTCAGGATTAGAAACAGGCAGTTGGGACCAAATTATACAATGCAATTTCTGAGTACATGGATCCTGCAGGAATAAACGTTGTGCAAAAATAAATCTGCTGCATAGAAAGTAATATATGAGTTAGAACACAAAGGATTTGGACTCCTAACAAAAAGGTATTTAGAGACTAATACCAATGTTGGCTGTCGTTCAAAGCCTACCCATTGAAAAGAAAATAATAATAGATTAATAACATGAAATGTTATTGAACGGATGATGCCAGTAGGATTGGGAACAAGGAAATGTCACAGGTCTCCTTTCCTGCAGGAGGGCTCTGATGCCCATTATGGGCTGCCAGAAGACAGATTCCCCATGAGGCTTGGGATCTACATCCCCCTCCTTACCCCATCTGTGCTGGGAGCTGAGGTGAGAGGGTGCCAGGCTGTGTGGTGGAGGAGCAGCTGGCACCTCCTGTACAGCGTGAGTACCTGGCCTCAGGAGCACAGACTGGGCTGCGCTGCCCAGCACTCAGACTGGGTCCAGAACAACGCACAGCAGCTCCTGCCCAGCTGGGGTTTCTGCTCCTGCAAAACAAAACCTGGGGATGGGAAAGACCAGCAGAAAGTGGCAGTTTGAGGAGCATTGGGCCTCCAACATGCTTTCTGCATGGGGCAAATATGTGGACGACACCCCGGTTGCCTTCTTTGAGTTTAAATCCAGTCATATTGTATTTCTATGCCAGCAGAAGAAGGAAGGAAGGAAGGAAGGAAGGAAGGAAGGAAGGAAGGAAAAGAAAGAAAGAAAGAAAGAAAGAAAGAAAGAAAGAAAGAAAGAAAGAAAGAGAGAAAGAGAGAAAGAAAGAGAGAAAGAAAGAAAGAGAGAAAGAGAGAAAGAGAGAAAGAAAGAAAGAAAGAAAGAAAGAAAGAAAGAAAGAAAGAAAGAAAGAAAGAAAGAAAGAAAGAAAGAAAGAAAGAAAGAAAGAAAGAAAGAAAGAAAGAAAGAAAGAAAGAAAGAAAGAAAGAAAGAAAGAAAAGGATATCTTTTGTCAGTTCATTCCCAGGCTCTTAAGTCATGGGGTTAGGGCTGTGGTACTAGGCAGCCGACATTTCTGTAGCAGCAAAGATGAAAGTCAGACAAAATAATCCAAAGAAGTGCTTAACTGTGACTATTAAGTCCCAAAGGATTTATCAGAGTTTACTTTCCTCTGACTTCTAGGAGAGACTTCGGCTGAAGTCCATTAAGCAAATTAAAAAGCAGAAGGAAAATAAACACAGATTAATGGAGATAGGAATTTTATGAAGGAAACAGCCAGACCTTGTGACAAAGCTCCTGGGCTGCTATTCAGGTTTTAAGGCCCCCAGACCTTATAAATGGAGGAGATTATTCTCTTCACGTTGCCCTGCTGGTAGTCGTAAAAGAGAGTTAATAGAATTTTTTTTCCCCCACTGAGAAGTCCTGTAGAAACTCGAATAATAATATAATCCATAATGTTTCAGTTCAGTGCGTGACATGCAGCTATTTGTTCCTTTGTTTCCAGGCAGGGAATCAAGCTGTAAATCTTGTGGTGACACAGATACTGTACTGGCTCTGTGGCATTTTATCTCCTGCTGAAACTGAAACCCATCTGAGCAGCTTCCCACACAATTAGGGACTTGCATGTCAGAACAACTAGGCAGGATTTCTGTATTTATTACTTTGGCATCATGATTAATATTTAATCCAGAGGAGATATCACAGACATGTTTGAAACCTCATTTTGCTTGTTAAAAAATACTTTGAAACTAAGAAGATGAGCAAATTATGTCATTATGGAGTCCTGTTATTTATTATCTTTAGATAGTTTAAATTAAAGCAAATGCTCCCATAAGGGGGAGATTCCTTCCGCTGCTCCTCTTCTAAGTGATTTTCTAATTTTCATCGGGTTTATTAGTGTTCATGGCCAAAAACAAAGAGATACCAGAATGGTAAGACATGAGTGAATAAAGATCTATGCCTTGCTGTGTGGCCAGGCCCTGGTTCAGCCGTGCGGTGGTACCAGCCTGTAGGGCAGAAGTGGCTTTCATTGACTCAGCTGGAGATGCCAACATGCCAGGAGCAAGCACTAACCACTCTGGGGTGTACGGAAAACCTCTTCATGTCCTCACCACAAACCTGAGGAAAACAGGCAGGTTCATGCTTCTTTCCAGCTTTGACTGGAAGATGATCTTTCTAATTGTCTTTACAGCATCTAACCCAGTACAAGTGTGTAATTCGTCACTTGCCTCTGCTCATCGATTGATCTGTGTGATAATTCTTCTTTTGCCACTAATTCATGGGCAACCCCCTATAGAACTTAAAAACATTTTGGACACAAATTCACTTGAATTTTGTTCCTGTGAGCCCACCTCTGGCTGGCTGGAGGCATTAGAAACAGTTCTGCTATTATTCTTGGTAAGAAGGTGCTATTTCTCTGTCTGTGAAAATATCCTGCAACATGAGCTTAAAATATAAAATATACTCCTTTTGGTAGACTCACTTGCAGGATTAGTCTTCAGGTGAAACAGAAAATGAACGCTAAAGGGCTGTCCCTGAAAAGCACAACCACAGCTATGATGGTCCCTGGCTGTGCTGGATCCCTGTTCCCATGGCGTGGGGCAGGATTCGTGGGGCTTCATCCCCAGGTGACGGGGTAGCGGGGGTTCTGGAAGGGCGAGCAGTTGCCAGGGGACATCCCTCTGGGATGCCCACCCCAGGCCTGGCACTGAGCCCTGTTCCTGGAGGTACTGATTTCTCTACGTATACTTGTTTTTTTATTAAGCATCCCCTGTTGCCATTGCCTGCAGAGGATGATCACCAGGGGCAGCATCACAGGCGCCCCTCGTGCCCCTTGCCTCTGCCCCTTGCTCTGCAGAGGCAAATGTCTCTGGCTGCACGGGCACCCGGGCAGAGCCTGCCGGGGCTGTGGGACTGCACTGCACTGCATGGCACGGCCAGAAAGCAAACCGCCTGGCAGCTTTGGTAAAAGAGGGTGCACAGGGAGGAGGAATGGAAGAAAGGAGGGGTGAGAGAGAAATAGCCCCAAGGAAAGGATTTTAATTCTGTCTTTTAAAGCACAGATTTGAAGTCTTTCCTCGGACAAAGTCCCTGGACTTGTAGGATGTGACTCACTGTGCATGCTGGTCATTGTCTGAAAGGCTGATGTGCAAACCGGGGCGAAGGGTTAGTGAGTTTGGGTATGGCTTCCCAACAGCAATGAGGTCACTGCACATCCCGGCTTCTGCTCGGGGGCTGACCAGCACCAGGGTAAGAGGCCGAGATGTCTGAGCAGCTAAAGCATGTAACCCTTCCCTCAGTGGGTCCCATTTGTCGGCTTGCCAGTTCCCACGGGACACCTGACCTTTCACCACTAATATAAGAAAACTGCAAAACGGCAATGCCTGAAGCTGTGTTTTCCACGTCTGCACAAACAAAACTTGTTTGTGGCCTGGGCTGTCCGGCACAGCCACTGCGTACGTGCATTCCTGCAGTCATGGGTGTGCACACCCCAACGGCAGGCGGGAGCAGCCTGGGGTCACCAGAGCCAGCCATGTCACTACCTGCTGGGGAGCTGGCCTGGGACATCTAACTGTGCTTTACTGCCTGCTTACACCTTGTTTTTGCCATTTGCCCTAGGGATCCCAGTACGTGAGGACCAGCAGCCCTCCAGGAACGAGGCCTCCCCTGCTGCTGCTGGCCTTGCTGATCACAATCACCAAAGCCAAGGTGTTCAGCTGACTCACGTACTCCAGGAAGAGGGGCTGGATGGCTGTGGAGGCTACCACCTTGCCAACTGCGAGTTTCAGTCCCCTGTGTGCCTGTCCTGCCCAGCTGCTGCCGTCCCCATGGATGGCAGCTGTGGCACAACCTGAGTATCTTCTGCCCCTGCTCAGGGCTCTGCATGGCCTTTTACGAGACACCTTCAACATGGCAGCTCAGAGCATCAAAGTGGATGGCAGCGCTGACCACGGCATCTTCCAGATCAGCAGCCAGCTGCACTGACGACCGCAGCCCCTCAGATAATTGCTGCAGGATGGCTTGCAGGGGTACCACAGCACTGCCCCTCCAGAGCCAGCCCTAGGACAGAAGGCAGCAGCCCGAGCCCTCCCACTCTGCCCAACTTCAACCCCTGGCCAAAATGGAGCCGTGGGGGCATGCGGGGCCCAACCTGGGCAACTCAATGCCTGTGGTTGCAGGAAGTTGCGGGTGATGAATGACTGGGTCCAGCTCCTGCTCTTTCAGTCTGTGCAGGGTGTGGGTAGCCCCACTGACTCCTGGGGCTGGGGAGTGAGAGGCCACAGCCATTGCCAGAGGAGTTTCTCCCAGGCGCCATAGCATCGCTGCCTCCAGGCCTTCTCCCTGCACCTCTGGGCCATCTCCCTCCCCTTGCCCCGTATCCATCCTTTCCTCTCCTGGGATACTCTGGGTGTTTTGACTGTGGGTGGAAGATAAGCAGTTCGGATTTGGGTGGGTTGTGATGTGGGGCTGGATGAGATAAATGCATCCCCCAGGTTGTGGAGTCAATAGCTGGGGAAGCGATCACCTGAGGCTGTATTGCTGCTGGGCAGATCCAGGCCTTGGCTCAGGGTTTGCCACTGGTGGGGAGTTACCAGGCAGACATGAGAAGGGTTTTGCTGTATCTTACCAGCAGACATCCTGCTATACAAGAAAACCCAAGGTCTAGGAGGCTGGGTCTGGACCTCCCGTTACTGTTCAGACCAAAACCTCCTTTCCAGATAGGCAGAAAAGCTCCCTAATAGTGTGGATTTTTTTTTCCAGCAGAGCAAGGAGGAAAGGTCTGCCTCCCATATTTCCCCTTCCTTCCATCTCTCTCACATGTGGCTACAGACGCAGTCACACCAGCATTTGCAGGAGAAAACATATATTTATGGTTGTTGCTGGCCATGCAGAAGCAGATGAGGGTGCCTGCCTGGGAGCATTCAAGCATGGGGGGCTGATGGCAGCCTGGCACTGGGGAGAATGAGCAGCATCCAGCCTCTTACCGATGCCTGGGGCTGCTCGAGTGCCCGGTCCTCCCTGCACCTGGTGAGGAAAGCTGCTCCTGGCTGGTGTCCTGCCCTCAGTGAGCTCATGGGGCTGTGCTTCTCTCCCTGCAGATCTGCTGTCAAGTAACATAACTGATGACATCATCTATGCCAAAAGAATTGTGAGAAACCCACAAGGAATGAATGCCTGGTAAGGGGGCTTTGGGAATGGTTTCTTTGGCAGGGATTATGTGTGTTTCTGAAGGTTCATGGCTGCCCACTGCCCAACTATCACACAAAGGCAGCACAGCTGCACCAAAGAGGAGGAACCGCAACTTCAAGGCTTTGCAGATGGTTGGGAATGGAGACACAAACTTGCACTGCTTTGGTCTCTGCAAAGTATCTCACAGGAGAGACAAGGGAGGATGAAGCAGAGAAAAAAATGTTTCAGAAAAAAATCTCAGGTGAAAAATAAATGGTCGGTAAACAGCCCACCAGCTAGTAGGTTAGCCCTTGAAGATTTGTCTCTGTCTTATGCTTTCAAAGTCCTTGAAAGAGCTCCTTCCCCCAGTTTTTGCTGTCTCTTATCTTAGCTGGAAGCACCTAGGATGGAAGCAATTCTTCCCAGAGCATTTGAGAGCATTAATCACTGAAATATCCTCATGAATCTAGATGGCAGCCCTTGCCTGGGACTCTGGGCTGCTGTAACATAGGAAGCCTGTAAAGGTAGAGTAACCAACAGGCTGAAAAAACATAAGTGGGGGTAGAAGACAATTCCAATGATCATATAAATATGTGTTGTCTGAAGTCCCAAGGCATTTTGTGCAAAAATAGTGGCACTAACCACTGAATCCTGAATACGTTCCAAGTTGAGGGACAAGATTCTGCCTTCAAATTCCCCCCGCCCCCTCCCCGCCATTGCCGTTGGACTCATTAGCCGTTTTTGCTTCCTGTGGTGGATGGCTGTGAAGCCTGGCTCACCGCAAAAGCAGCAGTTTCTGAATAAAGTTGAGGTAAGTAATTTGTGCGGCATACAAGCGAACAGTCTCAGGGCCCCTGTGGTGAGCATTGCCGTCACAAGGTCCACTGCATGCTCAACACACTGTGCTCAGCTGTGGTGTACCAGCAAAGGAGGGACCCTTGCAGTGGTAGGAGGTGGCAGGACCTGCCGTTGTGATTCATTGTTCCTGGCCAGGATTTAGAGAGAGCTTAGGTGGCATCAAGGGACAGCGATGGCTGCAGTCCTTGATGCAAGAGGGTCTGCAAGTCCTTCTCTAGGGCTAGAGATGGGAGGTCTCTCATTGGGAAGGACCCTACAAAAACACAGAGCCTGCTCATATTGGGTATGAATTGTATCAGTCTAGTACCTAAATAGTCTCCCTTTCCTTCTTCTGTCCTCAGGGGCAGGAGGGTTGGGCAATGCACTGCAAGGGACGAGACCTGTCTGAGTGGGTGAAAGGATGTGACCTGTGAGAAAGTCCCCACCTCAGCTCCACTGCGGCCGATGGGGGCTGCCTTTCCTCTCCTGCAAGGGGAGAGCTTCCCCCTCACTGCACAACACTTCTCAGTTAGTATTTGCAAACCCAATGCATTCCACCAAGGTATAAAATAACTTTAACAATATAGCATGTTTTTCTTGAAAAAACCCCAAAGTCCACTTTTCATTTTCAGATGTGTTTTAGGGTCCAGCCCCAAAAGATTTTCCCCAGGGGCTTTTTTGTACATGTTTGAATGGGGCAAGGGGGTGAGGATCAGGAGCTGGGTAGATAACAGTACCCTTGGACACAGCTGATTTCTCTGGAGTTTCCAAAGAAACTGAAAAAGGGAAGACCTCAGAAAAGGGTGCAAATCTGCAAGCTTTGCAACACCTTTCATTTATACATTTGTAATAGAAATGCATCAAAACACAGCCTCTTACTAGGTAAAACTCAGCAATGTAAGCTGTCCCTGTGGAAAGTGAGTGCTGCACAGCCCTTTCACAACTGCCAGGGCAAAGGAGGCCTGGTGGTGGTGGCTGTCACCACAGATGAGCATTAGCTCTATCTGTTGTTTTCTTTGAACGCTTGGGAAAGTGTAAAAATACAAAGGAGTATTTTTTTATTATGTTGTGGTGGCTGTTCTTGTCTTTAAAAGGAGAAGAGAAAAAAATCAGAGCAACCTATTTTTTGTCAGTAGATGGGGTCTGAGTCAAAATCTTACCTTCTAACACTGCCGAGCTTTGAAATCCAAGCCTAGGTCTAGAGATGTAAGCCAAGGGTGGACGCTTTAAATGTGTGATGATCACCACTTCACCAGAAAAATTTCCTTTAAATCAAAATGCCAGATCCTAACAGAAAACATACTTTAATGTTTGGAAGATCCTGCTCATTCCTGTTCTAAGGATAATCTGGGGCAATTTCTATACAGGATCAGGAATTAAGGCCGAAATTTTCATCTGTGACTTAGTTGCACATTTTCTGTGTTTTCCGGAGATGGTGGGTATCTCAAATACTTGAATGTTAGTGCTAGAGTCCTGGAGCAGATATGGAAACACAGGGGAACAGTGTTCACTTCTAGATGTGATTGGCCACAGTTCTGTCAAACCACGTCCCATAGAAGCTCTGTTATCTTCCTCAGCAAAGTATGTAGTTGACTTATGGCAGAGCTCTGAGGACACAGGGCGGCTGCCTTGTGCAAGGTGTGACAGATAGCCTATGTCTTCCCTCTCACTTAGGGAAAAAATCTAGGTGTTCATCTTCACTTTTACTTGGAAACTGGGAAAGGACCTTGCTTTGAACTATATCCATCTGAAATCCCAAGAAAGGCAGAGAGTATGTTTTCCTTGTTTTCTTGATGAAAGCAAATTTTCCGTTTATTTCTAGGAGGTAGTATTTGCAGGGGAAATTTGGTAATCCTTATGAAAAAACAGTATCCCCCAGTCTGCAGCCCCCCTGGTGACACGAGGACTGCAGGTAATCTGGCACACTGTCATGTCTGAGCACTGTAAGTACTTGAGGACCTTGCCAGCACACATGGACAACAGGGATCATGAGATCATCTATAGGCACATTTTAGAGGAACAAGAAACCTCCTACCAAGGTAAAAACAAATTAAATAAAGGGCCCGATCCTGTTTTGCTATGAATTTAAAGGAAGTTTTACCACCGATTTTAACAGCAAACAGGACTGACCTTGTAGGGTATGTCATCAAACAGCTCCGGATTGCTTGAGAGTATTTCAACACTTCCATTATACGCCCCATCTTTCAAACTTGGACATAAATATTCACTTGGCAGAAATCTCAGCCTACAAGCAAATTAGGAGATTTGTTTTTAACATTTTTTCCACTCACAAAGAAAAAAAAGAGAGAGAGAGAAAGCTCTTCTTGGATTTTTTTAAGTTACTGCTGCTATGCTGTAACATTTACTGTCTTTGCACTACCCTACCTCAAAAAATCAATTCATTCATTCTTAAAGAAAAAAAATGCAATGATGTTGAAATCACTGTTTTCAGCTGCAAAGGAGGTAAGTGATACCAGAGGATCAGTCAGCAGTCAGGAAGATAATGCTAGAACAGGGACGGTCATGTGGCTGATGTGCAGCCTGTGGGCCATGAGGGCTTACGAGCCATCAGGCCATGGCTCACAGCACCAAGAGCAGGGCTATGTGTGACCAGAGTTGCTGGGTGATCCATGTGCATGCATGGGGATGGAGCAAGGCAGCTGGGGCTGATGGAGGCAGTATTATGTACCCCCCCCAAAACCCAGCTGTGTGTCCAACCAGCCAACCCTACAGTGAAGCTGGGGGCTTTGCTGTCATCTTCTGGAAAGCTCTTTGAGACCAAATTATCTGTGTAGCTGCTATAGGCACTTTAAAGTGCTGGTATGAGGTTTATGAGATCAGAGAAGAGAGCTGGTCCTTTGCTCCATGATCTCCTCCATGATCTCCAGCTCTGCACCCCCAACTCCAATGAACAAAGCCAGAGATTCCAGGTCCAACTGCACTGTGAATGCAAGAGACATCCCAGAGCACCAACACGTCCCTGCCAAAGGTACAAACAGCAAATGCAGTTTCTCTGTTTGCTTTGCTACTGGCCAAATACCACTACCTTCTTCCAACCTGAGTATGCAGCCAGATTCTTGGATCCTGCAGATTATATTTATTAGGAGAAGAAACTGAAGATGAATTTAGCTATTTCCTCCATGCAATCCCCTTTCTTTACAGAGTTATGCAGAGCGTACCAGGCACAGGACAACTCATGCAACCGGGGGCAATTATTTCTTTCCATTCAAAACGAAATATCTTCTGGTACCCTCCCAAATTGCTCCTTCTGTCAAAGCCATTCTGTGTGGTCTGGCATGCCAGCTGCAAGCCTGCCTCTCTTCTACATCTGTTTCTAGGCTCTCTGCATCCCTCTTTTACACACGCACAGACACACACCCAGATATATACCCCACCACCACTGGTCCCCTGCGTGTGCAGGCTGGGGGCAGGTACTCGCTGTCAGCTGTGAGCAGCTCCTCTTCAGGCTGTGCTCCCTGGTGTCCTGCTGTTACAGCTACTGATCCCGGAGCTTACATAAAGAAACACAATTGGTTTTACACAGATCCTGTGGGAGAGGCTGGCAACTTCAGTGTAATTTAATCTACGCCAGGATAAGACAGTAAATATTGCTGTGTTTGCATAAGGATGAAGTAGGGAGAGTAAAGTAGAAGGTGCCGAGGAAAGAAACACCTGTATAATTCACAAGGAGGGGAAATATTGAAAAGGTATAAAGTTGTGTAGTTTGCCCATCTTCACTGAAAAATAATATATTGCTACAGAGATTGGGGAATCTGTTTAATCCTTTCAAATGGTTTAACCTCCAAACCCTCACCCATATTCATGGCCTGTGCTCCTGTGTCGGTGATATTAAACAGGGGAACCTGGTCCTGTGCACTCAGTTGTGTGTTGAGCCAGTCTAGCACAAAATCGATGTTTCTATTCACCACTGTTATCTCCAAGCGATCTCACCGGGACTGAGGAGCTCAGCCTGGTGGCCTGATCAAAAAGATCAAGGGATGATGTGATTACAAAGTGTAAGTACCCTCACGGGTAGAAATTCTGGGCTCAGCAGAGCTCTTTAATCCAGGGGAGAAAAGTGTAACAAGAAACGATGGCTGGGACTAACTCCAGGCAAATTCAGCTGAGAAATGTGTTATAACCTTTTAATCAGTGAAAGGAGATTAACAATGAGAACAAACAAGAAGAAGAAATGGTGGCTTTTCCAGCTCTTGACACCTCCCAACAGAGACCAGATGCTTTTCTGGGTCTGCGATGGTGGAAGGCAGGTCCTGGGTCTCTGTCAAAGGGGACACAGGTGAAATCCTGCAGTCAGGTGTCAGCAACGGCAACTGCTCATCCTCAGGCCGGATCAGGCTCCGATTTTTCCCTCCTCCAGATTGGCTTTGCGACACTTGCCACCTCTATTTGGATAAGACAGCTTGCCATTGCAAGTTCTGGTCCATAATTTATTGCCCCATTCCCAGAACCTGCTGTGTGTCCTGCCTCTATGGAGCAGGCCCCAGTGCCATCCCATGGGGACCAGCCTGTCACTTCTCCTCTTGCAGCTCTCTCTGACCCCTCTACCCACCATCCACAGGGAAAGGGAGAGATGGTCAGTCCTGCTGATGCTGACAGGGTCCCCTGGACTTCTAAGGGGGGGAGGGGGAAAGCCCATCCTGGACATCTAATGGTTGGAAGGGGGAAGTCTTAAGGGCCTCTGGGTTCAGTATTTTTGTCTAATTTGCATGGCAGTGGGAAGTATCATTCATGCTTTAGATCTCAGATGTTGTAATTGAATTTCCAAGGTTATCAGATAATGGGTGAATGTGGTTTTACTACAGGAGCCTTGAAATTCAACCTGGTCCTTTTTTCCTGGGTATCAGTGCCTTGCTGAAAATGTAGACTTTCTAATACTAAGGGGTGTGCCACCATGTGGCTCCAAAAAGGTATTTGAAAATCACATTTGGCCCTCAGTGAGGAAAAGATGATCTAATGGACTCTTCTGGCTCGTTGTCTATGAATCCTTTCACAGTTTCCCAGGGTACTCAGTCTGTGTGCACATGACCCTTCTGCAGCAGCAGTGGGCAGGGGCTGCTGTTCCTGAAAGGAGCATTGTCCCTGTCCACCTGCAGCCCATCTCCTCTTCTGCCCCCAGCGCTGATTCCCACGTGGCTGGACCATGCCCTGGCTCCCTCCTGCTGAACCCTCCTGGGCTAGTGCAACTGGGGCTGCTGCAAACTATCTCAGGGAAATTACTTCAGATTTGTGCCAGATTCATTTCTCCCTCAAGGTCACAGGACACTTTCTGTCCTGAACTCCTTCTTTCCACATACTGATTTTTTTTTCAACTGTTCTGGGCTGATGTCATCCATGCTGGTCTCAGCTAGAGGAGTAATCTTTGTGGAAACTTTGAACAAAATCCCTTCAGCGTCTTTTGAATTGTGGGAGAGTGGTAAAATAGACTTTTATAATTGTTAAAAGGATAATCAGTTATTTTGGCAATGATACAAGAAAATAGATGATGTTGAAAGGTTAGCAGTAAGGCAGTCCTTTGGGGGGGGTGATACTGTACTTGGTTGAAGGAATTAAATATATAACCACATGAGATCTACCATGGCCTGGGATCTGCTCTAACTTTTAATTAAGACAAAGAAACTCAACTCATAGACAACATTGCTGCATAGTTTAACTGCATTTTACATAAGACAGCAGCTCTGTGATGGCTGTTTGGATCATTTTCATAAAGGAGTTTGTAAATGGAATAACAATCAAACACATTTCTTCTATAAAAAAGTCCAAACCACAAAAATATTAAAAAACGCAAGCATCAACCTCATTCCCTTAATCGCTTAATGTTAAGCTGCAAGAAAATCCATGTGGGAAAAAGTAAATAGAATTTACAGGTGAGGTTGTCAGCAAGCCTGGATGATTTTCTGCACTGATTTACATAGTCTATGCTGGTGTTGTGTGCTAACCAGACCCCTCTGTAAATATAGTGCCCTTGTATTGCACGCTGGTATTAGCTGAATAATGGTCCAGTGGAAGAAAAATGTAGCCCCATTCACATCATCCACGAATGATTTTCTTCTTTAAAACTGCAAAATATAGTGCAGACAAACCAGAAAAGAATCAGAATGTATGTGCCATAATTGAACTCCACAATTAAAATAACAAAGAAAGCAAAGAGCAAAATGTGATGCTATTGCAGCATATGTCATAGCGGCAGTGCACATGGCAGTTCCAGTTTTACAGTTAAATCCATAATAGCCAATCGTTTGTTGGAAGCACTATTATCTAGATCTTAGAAAGCTCTAGATGACGCCTTCATGTCAGCATTTTCTGACTCTTACCAATTTCATTGTGTTGCTCAGAGTTGGCAATATTTTGTATTTAAGTTCCAGTACTATGGGTTTTGCTTGTGTTTTACTAAAGAGCATTATAACACAGACCCTCAGGGGAAATTCCATTCCCCTTATTAAAAAATTGTGGCTATTTTATTTTCCTTATCTCTGCCATCCATTTCCTTTTGTTTCTCAATGCATTGCTGCAAATCACAAAGACATTTCCTTGTCTGCTTTACTTTGGACTCCTTTAATGAAAGCTCCTACATAATCAAATTCACAGGATTCATTTGATGAAGTGAACTGGTTTTGCTGAAGGGTCACAGTTGGAGATTTAACATTTCAGAAAAGCAAAAGATCTAAAGGCAGGAGAAATGGACAACAGTTTTTACAAGATATCAGATAAACATGCAGTAACACAGAATGAAATTCAGCTCTTACAAAGCAGAACAGCTCAGTGTGATCTGTCCTAACTACAACCAGGTGATAGGAGCCAGCCTCCCTGCAGAAAAGTGAGCCTCGCTTCCTTTGCCTCATTATTCTGTTTTCTGTGGCGTGATGTCACGGCCAGGAGGTACTTTGTACTCACCGATGCAGGGCTACAAGGAGTGGTGTAACATAAGAGAGAGAAAAACATGACAGCAAAAACATTTCCCTGTTCCTTTGCTTGTAGATTCTACTCAGGCTGCTGCTCAGCAGGCAGCAGGAGATGACACTTTCTGACCCTGAGAAACAGTGGTCATTGCCCTTCTGTTTTTATCAGGAGCAAAAAGCTTGAATAGCCAAAGAAACAGGAAGTTCTGGTAAATGTCTGGGTAAAATACATTTTTCTGACGTGCCAACGCAAAGTATTTTGACATTCTCAAACCAAAAAAAGCTGTGTTTGGTTCTGTCCCCTTGAGTTGCTGCTGCTGCTGCTGCTAGGACCTGCCATTCAGGTTCCCCATGTCCCCCAGGTCTCATATGAGGACCAGGCTCCTCACCAGGTTACACGTTACCAAAGCCTTGACCAAAGAGCTCCCAGAAAACTTCCCCCCTCGGAGGGGCTGCGTGAGCATTGGAAGAGGTCTTCCAGGAAGGGGCCTCATCCACGTCATCATCAAGCAGACTCAAGACACACATGCCGCTACAGGTTCAACCATTTGAAAAGTCTTGTTCTGAAGCAGATTGAAATGAAATGTTTTATTTTCTTTCCCACCTAAATTCAATAGAAAAGTGCTCCCTGAAACCACCTTTTTGGTCCTAGGATCTAGGCTGCTGTAAAGGGGCAGAGCCCGGGGTGCCTGGCTCTCAAGAGGAGGGAGCTCAGGGAGTAGGAGATAAGCAGTGGGGCTGTTGGTGGTTTGGTGCAGACTACAGTGTACTTTTAGGCAGACTTAAGCATTTAGAATGGGATTCAGCTCACCTTCAAGTAGGTACCTCTTTTCTGTTCATCTGAATAGTACACAGAGGTCCATGGACTCAGTGTAGCGCTCAAATACAGGCACCAAGAGACATTGGAGATACTGGGAGGTTTTCTGTGTGGCCTCCAGCTTACAGGTCTGTGAGCATGTGGTTCTCCATAGGTCCTGCACGATACCTCCCAGCCAGTGCAGAGACACCAATATCCTAGATCATCTCCCATGGCACTAGCTGGTCATATTTAGGCAATTCACTCAAACTCTGTTGACCACATTGAATCTCCATTGACTATAAATGAGAGTTCAGCTATCTAGTGTTCAGACATCTACATTTAACTCCTTGCATGTGGGTGGCTAAATCCAATAGTGAACTCCAGGGTTACTGTATCAGGAAAAATACTGTTAGTAACCCAAACCACTACAAGAAGAGCACTCATGAATTCGAGGGTGACTGGAATGAAACACTGCCGTTCCCCCCCAAAGCAAAGAGCTGCTCCCGGATTTTGCTTAGTTTTTGTCCTCTGAAGGACCTCTTTAATTCTACTAGTTTTTTTCCTACAAATTATCCAGAAGAGGGTTTTAGTAAGGGTTTGAACCTCATGGCATTCTGACAGGCTTAATCAGTTCCCTGTTCAACACGCTATGTCATTCCAAATGAGCATGCAGGTTTGAGAGAGACATACCTCTGGCACAAAATTAATCAAATGCAGAGGCCGACTTCTCCAAAAATAGGTGGTTCCCCCGAAACATACCTTTGAGTCTTCATCATTCTTGCCATAATTTCCAAAGTTTAGACTTCTCAAAATTTGCCATGACTAACTTACATTTACACTAATCAGTGTGTAAGTCAAGAAATTGCAATTTTCTCCTCCAAGACAGATGTAAGCAGTGAATGAGCTGCTAACATCTCATTACACACAACGATGTCATTATGTGGAAAATAACACAACAGGGATGCCTGAAGCAAGATTTTTAGCCACTGAGATCTGAGAACTTGGTCATAAAATACTGACTCAAATTGAAAGAGTCAGGATGAAATTCAGTGCCTTAATACCAGCAACTCAAACACTACTACTATGCTGCTTGGGTTTATCGTTCTCTTTCTTTCTTTAACGCACTTAAATCATGTTGAGGTAATGGGAGTGGCATGGTTGGGAGCTTCAGACCTGTTTTAATTCAATTGTAACCTTGGCAAACTCTTACATTTTAACAGATCCTCCAGTAACGTGGTCCAAAACCCCATAGGAGCCTGCTAGACTTCGTAGGACCTGCCTTGAATGAAAATATAGGTAGTTAACAGAAGGGCTTGTTCTTTTTTGGAATCACTCAAAGTTTGTCACATACTGAAGTTCCTCCCAGATAAACCTATGATACTGTAAATTCTGCAGACCCTGGACAACTAGGAAGAAATCTGAGCAGACTTCGACATCGTATAATCTCAACTAGTGTGTGTTTCCCCCTGCTTCATTGGAGGTAAAAATCTGAAGAGCAGTGATGTTAGATGTACCCAAGGCTTTATGTTGTGTGGCAGTGCAAGGAGGTGAGCCCAGCTTTACACAGCAAACCACTCCGGTTGCTGGAACATCTGTCTTCCTTCTTTTATTTTGTCTGTGCTCTCCATAGGCTTTGTGTGAGGCCGAAGATGTGGATGTCTGTGTCACCCGAGGCAGCTGCTGAGGGGCAGCTTGGCTGAATAAAATCCGCAAGCCAGTTAAAATCCCACCAGGCGAAACACAAGCCTCTCCTGCTCTAAGATACTCCTTATTCTTTGACTGTCTCGCTTTCTCCAGGGAGGAAGAGCTACTGTAGTTCTCGGACTGAGGCCAGCACTCTCGAGTTGTTCCAGCAGTTGGAGAGAGAAAAACTCAGTCACTGCCTAAGCAAAATAAAACACAGCACCAAGGGAACGAGAGCCACAGGTTTGCTGCAATAGAGCCCCTTGGGTGGGTACAGCTTGGGATGCTGCCCTCTTGGTATGTGGTAGTAGGGGTCTCAGTAGCTACAGGGATGGACATCACTTTTTCCCAGGGAAGCCTCTCTGAGTGTGTGTTGCTGGTCCTGAAGGGTGGCTGTCCCCTGTCCGGACAGCAAGGACTGCCACTACAGCCAGCAGCCCTCCTGGGACCTCTGCAGAAGAGAAATATTTACTGTTCCTGATCATGAAGGATTCAGGTAGGGGATGACATGGAGAATATATAGGTCCTTTATGCTTCTCCCTGACTGCTATTTGGGCAGAGAGCCTACGGATGGGGTAGGAGTGCTGTTTATGGCGTGGCTTACAGACACAAAGCACTCTGATTTTGGAAGGAGCTGCCTTTCCCTTGCTGGGCCAGGGTTTCTGGGCACTTCACTCACCCATGACCCAAAGCCTGGGATGGGAGATGGAAGTGTGTGTCCCAGTGCACCAAGCCTTGCTCTGTGAGCGAGCTCCGCAGACGGGGTGGCACCCGCATTTAATTCCCAACGGCTGCTTCCCTCATCCCACCGCACACCCATCCACCTGGAGTGCAAAAGCCCAGAAATGGTTAAAATGCAGCAGCACTTCTGACCAGTACTCCACATTTTTGAGGACGGGAGACAGACAGGCAGGCAGGCAGACAGACCTTCAGCCCTTTCCCCCTGCACCTTTCCTTCACACATATGCAAAAATCATTGTTACCGAGGGAGAAATCACAAAGATCTCTCTCTGCCGCAGAAAGAGCACATACGAAATAAAGCCTAAATTCACAGAGTAATCAGAATTACTTTTCAAAACAGTATCTTGTTACCGGCTAAAACAAACAACGTGGTTACCGCCAGGGGAACCGCCAGGCAGCCCAGAAGGGCAGATCGCAAAAGATTAAATAGTTGTCTGAAAAAAAAAAAAAAAAGAAGGAAAAGGGCTCTTTCTACAAAAGACTGCCTCAGCTGGAAATGAAAAGGAGAGAAGTGGGAGAAGGAGGATCGCCCTCCCAGCGCGGCAGTTAATCCCAGGAAGAGAAGGGCAAGAAGCATCCATGGCTGCGTGGACGGACGTCCGCGGGGCCGGGGCTGTCGCCGTCCCGGCCAGCCTGCACTTTTGAACCGTGCCATTGAGTCAGGCCCTGCAGACCCACGGGGAGAGGGAAACAGGATGACTGGACCTTTGAAGTTGCCAGGGTGTAATAGTGAGAGGAGATGGGAGAGCCTACGCTCACAGTAACCCACTGTCTCTCATCAGCAGCAGCACATTAATTTGCCGGGTGAGGATCATGCGAGAGAAGCGACGGAGCGGCTTGTCAGGAAAAAAGCACCAGGGAGGAGGCCCAGGGAGAGGAGGGAGCCGGAGGGGGAGGGTAGGAAGGGGAGTTCGGAGAAAATTGCTCGAAATTACAGCATTCAGCTTTTGCTGACAGTATATCAAAGCCCAGCTTCTGCCTTTATGATATTTAAATCCCTGCCGCTTCCCCAGAAAAACAGCATCGGCACAATGGAAACATTATGTGCTGGCATGGGGAGGGGGAGCGCCGCTGAAATGGGACTCGCTTCAGGTTGGGATGCTGGTCCGGGCTCGGAGGACCTGATGGCTCCACCACAGCCACGAACAAAGGGCCCGTCTACAGCAACAATGTCCCGGGGAGGTGCTTTGAATTCATCTCCTATTACACAATCTGAAGCACACAGACACCTCACAC